>JACEVL010000036.1:650000-677500 GCA_020284085.1 Aporrectodea caliginosa
TTCTTGAGGAAATAAAACTACCTTATAGGCACTAATAGAATGCAGGCCTCTAACTGATATTTTACCTTAAAAGTAAATCTATGATGTCAGCGAAATGTACCTTACTTAGAAGTCTTAGAGGCATGAAACAAATGATTGAATATCATTCAAGTATTAAAAATGTCTTTGAAGGAAATGAAAACTTTCTTATTGGCACTAATAGAATGGACAACTGATATTTAAACTTTAAAGTAAATCTCTGATGTCAACGAAATATACCTTACAGTCTTTAGCGACATGAATACATCACATTAAATATCTCTTATGAAAATGAAAACTATGTAAATGACATTAATGGAATTCATTCTGAGAATTTTCATTCTGGGAATTTATATAGCGCCTCTTCAAGATATCTACTCAGAGGCGAATGTATAGGACTAACTGATATTCGGACTTGAAAATAAAGTTTCTGCACTGCAGGCATTAAAACAGTTGCGACACACTTCGACATCAGCGATAATGTAAAAATCATTGGAGAATCAGAAAGTCACAGTCGCTGAAGAATGAGCGCAACTTTCTAGTGGCTAACGTGTTAGATTGCCAACCCAGATGTCGAAGTTTCAAGTCCCCGTCACATAATGCAGAAAGGTATTTCTATTCCACTAGTAAAATCAGACGGGGAGACAGACAGACAGACAGACAGAGACAGACAGACAGACAGAGACAGACAGAGACAGCCAGAGACAGACAGAGACAGAGACAGAGACAGAGACAGAGACAGAGAGACAGACAGAGAGACAGACAGAGAGACAGACAGACAGAGACAGACAGACAGAGACAGACAGAGACAGAGACAGAGACAGAGACAGAGAGACAGACAGAGAGACAGAGACAGAACTTTAAGTTTCTATATGAAACTTATGAAGCTCTATATATGCACTGACGGTTCGACGGTGTGTTCAGGCTTTGACCCGTGGCGAATGTACTGAGTACACTGGAACACCCGGAAGGCCAGGCTCGACAGGAAGTCACGTGACAAAAGTAGTCCGGCGACAGGACGCAGCTGGAAACCAGTGCGCCCTACAAACAAAGAATAACGAAGAACATCTAGAGCTCACAACAGAAGAGGAAGATGACGATGACGACGATGATGATCATAATTATTATAATTAATTATTGGATGATGATGAAGATAATAATAATAATAATGAATTAGACAATTAATACGTGCACAATAGCAAAAAATGTTATCTAAATTTGCCGAATAAAAATTAATCCAGTATCTTTAACTTACAAATATAACTGGGGACAGCCTACCCTGGACTTTTACAACTAGCCAGCTTACTGTTCGGACATAAGGTCCTCCCAGTTGCTGACCCAACAATAACCAATTCTCAATCTCCCAAATCCTTAAAGCAATTACTTTGCACTAGCTAGCGGGATCCATCTTTTCGAGGGCACCCATTGTCTCCAGGCATTACTTTTATTGTTGTTTAATTTTGTCTTTTATCACATGTTGTCTAAGAACTGTTTATTATGTATCTTATGTACAATTTATTCCGGATTAAATAAATAAATTGATTGATTGATTGATTGACTGATTGGTTGATTGACTGATTGGTTGATTGATGACGATGATGAAGATCATGATGAATATAATAATAATGATGATGATGATGATGATGATGATGATGATGATGATGATGATGATGATGAAGACAACAGCGATTCATTAATTCATTTCAGAGATTTATATAGCGCCCCTTCAAGATTATCTACTCAGAAGCGCTCCCGACTCAACCCCGGCTAAAGAGAACAGTCTTGAGGTTAGAGAAGAATGTGGCCGCAAGGGCTCTATGCATTAGGCGTAGATCCACAGGGAGCTCATTCCAGATTGCAGGGCCAGCAACAGAAAAGGCACGGCGCTGCATAATAGAGGTCCGTGACCGGGGAACAAGAAGCTCAACCTGCTTAGAGGAGCGGAGAGAACCACGGCGCTGGACGCTCAGGGTGGAGCAGCAGAGCTCCTGTAAGTAAACAGGGGCCACACCCGCGAGGCAGCGCCAGACCAAGGCAGCGATCCGGTAAGTTATCCGCTGCGGGAAAGGTAGCCAATGCAAGACATCCCGCATGTAATCACTAACATGGCCGAATCTTGCGATGCGGCCAATGAGGCGCGTGGCCGCTCGCATGACCCGAACCGATGATGATGGTCACCGCACCATAGGCGGAGACTTGGTCCTGGGTTTGGGGGGGACCGGTGAAGGAGCGGCCGAAGGACGATCGGCGAGGCGCGCAGCGCCGTGTAGGGGAGGGGTTTGTGGAGGGGGATGTGACCCTCCCCTATTTAAATATTTTTGAATTTCCACACTGTAATTGTAGCATTTTAAGCTGTCATCTGAACAAAATTGCTCTATAATTTGAGTGCTGATAGGAACCAGCTGTCACTCGTAGCTTACATGTAGTTTGAGTTGTGTTTGAGTTTGTGGGAGGGGATGTGCCCCTCCCCTATCTAAAAGTTTTGAATTTCCACACCGTAATGGTAGCATTATAAGCTATCATCTGAACAAAATTGCTCTATAATTTGAGTGCTGATAGGAACCAGCTGTCACTCGTAGCTTACATGTAGTTTGAGTCGTGTTTGAGTTTGGGGAGGGATGTGCCCCTCCCCTATCTAGAATTTTTTGAATTTCCACACTTTTTATTTGTAACATTTTAAGCTCTCATCTGAAAAAAATTGCTATGTTATTTGAGTAGCTATTATTATTATATTCATGAAATATTTCAGAAATATTGGGGGTATATAAGCAGCTCCGTCCCCTCCACCTCAAGTTTGGGGGGAACGTCCCCCCTGTCCCCCCTAAGTCTCCGCCCCTGCATCGCACAGATGTTCGGCGCTATTACTTACTCTTGAGAAAATTGGAGACGTCTTCTAGTTGCGGAATGTTGTGTTCGCTGTATCCACATTCTCTTTCGAGTAATCGAAGGGCCTTCATATGTTCCTTACACGCATGCGTTGGATACAGACAGGCCAGGTTGCGATAGACGTGGCCCCTAAATAATATAGCGCAATCATATCTTAAGAAAATCATTATTAATACAGAGCAAAAATCAATCAATCGATCAATCGATCAATCAATCGACCGATCAGTCAATCAATATGTCGATCGATCGAACGATTGAGCAATAAATCGACAGTCAAACTGCGAATGAGTGAGTGAATCTACAAATGAATGATTTTACGAATAATGTGAATATCGAATGAATGAGCGAACGTAGAGTTTTGCTTTGTAGAAATGCCTTTACTCTGGTAGTGCCAGTCCCAAGCCTAGATAAAGGAGGAGGGCAACGTCAAAGGCCCTGGCAGCCATAATAAGTCGTTAAACACCATGGAAACTACTACTGCACGGCCGTCAATGGCATCATCCTCTTCCTTCCCATCTATCATATCAGTTGAAGACTGTATGAATGAACGAATGAATGAAATAGTGAGAGAACAAAAATTAATAAATTAGTGAAGGAACGAACGAATGAACAAATTAGTTCATCACTTAATCATATTACTAATTAACGATATATGGACACTAAAAACAATAAGAATAAACGAATTAGCGGATTAACCGACGCGCGGGCGAGCAAGCGGGTGAATAGTGATTGCGTGAGTTAGCGAGTGAGGGAATATGTTTACGAGTGAATAAATGGTTTAATGAGGAAAATAATTGACCGATTAACAGATGAGTATATAATGGAATGTTGGAAGGAAGGAAGGAAGGAAGGAAGGAAGGAAGGAAGGAAGGAAGGAAGGAAGGAAGGAAGGAAGGAAGGAAGGAAGGAAGAAAGGAAGGAAGGAAGGAAGGAAGGAAGGAAGGAAGGAAGGAAGGAAGGAAGGAAGGAAGGAAGGAAGGAAGGAAGGAAGGAAGGAAGGAAGGAAGAAAGGAAGGAAGGAAGAAAGGAAGGAAGGAAGGAAGGAAAGAGGGAACAATAAATAAAAACGTTAATAGAATATACGAAATAAAAATAATTAATCATTAAAATAGTTGCTAGACAACATTGAATCCGTTAGCTACCATGTCTTCACTTCTTCGTCTGTGTACTCGACTCTGGTAATCGGCTGACCGCTAAAATAATTGTTAAATAAAATAATTAAATACTACTAGAATCCCACAATCTCGGTGATACTGTATACACGAACTCCTGCTTCTTCTCACCCCATCATCATCATCATCATCATCATCATAAAGAATTTATGATTTTATCACCGTCATCGTCATTGCTAGTCATCACCATAATCAGTTTCATCATCGTCGTCGTCATCATCAGTTTCGTCGTCGTCATTGTGATAATCAACATCGTCATCAGTTTCGTCGTCGTCATTGTGATAATCAACATCGTCATCAGTTTCGTCATCATCATCATCATCATAATCATCATCATCATCATCATCATAATCATCATCATCATCATCATCATCAGTTTCGTCACCATTTTCGCCAAAGGTAACTGTATACAGCTGCCAGAATAATCACACCGATATCAATAACTCAGCCACTGCCTTACTATCATGGCAATGATATGCTCGTGTTATGGTGTTCTGTGTATGTCACGCTGCCTAAGTTCTAAAGCAGGTTACATGTCTTGTTAACCATTTGAAAACCCAATTCTCCATATTATGTTATGCCGTCATTTCGCTGTTATGCAATGTTTTGTTATTTTTGTTATGCTGTTGTGTCCTGCTGTTTGTTATGCTTATGTTGTGCTCATGTTTTTGCCGTCATGTTATGATGTCTTTATGATGTCATGTTACGATGTCATATTATGCAGTTATGTCATGCACATGCTATGTTATCCATATATGCTCATTCTCACTCACTCACTCACTCGCTTGCATATGATATGCTGTTATGCTATGCTGTTATATTATGCTGTAATGTTATGCAGTTATGTCATACACATGCTATGTTATCCTTATGCTATGTTATGCTCATGCTACAGATGGCGTTGTGGCTGGATTAGCTTACCTTCTGTACGCAAAAGCCAGGTCTGCGATCGACTTGCGTCTGTTGCGATATTCCTTATCAGCAAAACCCTACGAATGAAGAATACGCAACATCTTCACTGACATACTTCATATAATAACACAGCAGAAACAAGCAGCTACTTGGCCGGGTATAGTAGGCCCTACTAATTATCTAGCTAACTAGATCATTACCTATAGATACCTAATAACTAGCTAAAATACCTAATAGCTAAATAACTTATTAGCTAACTAAGCGGGTGTGTACTTAGCTAGCTAATAATTTGACCATCTGGGTAGCTAGAGTAAGTTAGGTAGTTGTTAAGTTATCACTCACTCACTCTCTCACTCACTAACTCAATCAGTCAATCAACCAATCACGCATTCACCCATTTTCTAATTCACTCGTTTGCTCAATCAATCAATCACTCCATCAATCAGTAAGTCAATCTGTCAGTCAATCACAATTAACTAGCTAACAGTTTAGCTAACAAGCCAAGCTGGGTGATCAACAATCATTCATTCATTCATTCATTCATTCAGAGGACTTATGTAGCGCACTCTAAGATAACCTACTCAGAGGCGCTTCCAGCCCAACTCTTCATTCTATACGCCTCCAATATTGTCAACATAGCCTCGCAACATGGTATAATGATCCATCTATATGCTGACGACACCCAACGCTACGTAAAGCTCTATGGAAGAAACATTGGAAACATCAAAACCAAAATCGCATCATGTACCTGTGATATTGAATCCTGGTGTGCTTCCATGCGTTTAAACTAAATACTACTAAAACAGAACTCATTTGGTTCGAGCGTCGGAACAGTTAGGATGAAGATAAATCACTGAAAATACTTAACCTCAACTCAAGTTGTTCTATTCCACCTTCAGAAGTGGTTCGCGATCTTGAACTATTGTTAGACTGCAATCTAAACATGACTCAACACATTTCCTCCATTGCCAGAGTCTGCTATTTCCACCTTCGCCGAATCAGACAAGTGAAACGTTGCCTGGATGAAACCTGCCTCCTTGTTCTTACTCAAGCCCTTGTCATCTCTCGGATCGACTACAGTAACTGTAATTCCGTCCTATCTGGCCTCTCAACGTCGACACTACAACCTCTAACATCAGTTCTGCACGCCGCCGCTCGCCTAATAAAAGGTCTGGGCCCTAGAGATCACATCACACAATCTCTTCCACAACTACACTGGCTTCCCATTCACGCCCGTATCGCTTTCAAAATCTCCCTCCTCATGTATCATATCCATTCTGGAACCTCCCCTCGTATATGACATCCATGGTCGTGCCATGCTCTGCTTCAAATCCTAAAGGACTCAGATCGGCCACGCGAGGAGACTTTACCGTTCTTCGCACCAAGAGGAAGTTTGGAAATCTTTCTTTTGCTGTCTCGGGACCTAGGGAATGGAACAGTCTCCCAGCTACAATCTGTCAATGTTCATCTGCTGCTCAGTTTGAATCAAGATTAAAAACTCATCTATTCTCATTTCACTATGACTAAGAACACAGCGCAACGCGCTGTCGTGCAAGACTTGTCTTGTTAAAGCGCGTTATAAATGTCTGTATTGTATTGTATTGTATTGTATTGTATTGTATTGTATTGTATTGTATTGTATTGTATTGTATTGTAACTCCGGCGATAAAGAACAGTTTTCAAATTCTTGTAAAAGATGTATGCAGAGTCTCTAGCTAAAAGAACACGCAGGTCTGAAGAAAGATTATTCCAAGGGGTTGGCCCAACCACTGTGAAGGCACGAGGTTGCATCTTTGAAGTGTGTGCAAATGGAACAGCAAGTTCGCGACGAGATGTAGAACGAAGTTTTCTGTGGGCAGCCAAACCTAAGGTAGGGCAACAGAACTTGCGCAAGTAGGCTGGGACGCTCCCTAACTGGCACCGCCAGACCCAGACCGAAATTGGAAATTGAATGCGCTGGGAAACAGGAAGTCAGTGGAGTACGTCAGGCATATAATGCGAGACGTTATTCTTTGTCATTGATATTTCCGCTTTATTTCTTTCCATACCGGATGTGTATAGTCCAAATCCGGATCGAACTTGGTGAGTAGGTGTGTGCAGCGATCAAGATCCGTAATATGTCGAGGAATCCACGGATCTACAGGAAATCCCAGAAAACTTAAACTTGTGAAACGATTTTGATGACAATGGGAATGATGATGCTGATGCTAATGATGGCAATGGTGATGATGATGATCATAATGGTGATTATGATTATGATGATCATGATGATGATGATGATGATGATGATGATGATGATGATGATGATGATGATGATGATGATGATGATGATGATGATGATGATGATGATGATCATAATGTTGATGACGATGATGATGATGATGATGATGATGATGATGATGATGATGATGACGACGATGATGATGACGACGATGATGATGATGACAATGGTAATGATGACAGTGATGATGATGATGATGATGATGATGATGATGACAATGGTGATGATGACAATGGTAATGATGATAGTGATGATGATGATGATGATGATGATGATGATGATGATGATGATGATGATGATGATGATGATGATGATGATGATGATGATGATGATGACGACGACGACGATGATGATGATGATGATGATGATGATGATGATGATGATGATGATGATCTATCTCTGTATCTCTCTCTTACGATTCTCGATGCAGTCCCTGTCGCTGACGACGTTGACATCGTCGACCATTGACAGTTGTTTGAGTCCTTTGACGGCGTTCAGAGCATCGTCTCTGGTCGCTTCGAACTGGATCAACATCTCCAGGTGCATCCCTCTCCGTTTTGGAGTCCTCGTCTCCACATGGAGTACCACCGCACGACAGTTCTGGAAAACAATCGCACAACACAGGTCAACAACCAGGGCTCCACTTATGAAGGAAATGGGTGGCAGAAAACAACATTTTGAGAAACTATGGAACTGGTACTATGGAACTATGGAACTGGTACTATGGAACTATGGAACTGGTTTTATGGAACTATGGAACTGGATTTATGGAACTATGGAACTTTGGAACTAGTACTATGGAATTATTCAACTGGTACTCAGCCCACACAGAATAGTGATATAACAATACTCAGTACAAAGAAACCACAAGGTCACGCGAATAGACCTCTACTTATAACATCCTCTCTATCAATGTTTGACACTTCATCGACGCGAATGTACTAAAAGTGACTTCGAAACCAATGCAGCTTTTCGTTAAAATGTTAAGGCGACTCCTCAACTGGCCTTTTAGAAAATAATGTCGTTTTGGAAGTTTTCTTTCCCCAAAAGTCTGGGCTTTGTTCCAATTTACTTGAAGTTTCTATAGCGCATTGTGTATCAAGGTTTTAGACAGCTTTGGTGAAATTCGAATTGAAGCAGCATATATTAACTTAAGCTACACCAGTAATTTCGGAAAAAATGACTAGTTTCCGACAAGATCATAAAGGCTAAAAACGTGGTGTTGGCAACTAATTAGAGAGCGCCTCTTCACTGCCTCTCAAATAGGCTTTTAAATAGGTAACCTAATGTTGAACAAACTGGAGGTGACTCTCTTTGAAGATAACCTACTTTTAGAGAAACTCACATCAACTATTTCTAATATCTTCCCTCCTCCTCCTCCTCCTCTACCTCCTCGTCCTCCTTCTCCTCCTCCTATTGCGTTTCTTCCTCCACTTCCTCTTCATTCCTCTCCTCCCCCTTCCCACCCTTATCTTCGTTCCTCTATTCCGTCTTCTGATGAGACATCGGTATCTTGTATGTCGTTCCTCGGTTCGAATTCCAGTGCGACAGGTATCAGTGACGAATACACGTCAGATGACTGTGACGATGACGATTGCTGTGACGGTGACGATGACGATAATCATGACGATAACAATGACGATAATGGTGACGATAAGGATGACGATAACGATTACGATAATGACTACAGTGACTATGTCGATGACGATTACTATGACGGTGATGATGACGATGACGACAAAGGTGACGATAACGGTGAAGATGATGATTACTGTTACAATATCGATGACGACTCCTATGACGTTAAAAATGACGATGTCGATGATGATAATGGTGACGATAATGGCGAAGATAACGACTTCAGTACAATATCGATGACGATTACTAAGGTGATGTCGATTACGATTGCACTTCAGCGATTACCTCGAAGGTCTTGAATACTCTGGAGATGCCTCCGGATTCCCTAGTCGAAAGGATCACGGCACACTTCCTGGATGCCAATGCCGGATCCGAGACCGTCGCTGACTCTCCGTTTTCCAGTGGAAATGCTTCGTCCACCTCGATGACGTCATCTCCGGCAGGCTCTTCTACCTGTTTCTCGAGCTCGGCATTCGTAACAGGATCGAACTTGGCGTCATCGATCAGACTACTTCGGCTCCAACCTCTGTGCTGTTCAAGACAAGTTCCAACATTTTTATTCGGTCACTTACTGTTTAACGATACACGTGTGGCCGCAGAGGGGTCGACGCGCGTGAACTGACTCAAAGAGCTCCGCTCGTAGCCGGCGAAATCGGAGGTGATTAGCTCACATTTGGCGCGGTTCAATACGAGGCCAAGGCCCAAGCGCTCCCTCTCGATCAAGTCCACATCTGCTCTGACCAGACCGGGGCTGCCTCCCAGAGTTGGTCGTCCAAGTAACCAAAAGCCAAGGGTGACAGCGGAACACGGTAACCGATTGGTTCTTCGATATGTTACTAATTGACCTAATTAAGAAATCCAGACCAATAGGTGGCAGGCAGATTGTGTATAGTCTAAGTCTCACTTCACATTTCCTGCTGTTTTAGCCACTTCAAATGGTACTCAATGTATCGAGCGCCTGTGGATGCTTTTCATTTCTACTCCGAGTGCGCACGAAGTATACGCCTATAATAATATAAGGAACACGGAGCGATAGTACAGGTTACTTAAGAGTACATTCAGTGCGTAGGAGGTAGCTGAGGCAGATTACACCCTGTAATTGCCTTCTCGACTTATCAATCTATATAAGTTCTGTATCATCATTGCATGAGTCAATTCAAAAATATCGATCTGTTTCCGCTAATCCTAGAACGAAAAATCAATCATTGAGGTCGAGATCGATCGCCGTGTGCATAGAGAAACAGGCGAGAACGTATTGAGGATATGTATTA
This sequence comes from Aporrectodea caliginosa, assembly GCA_020284085.1. Classification (NCBI taxonomy): domain Eukaryota; kingdom Metazoa; phylum Annelida; class Clitellata; order Crassiclitellata; family Lumbricidae; genus Aporrectodea; species Aporrectodea caliginosa. The sequence goes on from JACEVL010000036.1 coordinate 660,179, forward strand.
AGTGATGACTCTATTTTAAGCGATTTGCTGCCGTGAGCTGCGTGTATAGTGACGATGAGTTCCGAATATTGCCGATGAGTTCCGAGTATTGCCGACGAGTTCCGAGTTCTGCCGATGAGTTCCGAGTACTGCCGATGAGTTCATCACCAAATCCATAAACTGTAGACTAGACTAGCGGTAGTTAACGGAGAACTAGTCTAGTGTACAATTTCTGAATCGAATGACGGGCCTTCCTTCCCAGCAGATCAAACTCATCCGTCCGTTTAAATCAAAGCATTCTCTCCCTCTCTATTGGTTTCTCTTGTATTTCGTACCTTTCGTAATTGCGGAGCAGTTACAATATTTTCCAGCAAGTTTCGGGCAAGGGTGCCGAAGGTGCCTGAGCAAAATGGGTGTAGGGATCTACGAAGGGCTCGGTGCGCCCGTCCCAAGAAAAGCTTTGCAAAACTAAATCCTATATGGTGTATTTTTAGTTTGCAAACAGTGAAACTAGGCTTACAATCTTAATTTTGATCCTCATCATCAGTCACGAACACCACGTAATACTCATTAAGCCTTAAAAATGACAAATTTGAACTTTTATTCTCAAATTGCGTAGTCTTTCGGCAATGCTCCGCGGGCCAGAAAAACAACGTCGTTGCGCAAGAAATGTCCGGCGGACTTACTCTTTGACACCTCTGTTCTATATAATTATATTATATGCATATATCCTATATAAGGCAGTGGCTCATTCAGAGCAGGTGCAATGCACGCAGGAGACGCAATCGTGGCTGACAAACATTTCGTTTCATCACCACTGTAACAGTAATCGCAAATTTATATTGCGCCATATGAATAGGAACTCATTCGACGCGCTGCCAGCTGAAAACACCAAACCACGATCACATCAAGGCGCTTACGGCAACTAGGCACAGAAAGGCGGTGCTTTATAAATGCCGGTATTCTCAATCGCAAATGTATAATGGTCAAGTATATGCACTCCTTGCACACACACTTCTGTATTGTATTGCATTGTATTGTATTGTATTGTATTTATTGTACATTGTATTGTATTTGAACACTTGTTATAGGCGCTTCGATTGCCCATTCAGAGGCGCTCCCGACTACTGCGCGGACCCTGAATCGGAGTTTCACGCCGAAGCGCATGAGCAATTGCAGTGAAGGATGCCCAGCGGCGGCTTTGAGGTGGATGAACCCGCAACCCTCCAGCTGCAAGGCACCGAACATACCCCTATACCACCGCGCCCCAGTTGTATGTTGTATTGTACTCCACTGTATTGTACTCTGTATGCGTACGCAGTACATAGTTATTTACACATCGCATGTTCTAACGCCGCAAAGGCGCTTCGATTGAATTGAACTTAACTCAAAATGGATATAACGCAATTCTTTAATTAACACTTTAACGACGAGCTCCATTGGTTTCCCAGTCACTTTTAGTGCACGCTCGTCATTAAAGTGTTAAATGCGTCGGTTTGAGATCAATCGACGTCGTGCAACACATGCGTGTACATGTTTTGCTAACTTATGTAATCCTAGTTATCAATGACATCTAACATCGTATAGGTCTATAGGACACTGCTTAGTCTTGCTGGAGTGGTGCAATATATAGGCTATTATAAATGCAATGCCGGCTTTAGGCAGAGATGGGCACAATTCTATTTTGAAAATACTTTTCTATTTTCAAAATAGAAAATACTATTTTATTTTCTATTTTCAAAATACTTTTGAAAAGTATTTTGTAAAAGTATTTTCAAAATAGTTTTAAAAATTATTTTGGAGAATTCAAAATACTTTTCCAAAATACTTTTCAAAATACTTTGCTAAATTACTTTTCAGAAATAAATCTTACAAAACTTCTGCCAAAATTGTTATTTTAATGTAAAAATGCTTAATTAATAATCTTCTGGCCACATCAACCAATTGTGAGCTTGTTGTATCAGGCTTCTGTTTGGCATTATTTTCTTTGTACTATACATACCTATATCAAAAACTGTTCTTGGTGAACGAGCGTGTTCCATTGCTAGACCTACATTTTGGAACTCCCTTCCTGTGTATGTGCGCTCTGATCAGTAGCTTGTGTTATTTCGTTCTCAACTTAAAAATTGTCTCTTTGAAACCGCTCATAGATTTATGGGCTACCTATCTGTCTTAATGTAAAGGCCTATAGCTTGACTGATCTTCTGGATATTGACCTGATTACGGCTTGATTTTGGTGTGCCATTGGTCTATTCCTTGTGCATTAGACACCGGAACAATATTATAGAAGTTACTAATTGCAATGACAGTTATATCAATGCTTCAAGTCATTAGAAACTACAGACACTAATGCAATCTAACGGTAGGGCGTATACACACAGATGAGTAGCAATAAAAGTAGAAAATGTTGATTTCGAAAAAGTATTTTGAAAAACTATTTTCAAAAGTATTTTAGAAATACTATTTTATTTTGTATTTTCAAAATACTTTTGAAAAGTATTTTGTAAAAGTATTTTCAAAATACTTTTGAAAAGTATTTTATTTTGTATTTTCAAAATACTTTTGAAAAGTATTTTGCCCATCACTGGCTTTAGATATAGGCAATATATATATGCGGCTGCCCAGAGCGGCATTTTTCAAAAGCGGCAAATTCCGGCAAAATACATGATGGTCACTTCCGTCAAAAGACGGTATTTATGAGTAATGAGCGGCGTTTTTGTCCTTGCCTATGGCAAAAACTGTCAAAGACTGGCAAAGGCAGCCACTGCCTAAATGTCTAATGACAAGTAAGAACATGACTGGAAAGTGACATAGGAGTGGCAGATTGAAACGACTCGTCATCCCTCCTGTCCTACCTCTGAACTGTAGCTCTTCTGAAACGCCAGACGTCGCTCCACGATCTGTCTTCCGGTGGCCATGTTCTCTTCTTCTTCTTCCCAAAGGTTCTTCCGCTACGGCTGAACGGTAAAACTCTCGAAGATTCCGTCAAACAGAATCCGCGGTTTGTAAAGAGGTTTGTCGGCAGAGGGCTACCGACAGCTGCAGTCTAAAATCACGGCCGAAAGTAAGTAAGTTAGAACTGGCGTCAGATAATAATTATCAGTCGTCTTCGAGACGTTTAAACTCAGAGCATTCGATCCTAAGCAGTAACTGTCAAATCTCTGAAAACGAATGGCGTGAAATTGGCACGAAGCGACGTCTTTTATAGGCGTTTTGGAAAGACGTATGACGTCATCGGGAGAGCAGCTTGATATAATGTATAGACTATGGTTTAATATCGTCGGACGCTAATGGATCGACGTCGTCGTCGTCGTCATCGTCTGCTAGAGACGAGTATCTGCATGGCTTGGCACCAGCGCACGGCCGAGTCGATCACCAATGAATCGCTGTACGAACAACGTGTAAATCAGATAATAATTATCATAATTATTATTAATGTCATGTACGACGTTGTACGTGATAATGATCTCTTGTTTATATATATATATATATATATATATATATATATATATATATATATATATATATATATATATATATATATTCTCCTTAATAAATTGGAACACTATGGTATTAGAGATACCGCTCTCAAGTGGTTCAAGAGTTACTTAACTAACCGTTCTCAACAGGTCTTATGCAATGGTTCTTTATCTACTCTTAAACTAATCTTGTAAGTAGTAGGGAATATGATGAAATGACACCTAGTTGCACCTATAATTATGATGAAATGACAGACAGTTGCGCAGCACTGATGAAATGGGAGCCAGTTTAAAGGTCAAATGATGACATCAGCCGCGATTGTGCTGTCAGTTTTTTACCCATCGAATTGTTTGGTTTCATAAGCGATGAAACTTTGAATTGTGGCTTATTTACACGTGGCACACACTGAAATATATGGACGCTTAAGACAAAATTTACTTATGTTATAGTAATGAGTTTAATTGCGTTAAAGTGATATACATATACATGGAATTTATATAGCGTCTCGATTTGGCGTCGTTGTGGTTTTCCTTTGGTATCTATAGCACATACGTTTCAAACAGTAAGTACTGCTCTTTGCTATCTTAAATGGAATGGAATGTGCAATGCACTAGTGTTATGCAATTCCAGTGGAGGGCTTTGTGGTGTTCTCGCTATATAGAGATGTACAAGTTCCTTCCTGCGCTTTTCAAACAATTTTAGAAATGAGCTCCTAAAGAGCCTCAAGTTCGTTTCGTCTAGTAATGGAGTTTCTATTGAGTAAGACGCAGTTGAAGTGTGTGGCTTAGCAGTAAAAGTTGCTATGTCAGTATCGCTAGTTTTGATTGAGATTCTTGGTAAATGAACAGTGTTGATGCACATTTCAGATTAATCATTGATTGCATGGCCAGCTGGAGTTGTAGAATAAGATGATGTGAATGTGCAGTTGAGTTCCAATAGAGACGATGTTGCGCTTTGCAAAGGAGAATAGTCTGTGTCTTTCAAAGTCTGTGAATTGTTGCCTAAACAGTAACCCTAGATAACCCTAGTTAAGCCTAGTTGCATTGGCTTCCAGCCTAAGCCTAAGCAGAAACCTAAGCTTCTCACCTATATCCCGTCATTGTATTTACTGAATATGTGATGAGATATGCGCGGGCGGGCGGGCCTTCCCATTGGCTGCTGGCTCCAAGAGCAAGCGCGGCAGTGGTAGTAGTAGTCAGTGCTTTTCTCAGCCGGAGAAGTCCGGAACGTCGTTCCGGTACCTTTTTAAGCCATTAAAAATATTTTAGTTAATTAAAAATTATATGAAATTGTTTAGATACTTTAATTTAATTTAAGTGCCTTCAGTGTTTTTTGATACTGATATTATATGAAACAGAAATATTAGCATAAAATATGCCCCTATGATTGTTCTGAAATTTTTGAGTTCCGGAACCTTTTTTTCTAGAAAAAAAGCACTGGTAGTAGTAGTAAGCCAGTCATTGTTTCTAAAGCGAACTTGAAATGAACCTTGGTATGTAGAGCAAAAAGTGGTCTTCATAGCATGATTGGGTCAAAAACTGATAACGTCAGCACAATCGCGGCTGTTGTCATCAGTTGACCTTTGAACTGGCTCCCATTTCATCAGCGCTGCGCAACTGGCTGTCATTTCATCATAATATTGCTAACTACTCTTATACGTACGGTGTTCCTCAGGGAAGCATACTCGGACCACTTCTATTTTTAATTTATATTAATGATCTTCCCAACTCCTCTACTCTACTTCGTTATATCCTATTTGCTGATGACTCTAATGCATTCTTATCTCACTCCTCCTATGAGCAGTTGATCGGTCTGGCAAATAAGGAATTAGCTGGTGCAAGTGACTGGTTCAGACCCAACAAACTTACACTTAATCTCACCAAAACCAGCTACATCATCTTTATATCTAGTAAAAAGCTTATTCCAAGCTCTGAAAGTCGGCTCACAATTGAAGATATAATAATTCCACAGGGGTTGACTCCACTAAATTTCTTGGTGTCTTTGTCGACCAGCATCTGAAATGGAACGTTCGTACCTACGAAATATCGAAAAAGATCATGAAAAATTCATTCATTCATTCATTCATTCATTCAAAAATTTATATAAAAATATTGGTATAATAAGAAGAATTTCTCACCTTCTCCCCCTACAATATTGAAGAACCTGTATTCTGCCCTAATTCAACCCTACCTTTCATATTGTAATTTCATTTGGTCTTCTACCTATCCAACGCATCTAGCAAAGCTAAAACTCTTACAAAGAAGCTATACGAATCATAAGTAACTATCCTTACAAATCTCATACTAAACCACTTTTCCAAGATCTCAAAATTTCAAATATCGACCAACTTAGATACGTTCAAACATGTGAAGTTATGTACCGGTATGCTAATAACCTATTACCTGCCGCTTTCGTATTCGTGTTTGCTACTGTTATGATGTCTATACCCACCAGAAGTAATCGTGCTTATATGAGTATATTTGCAAGAACCAAACCCGTAAATTTGCTATACGGTACCAGGATCCCTTGGCATGGAACAATCTACCGAGTGACATCCGAGGTGTTCCCAATCTATCTTCTCGGATGTCACTCGGGTCGCTCCCTTCGCTCCTCTGAGAGGGGGTGCTCACAGTCCCGTTTGCCCGCACAGCTGCTATGCAAAATCGTGCTTTCTCAGTGGTGGGCCCTACCGTCTGGAATGGGCTGCCCTTGGAATTGCGTCTGCTTCCCAGAACGCTCTCTGACTTATTCTATGTTAACCTGAAAACTGTTCTTTTTGACCGTGCTGGAGTCGGGAGCACATCTGAGTAGTTACCTTGAAGAGGTGCTATATAAATCTCCTGAATGAATGAATGAATGAATGAATGAATGAATGAATCTCACTTCAAAAGACTTAGGCCTACTCGCGCATACACATTAAATTCTGTTAGGCTATATGATTCCGGTTTTTCTTTCCCACAGTCCTTTTACCTAAGCATGCTTACTTTCTACTCAGTCACGTGCACACTTATCCGACCAGGCCCCTACCCAGCGGGATCCGTCCCATCAGGTGCGCCTATTGCTCCCATGTAATCTATCTGAATTAAGTCTTGTGTTTAGTAATTTTGTTATTGCATAAAATTGTTCTCATACTGTTCTGGAATTGTAACTGTTCTGTTTTTACCGGGATCAATAATAAATGAATTGAATTGAATTTAATATAATGTACGACGTTGTACGTAACATACACTCTCGTCTATATATATATATATATATATATATATATATATATATATATATATATATATATATATATATATATATATATATATATATATATATATATCCTGACGTCATCATTATATATATATATATGCTATATATATATATTATAATACATATGTATATACAAACATATAATGCAGGTGTAAATTATAATCTATATATATCACTCTTTGCTCATTCAGTTTTTGTTTTCAATGGCTTCATCATAATTTAGACTGGCGCTTGCATATTTATTAGTTTTGTTGTTCTGTAAATGATTTTTTTAAGAAGGACTGGAAGGCGCTTTTGTACGTGTCTAGATAATACATATATATTTCATCATCATCATCATCATCATCACCGTGATCATCATCCTGACGTCAGCCATTAAATTTTGGCGACGATAGTTAGGAATAAATGAGGTTCATACAAAAGTTTATATAAATACAGAACAAGATAATAGTGTAAAGATCGCTCCAAGAGTGTGGACGGGCTCAAGATCTAATGCTGAGCTGTGGCCCGCCTTATCTTCCTGCTTGTTTTATCATTAGGCTTCTCAACAGCAGTTTTGGTAGATGACTTTGCCGTCTTTACTAATATATATCCACGCTGTTAGAGAAAAAACGTCCGCATTAGTGCAGGGAAAATAAGATTTGGACACAATAGTCTACTCTTCTTAGACAGAACAGTTGGTCAAGTGCTATCAGCGCGTCACGATTGCGTCTTAGCTTCCTGCTTGTTTTCATTCTGCGCAGTGGGCTTTTATAGGTTAAGTGGCGCACTATAAATACCTCCGTTGTATACTTTGAATCTTAGTTACCTCTATACAATACAACTGGATTTGATACTGCTACCCTTTCAGAGTTCAGAAGTGCACACGCGAACATACGACAGAATATCGATGGTGCTGAGCAACTGTAGGCCCCGTGAAGGACTTTATTATTATTATTATTATTATTATTATTATTATTATTATTATTATTATTATTATTATTATATTATTATTATTATTATTATTATTATTATTATTATTATTATTATTATTATTATTATTATTATTATTATTATTATATTCGTTTATTGGTCCAAAATCAGATAGACACACCCCTATCAGTTACATTGCATATATAGAGAGTCTGAGACCTAGCTAGCTAGGCTATCGCCAAACCAGTCCAGGCAATGTCGTTGGATAGAGCATCCGAAACAAAATGGTGCGGCAAAGGGTAAAGAGAGGTTTTACCGTATGCTTGCTCACGGTCCTTACACAGTTACCGACTCAGTGGGGGCTCGAACCCGTACTCTTTGCGTTACAGGCCGAGCACTCTATCCAAACGTTAGCGTGGATATTGGAAGTCACAGTCACTTCAAGCTTTTCGAAATAATACACCCACCGCGGTCTGACCGGAGTTCGTATCTTCCGCGTATCTCGCATCCCAAGTGGATCTGTCTAACACCGCCATGAACCGCCGTTATACTCGTGTTTTTGTGTCTTCCTCTGAACAGGATGACCTTTCGACCCCTTGATCACTCATTCGAGGAGTTTTAGTAGAGGCATGTAAGCAAGCAAGTTTCTTATCTGCACTTTTACGGCGGTTCACTTCAAAGCGACGACGATCAAGTGAATCGTTGTTGTTGGTTTGCGAGAGAAGCGTCATCGGTTACCAGAAAAGAAGAAGCCTAATTCCAGCAAATAGACCGTATATATGTGTACCATTGAGAGGTTTAATAGATGCCCTGAATTGGTATTTTTGTGGTCTTAGGTAATCTACATGTACATATGCTTCAAAGTCATTCAGTATAATTTTATCAATCGGATTAGGTAACCCCTACTAATATGAAATCATTGGGTTTGAATAAATGGGAACTTGTAAAAGGCTTCATCTATGATTCTATGGAGTTGGCAGAATGGACTTACATAACACTATGAATTATGTATATACTGTCGACTAGTTCACTCGGCATCAGTGATCTCGTCCTTAAAAAAGGACCGGAGCTTCAGGCGCCATGTTAATCTATAAATTTTTACTGGTACGGCGTTCCAGTCGTCAAAAACGCCGTTCCGGTGTGTTCCGGTCACAACCGATCCCTGCTCGGCATCCGACTTCTCAATAATGATTATAGTTTTATGGTGTTACTTTGATGAGCATTTTCTTTGTGATTCCGAACTCGCCGTCACTTACGAACATTTTCGCAGTTTTTGCGCTCTACTTTTTGTTTATACAGCACTGCGCATGTATGTATGTTGCGCTTGATTTGTTTATTTCTACCTTTGGGCGTAATAAAGTGCTCAACATGAAATCTTATGTGCAACCATTTAAAACGATTAAAACAAAAAACCAGATAAGAAAAGTTCATCGTATTTAATTGATCACAGAATATCTACCTAAAAACAAATCCCACAACATCTCGACTCGTGAAAACGTTGAAACGCACGACGAACACTATATTATCTACTACGACTCGCTACGCAGCTATCGTACTGCAACACATCGCTGGACAAGTGTCAACGGATTTGCCTCTGAGCCCGACCAGTTACAGCTCTTCAAGATTCCATGTGTGTCGTTCATATAATAACTACGAGATTAGCATTTGTGTAGCGCCAATTGAAGGGATTGCTGATTCATCAATCATTCCGACCAATCTACGTAATGTTAAGTAATGTGAAATATAACGATATAGCAAATAAAGATACAGCAAATAAAGATATAGGAAGTAAAGATGTGGAATCAACGTTCTACATAACTAATTGCTGACGAACGGCTACCGCTTCAGCTGTCAATCAATCAATCAATCAATCAATCAATCAATCAATCAATCAATCAGTCAATCAATCAATCAATCAATCAATAAGTCGATCCATTAATCAATCGATCCATGAACCAATCAAACCATACGATCTATTGAATCATCGGTCATTCGATATCACAAGTAAATCAATCGATCCATCCAACCAATGACCATTAAATAAATTAAACAATAATCAACTTACAAAGTTAATCATTCAATTAAGTATAGTCAATCGATCGTTCAATTGAACTATGGATCGTTTAACTAATTGATCGATCCATCGAATCACTGATTATTGAATCAATAAATCGATCGATTTCATCGATTCATCGATCATTCAAATAATCAATCGATCCATCGATCACTTGATAATCAAAATCAATCAATCAATCGATACATATAAATATTGATCATCCAATGAATCAATGGATCGATCGATCGATCACTGCCTTTGATTGTCATCCGTCTGCAGTTGACCAGCGGTCAGCATCATCAGCCACCTGGTCAGTAGAGGGTAGGGTGACGTGGCGGTCAAGCGGTGGTGACGTAGGTGACCTTGGCCAGGGCCCTGTTCAGGCAGTGGTAATCGGCCAGCAGGGTACGACTGGCGTCTTGGAGGGCGTCCTTGTTGTCCAGGGCGACCATCGACTGCGTGAAGGGATCGTAACGGATGACCGTCGGACGGCTGATCGTCGATGCGTACTGCCTGTAATGTAATGGTAATGTAACGCATTGGATTAGTTCAATAATATTGTAATGTAACGCATTGAATTAGTCAAATGGTTATGTAACGCATTGGATTAGTTGAATTGTAATGTAACGCCTTGGATTAGTCGAATTGTAATGTAACGCATTGGATCAGTTGAATTACTTTAGCGCCAATAGATGGTAACTCCTCAACACAGGGATATGGCTGAGTAGCCTACTTAACGCTTTCAGTTCATTTAATTAATCAATTAACTAATTAACGGAATTAATGTTGATTCTTTCAGCTTTTAATGGTAAAGTGCATTGTGATGTTTTGTGATGTGATTTGAAAGAATGCGATTCAGTGCAATGTGATTTTCATGCATCGTAATTTCGTGCAATGTTATTTAATGCAATGCAATTTAGTCATGTGCCGCTAATGCGATTTTGACTTTAAATATTGTTAGAAATATTGGAGGCGGCCTTGTAAATTAGAGGCAGTTGTCATTTACAATCTCTCTCTCTCTCTCTCTCTCTCTCTCTCTAGGGCTCTCTAATAATAATCTAATCTATCTTTTCTCTCTCTGCCTCAAACGCTCTCTCTGCCTCTCTCTGTGTCTCTGTCTGTCTCTGTCTGTCTGTCTGTCTCTCTCTCTCTCTCTTTAATGTCAAAACTGGGTAACTGGATGTGTTCGTGAATCATGATTAAACATGACGTCAATAAATAAAGTGAACGCATTATTATGAGTTTAGCTTTAATGCAGACAGTTGGAGTCTACGAATACAATAGTGCCAAGGGCCTATGACCATAGGCGTAGCTACATTGAGGCACGAGGAGGCAGTTGCCACCTCTTGCTTTTTTATATACTGGAACTTTGATTGACTAATGATCCCAGTGACCAGAATCTTGACAATGGTCTGTGAAGTTGCCTCCTCTTGAATTTAGGTCTCGCTACGTCCCTGCCTAGTGCATATATGACGACATCATAACAGCCCTGTATCGAGTCAATTACTATAAGCCTTTGAAGGTTAAAGCCGTACCTGACTTTCTCTTTCATGTCTTCAAAGGATTCCGCCACAAAATAGACGGACTGGAAGTTCTGGTCGTCGTACTTCTGGATGGCTGTCGTCGCTGGTTCGAACGGGCGCTTCTCCGGTTTGTCGGACAGGGCGAACTGGAGCTCTCCGTAGGCTGAAAGGAGTCCCGCTCCGAAAGCACGGATCTCACCGTTCTGCTTACACAGTCCGAACTCCACCGTGAACCAGTACAGCTGAACAAACGTACACACACGTATTGTAACAGCAATATCGCGTGTGCAGGAAGAACTATGTTAAATTTCATTCAATCAATCAGTCTGTCAATCATTCATTCATTTATTACTTCAGTCAGTCAGTCAATAAAACAAACAAACAAACAAACAATCAATCAATCAATCAATCGTCTATTCGTTTATTTAACAGAGACAAGCTGACACATAGGCAACTTGTTATCAACTCTGGATGTTATCTAGGTATCAGCCCCTGTCGTCGCAACTTAATCCAGAGACTCTGAACATCCATGCCATCTACAGCAGCTGTCGACTGGAATCCGTTGGTTGGTTCCTCATGTATGCGTGGGCCTGCCACTGGCGCCTCTTTCAGCTTACTGTGCATTGTTTTGCTAACTCGTGTAATATATTCGTTCGTAATGTCATTTGACATCATATAGGCTAGCGCAGAGAGCGCCTCTGAGTAGATACTTTTAAGGGGCGCTATATAAATGTTCAAGTACACTACATCATGAAGAACCGCTATATTAATGTTCAGAATGAATCATCGAATTCTCCCATTTCCAGGGTAATGGTAATACTAAGGATATGTTCAAAGGGAATTGTACCTTCCAAGCGTTTATTTAAGCATGACACAGAGGTCTATCGTTGCACGATGCATATCCGAGTGTGGCAGATTATTCAAACAAGGAGAAGCTCCGGCGTTTCACGACTTACAACAGCGCAGATTCATGTAAGCGATGTTACATTTGACCCCCCAAAAGGGTTAAGAGAGACCAGCTGAGGACGAGCCTCACCGTAATCGTAATCATAGACTCTAAATTTCTGAAGCGCAACTCGAAAGCTAAGCACAGGGCACCAACTTATTCACGAGCGTAGAACAGCGACGACTGGCAGGATTTTGTGGAACAGAAACGCTCGAGAGAGGGACTCGCCACAGATGTCTGTTGGCAAGCATGTCTCAAAGGCAGACAGCTTCCTCTAGCTAGCGATGATGCTTTCAACTTCCTGGACATGAACCGCGTAATTTCAATCATAAATTTACATTGTATTGTATTGTATCTGTAAATTTATATAGCGCCACTAACAGTGCTACACCAATCAGAGGCGCTCCCAGGGCGAGAGATCCCGAGAAAATAAGGTTGTCTTTAAGCAGCAAAATGATGCAGGGAGGCCGCAGCTTGAAGCAATGAGCGAGTCATTGGAGGAAGTTAGGTTCCATAGAGTGGGGCCAATGAAAGGAAAAGCACGAGATTTGGTCATGACAGTTCTTGCGAACGGGACAAAGAGTTCAAGTCGGCGAAGTGAACGCAGGTGTCGAAGTGAAGTGGCGGAGGTCGGCAGGCGGATGAGGTCATATGAGATCATATCATTATATGGCGCATTTCCAGAAGAAACTCTTCAAAGGTTCACTGAGGGTAGGTAGTCAGTGATATGCACGAGAGAGACAGAGACAGAGAGACAGAGAGACAGAGACAGAGAGACATAGCGAACCTTACGTTTCTATATGAAACTAATGAAGCTCTATATTTACTGAAACATGTTATCGCCTGTGCGGATGGTTTTTATCTCGTTTGTCGGAATATATGCTTACGGTGGAAAACTTCTCGATGTCTTCGTCACTGGCTCCGAGTGATGCGAGTCCGATCTCCTGCGAAAACTGCGCAAAACTCGGATCAGCCAACATCGGAACATGACCGAGCAGCTCGTGTACACAGTCTCTGAAGGAAGAAATACCTTATACAGGCATTAACGAAGTAACAAATAAATGGCATAAAATGTTTCTTTAGGAAATAAAACTGCCCTATAGACAGTAGGCCTCTAACTGATATTTTAGTTTAAAATGCGTCCCCGATGTGAAAAAATGCACTTTACTTTAATTACCTAACTTACAGGCATGAAAAGAATGAATAAATACTATAATAACATTTACGTATTAAAATGAGGTTGAAGGAAATAGAAACTACCTTATTGGCACTAATAGAATGCATAACTGATATTTTAGCTTAAAAATAATATTTGATGTCAACGAAATATACCTTAGTCATTAGCGACATGAATACATCACATAAAATGTCTTTTATGGAAATGAAAAATATCTGACTGGCATTAATAATAATAAGACGATTTCTATAGCGCCGTAGCACAGCCGAGGCCGAAGGAAAGGGCGCTGTAGGCCGAAGGAAAGGGCGCTGTGGCGCTTAATGGATTGTATTGGCCTAACTGATATTCGGACTTGAAAATAAAATTTCTGCACTACAGGTATTAAAAGAGTATCTACACCCTTCGCCATTAACGATACATGATTAAATCATTGGAGAATCAGACAGTGACAGTCGCTGAAGATTGTGCGCCATTTTCCAGTGGTTAGCGTGAAAGATTGCCAACCCAGATGTCGGGGTTTCAAATCCCCGTCAAGCAAGAGAGAAAGGCATTTCTATTCCACTAGTAAAATCAGAGAGAGAGACAGACAGACAGAGAGAGAGAGAGAGAGACAGACAGACAGACAGCGACAGAGACAGAGACAGAGACAGGCGAGACAGAGAGACAGAGAGACAGAGAGACAGAGAGACAGAGAGAGACAGAGAGGGACGGGAGGGACGGACGTACGGACGCAGGGAGAGAGGGAGAACTATATCTACTCTTTTTAATCTCCCCTTCTCTCTAAGACCCTGGAACGTCTTGTCTCTCTACAGCTTCTTCCCTACCTTGAGCAGTCGGGCCTTCTTCCGTCCAGGCAGTCTGGATTTATAGCTCATCACTCTACTGAAACTGCTCTCTTATCTCTTCTTTCTGCTATTGATAAATCCCATGTCACTCTCTTGGCTCTCTTTTATGCTTCTTCAGCATTTGACATGATGGATCATGAGATCCTCTTACGACGTCTTGAAATTTCCTTTGGTCTTAGTGGACATCCTCTACACTGGTTTCGTTCTTATCTCACCGATCGCTCTCAAATGGTCATTCTTGGTGACTCTCGCACCATTAATTTTGGGCACCTGTTAAATTTGGGGTTCCACGGGGCTCTGTGCTGGGCCTACTACTATTTTATTTTGTTTACTGCTGATATTCCTCTTCTTTTTGCGAAACACTCTGCCTCGGGTCATCTCTTAGCTGATGATGTTCAAGCCTTTGTTCATGGTCCTCCTGTCAATCAACTTGTCCTTTCTCAATTCATTGAGTCTCTCTCCTCTGACCTTCATTGCTGGATGTCATCCAACCGCCTTTCTCTCAATTTTGCTAAGATTCAGTTGATCTGGTTCGGTACCCGCCAACAGGTTCTTAAATTTGACTTTACTATTCGTGCTCAGCGGTTCCCCTTGTTTGCCTTCTCCACTACAGTCCGTGACCTGGGTGTTACTCTGGATAGTACTCTTTCATTTGCTGACCTCATCTCTAACCTTTCTCGGTCTAGCTTCTATCATCTGAGACGTCTTCGAGCGATTAGGCGATCTGTTTCCTCCTCCATTTTTACTACTATGGTTCATGCATTCGTTTGCACACGCATTGACTACTGTAATTCTCTACTTGCTGGTCTTCCGAAATGTCGGTTGTCTCCACTGCAATCAGTGCTTAATGCAGCTGCCCGCTTGATAGCTCGTCTTCCTCGCTTCTCTCACATTTCAACCTTCATGACTGAGTATTTACATTGGCTTCCTCTCATCGCCCGTATACGGTTTTAAATGCTCTTTCTTACATCCAGGGTGCTCTTAGATCTGGACTCCTTTCGGCTGCCTCTGGTCGCTCACTCCGCTCTTTAGACCGGCATGACCTTCTCGTACCTCTGTCGCGGACTGCTACTGCCCAACATCGCGCCTATGCATCTTTTGGTCCTATGCTCTGGAATAACCTTCCTTCTACGATTCGATCTGTGATTTTAACTGGGGGTATTTCGACCTCTTCTCGTTCGTTGTCTTAAGACGTTTCTTTTTTCGCAGGGCTCTTCGCACTGGGAGCGCCTCTGATTGGGTATTACTGAGAGAGGCGCTTTATAGATTTCTAAATACAATACAATAAAATACTCTTTAGGAAACTAATAAAGCTCTATAACATGTACTGACGGTTCGACGGTGTGGTCAGGCTTTGACCCGTGGCGTATGTACTGAGTAACCTGGAACACGCGGAAGGCCAGGCTCGACAGGAAGTCACGTGCCAAAAGTAGTCCAGCCACAGGACGCAGCTGGAAACCAGTGCGCCCTACAAACAAAGAATAACGAAGAAGAAGATCTAAAACAGGAAGATGACGATGAAGATGATCATAATTATTATAATTATTGGAATGATGATGAAGATAATAACAATGATGAAGAAGATGATGAAGATCATGATGAATATAATTATGATGTTTATGATGTTTATTATGATTATGACGACGACGACGACAACGACGACGACGATGGTGATAATGATGACAATGATAATAATAACAGTGATAACGATGATGATGATGATGATGACTACGGCGACAACGAAGATGTTGCTGCTGCTGATGATGATGATGATCAAGACAACAGTGATGATGATGGTCAACCCACCGATGCTCGGCGCTATTACTTACTCTTGAGAAAATTGGAGACGTCTTCGAGTTGCGGAATGTTGTTTTCGCTGTATCCACATTCTCTTTCGAGTAATCGAAGGGCCTTCAGGTGTTCCTTACACGCATGCGTCGGATACAGACAGGCCAGGTTGCGATAGACGTGGCCCCTAAATCATATAGCACAATCATATCTTAAGAAATTGATTATTAATACAAAGGAAAAAGTTTGAATGAGTGAGCAAAATTAAGTACAAATTAGTGATTTCGTGAATAATGTGATTATTGAATTAATGAGCGAAAGTTAGGTTTTGCTTGTATTAATGACTTTGTCCACGCTGCCTTCACTCTGGCAGTGCCAGTCCCAAGCCAGATAAATAAGGAGGGCAGCGTCATGAATGAATGAACGATAGAATGAAATAGTGAGAGAACCAGTGAATATATTAGCAGAGGAACGAACGAATGAACAAATTAGTTGATCAAATAATCATATAACTAAATGATGATAATATGGACAAAGCCGTATTATCCATTAGGCACAGTAGGCTATGTGAACTTTACGGCCCTTTGCGTTATTACGTCTTCAACTGACAGTTCCCGCATTAAATTGTTTTCAATTTCAGAACTGGCAGTTGGGGCCTACGAATGCAAGAGTGCCTATAGCGGTATACGACGACCTAAAAACGTCCCTGAATGCGGACACCAAAGATAATAAGAATAAACAAAAAAGCGGCTTAACCAGCGAGCGAGTGCGCGATGAGTCAATGCGCGAGTTAGCGAGTGAGTGAATATGTTTACGTGTGAATAAACGATAAACAGATGAGTATATAATGGTATGTTGGAAGGAAGGAAGGAAAGAGGGAGCAATAAATAAAAACGTTAATAGAATATATGAATAAAATGAATAATCATTAAAATAGTTGCTAGAAAACAATAAATCCGTTAGCTACCATGTTTTCACTTCTTCGGCTGTGTACTCGACTCTGGTAATCGGCTGACCGCTAAAATAATTATTAAATAAAATAATTAAATGCTACTAGAATCCCACAGTCTCGGTGATACTGTATACACGACCTCCTGCTTCTTCTCACGCCGTCATCATCTTCAAATAGAATTAATGATTTTATCACCGTCATCGTCATTGCTAGTCATCACCATTGTCATCATCAGTTTCGTCGTCGTCATTGTTATAATCATCATCGTCATCAGTTTCGACATCGTCATCGTCATCATCAGTTTCGTTCACCATTTTCGCCAAAGGTAACTGCATATAGCTGCCAGAATAATCACACCGATATCAATAACTCAGTCATTGCAATGATATGCTCGTGTTAAGTTGCTCTG
>JACEVL010000036.1:680000-1087843 GCA_020284085.1 Aporrectodea caliginosa
GATGGAAAGAAAAGATCCGAGTCCTGTTGCCAGAGAGACCAGAAGGAGAGGATAGAGACCAAAGGAAATACTACACAGGTAGATTATTTTCCTTAATTTCATTCGAATTCAAATGAAGAGTATCTCGTTTAGTGGTTCCTAATATTTCCATTTCCTCTTTAGATTAATCCGTGTTTCAATGGCGGACTATATATAGATCATGGGCTTCCGGTGGCACTGCGTCTGACGGTCTGACCTCAATAGGGCACTCTGCTCAGTTCTTCTCTGGCCTTAAGACTGTCCTGTTTGACCGAGGTTGGGCTGGGAGCGCTCCCGAGTAGACTGTCTTGAAGGGGCGCTATATAAAACTACTGTAATATAATAATATAGGTCTAGTCATTTATCTATGTTTCTGCTAAGCTTCTAGATGGATCACATAACCGACCGTATGTGAACATTTGATTCACAGCGTATAAATCAGCGCATCAAAGACTCGAATGCTTCTCAAAGTATCCATAGATAAATTCAGCGTTTTGAAAATTTGAAATATAGCTGTTTCTAAACGACTTTTCATAGCTGAGCCGAGAGGACGTAAAGCTTATGTAAAGCTGTTTCAAAAGCTTTGATGGACTTTCATTGAGACGGTCCGCCGCTCATGCTGTCGTGCTTTCATGTGCACAAATAAGCGTCAGCTCAATTTCTTGTCTAATTGGCTTTTAAGTCGACAGCCCGTGGTGCGCGTCGCGTCGACGGTTGACAATGACGGGCCACTCAGAAGCCTGAGGCCAGGAAATCAGAATTCATTTGACTTGAGTGCTGTTCGATGTACACCGTGAAGCATGGTGAACGCCGGAGGTGTGAGGCGCTTTAGGAGGATGAGGAAGAAGAGGAGGAAGAAGAAGAAGAGGAGAAGGACGAGGAGGAGGAAGAAAGGGAGGAGGAAGAGAGGTAGGAAGAGGAAGAGGAGGGAATGAGTGAGGCCTTAGAGCAAGAATAAAAATAGGATATGGTAGAAGAGGAGGAATAGAAAAAGAATGTAGAAATAGGAGTGGGAGAAAGATGGGTTTCGCCAGCGGGGCGTTGTCTTAAATAGGAAGGCATGTAGGCGGTTTCTGGCTGAATGAGGAGTGAATACATGCGAAGAATCGTGTAGGTGACTCTCTTTGAAGATAACCTACTTTTAGATAAACTCACAACGACTATTTCTAATATCTTCCCTCCTCCTCCTCCTATTCCTTTTCTTCCCCCTCTTCTGCCTCCTCCTCCTCCTCCTCCTCCTCCAACGCCGTTTCTTCTTCCTCTTTCTCCACCTTCCGCTCCTCCTTCTTCCAACCCTATCTCCGTTCCTCTATTTCTGCTTCTGGTGAGAAATCGGTCTCTCGTATCTCGGTCCTCGGTTCGAATTCCAGTGCGACAGGTATCAGTGACGGATACACGTCAGATGACGTAACGTTGACGATTGATGACGATGACGGTGACGATAATGATGACGATAATGATAACGATAACGATGACGATAATGACTACAGTGACTATATCGATGACGATTACTATGACGGTGACGATGACGACAATGGTGACGATAACGGTGAAGATGATGACTACAGTTACAATATCGATGACGACTCCTATGACGTTAACGATGACGATGTCGATGATGATAATGGTGACGATAATGGCGAAGATAACGACTTCAGTACAATATCGATGACGACTACTATGGTGATGTCGATTACGATTACAATTCATCGAATACCTCGAAGGTCTTGAATACTCTGGAGATGCCTCCGGATTCCCTAGTCGAAAGGATCACGGCACACTTCCGAAATGCCAGCGCCGGATCTGGGACCGTCGCAGTCTCTCCGTTTTCCAGCGGAAATGCTTCGTCCACGTCGATGACGTCATCTCCGGCAGGCTCCTCCACCTGTTTCTCGAGCTCGGCATTCGTGACCGTATCGAACTTGGCGTCATCGATCAAACTCCTTCGGCTCCAACCCCTGTGCTGTTCAAGACAAGTTCAAACATTTCCATTCCGTCAGTTACTGTTTACCGACATCCGAGTCATAGCAAGATGAGTAGCGTCGCCCTCCTCCGTTATCCAGGCTTGAGACTGGCACTAAGAGGGTAAGAACAGTGGCGCAGTTCGTTTTCAGTTAAAAACCTCATTTCGATCTCCCCAGAGGGTTGGTATACAGTCCAGTGCTTCCCAAAGTGGTGGTCCGCGGACCGGTGCCGGTCCGCGAGCCCTTAGTTGCCGGTCCGCAAAGTGAGTCAAGAAACTGGTCAGATTGTCTGGGAATCTGGAAATGGCTATTATATTTTTAAAAGTTATAACAAAAAACACTTATTAGGCCAACATTTAAAGGGCAAGAGAGTTATAGAATTGGCTAAACGTCCACTTAAATCAATTTTAATACAGATTTGAGCAATTTAGGTGATCGAAAACGAAAAAAGGAAATAAGTAATCAATTTGGCACGGTCTTCCTGCACTGGGAAAATTCCTGCCGGTCCGTGACACTGAAAAGTTTGGGAAGCACTAGTATACACAACAACGCAACTCTGACAAATTTCATTATGTCGTTTATTAATTAATTAATTTATTTATTTATTTATTTATTTATTTATTTATTTATTATTATTATCATCATCATCATCATCATCATCGTTGTCGTCGTCGTCGTCGTCATCATCATCACATTTATTTTTATTATTATTATTACCACTACTTCTAATACTACTACTACTACTACTACTACTACTACTACTACTACTACTACTACTACTACTACTACTACTACTACTACTACTACTACTACTACTACTACTACTACTACTACTACTACTACTACTACTACTACTACTACTACTACTACTACTACTACTACTACTACTACTACTACTACTACTACTACTACTACTACTACTACTACTACTACTACTACTTCACCATTACTACTACTATACTACTATATTATTATTATTATCATCATCATCATTATCCATTATCTAAAAACATTAATAGATGGCGCTGAGCAATTGCCAAAGCAGGACTTGCTCAAAGTCCCCACACAGAAACCGTCTCGATCAACGAAGGAGGCTCGAACCCGAACTCTGCGCGTTACAAGGCACTCAACCAATCCCACATATCCTTTTCAGATTCTAAACCTCAAATCGTTGGAGCAGCCAGGCTATACCGAATAGTCCATCGTGATGCTTCATTTAATAGCACTACTGCCAGTAGTATACTACTCGTATTTAAGTAGCAGCACCTGTTGTTATTTTGACAGCTAGATTAATTCACAGAGGTAAAGACTTAAGACGTCATATTTTGCACTTGATTCAATTGAACTTGGAATAAATCAGCATTCGGATAAATTTAGGCATCGTGTAGGTGGCATCTCATCATCTGTGTGTAGGTTGTCTAGACAACAATGCTGCTGCTGCTGCTTTTGATGCATGACCGTTACGTTTGACTGCTTCGATCCGCTGCAGAATTCCGCACGCTTTTAGCGTAAACTATGTCCTCCTCCTCTTCTTCCTTCTTCCTCTTCTTCTTCTTCCTCCTTCTCTTCCTCCGTCTCCTTATGCTCTTCCCTCCCTCTCCGTTTGTGTTGTATTAAGCGATGACGGGCGAGATTAAGATCTAAGCACCTTCAGTACGTTCTACCAACCGCTGAGTGCATATAGCGGTGCGATGGCTAATGGCTGTCACACACTTCCGGTTTCCCTACCTTCTCTCTGTCCCTCGCTGTCTTTGTCTCTGTCTCTCTCTCTCTGTCTCTGTGTCTCTGACTCTCTGTCTCCGTCTCTGTCTCAGTCTCTCTGACTCTGTCAGTCTGTCTCTGTCTGTCTCTGTCTCTCTCTCTCTGTCTCTGTCTCTCTGTCTGTCTCTGTCTCTGTGTCTGTTTCTGTTTCTCTGACTCTCTGCCTCTGTCTGTCTCTGTCAGTCTGTCTCTGTGTGTCTCTGTGTATCTCTGTCTCTCTGTCTCTTTGTCTCTGTCTCTGTCTCTCTGACTCTCTGTCTCTGTCTCTCTCTGTCTCTCTCTCTGCCTCTGTCTGTCTCTGTCTGTCTCTGTCTCTGTCTCTGTCTCTGTCTGTCTGTCTGTCTGTCTGTCTGTCTCTCTCTCTCTCTCTCGCTTCCTCCCTCCCTTCTTCCGATCACACTCCGAATACAGTTTGGCGCCATATTCTGGATCGATACTGCAAAGTTGTTGGACGGCGGATGAAGTGTTAGGCATCGATTGTGTATGTTTATATGTATGCCTATTTATATAGCGTCTTTATAGACTTGCAATGCTGTCGATAGTTGACGGAGGGAGTTGTGTATGTGCATTTGTGTACATGTCTGCCTGTGTGTCTGTACGACTCCTTTCAGAATTTCAAAAGGACGCTGCCATGTGAGAATAGGCAATAATATTGACATATAGAAAATGGCGTTGTGCGTATGTGTGTATGCATGCTTGAAATATTTACTTGAAGCCTTTAATTATTTACCAAAGACCCATGATATGTGTGTGGGCAGATATTTGACGTAGGTTTGTATGTATGTGCCTACTATGCTTGTATATTCATTAGGGTGCAGTGAAAAATTTTTTTCCCGAATTTCAACAAGTAAGAGCGAGAGAAAGTTGTCAATATATATCAGAAGTAATCTGTAAAATTAATGCAGCGATTGTTATAGATCTTTTACCTCCCCAACGACTTTGTAGGTAGGATGGGTCGTAACGAGTAACTCGTGTATTTGAAATTTTTACCATCTTTGCAGTGTTATATTGTTGACTAAATGTAGGCTGGCAAAAATTTCCTCCTGCATTTTATGTTACCATGTTGCTTGTAGATTTAAGAAATATTTTGAAAAAGCCTTGTGAAATTAATAATGGACAGTTTGGACACGCCAGAGTTGAACAAAATCACCAAAGAAATGGCAAAGCAATAACACAAGACATTTAAAATTGAAGAAAAAACCATTATGTTGTAGACGTTACACACAGTCGCACACTCACGATCTCACAGTCGCACATGACTGACTAATAGTGACTATTGAGTAATTGACATATCAAAATGTTCCCTATTACCCAATACTCAATAGGGTCAATATCCCATTACCCAACACAATACTCCGATTTCGTGTTGAATACTGGCATAATAGATCTAGCCTCAAGTCGCGCTCTTATGAAACCATCTCTCGATGTATTACCGCATACAGCTGACGATGCCTCTGTTACCAACTTTATGCAGCGTTCCACAGCTTGGGTGTGACAAGGGAATCTTGGAAAGTTGTTCAGTGGCGATTCCTTATATTTCACAAAAGCTGTAATATCAACGTCAGAAATATTGGCTGTTAACGGTGGTTCAGTTACGTGACATGATTGCCAGTCTATTAGTTCCGTATAATCTTCAGCATTGCAGTTGAATTCTGGCACTTTGAAAAAGGCCTACTCGTACGGCGACTTTGGCAGTGTGTTCACTCCTGGCTTTCAGTATTCGACGCAAACCTAATTCGCGGATATGTTTTCTGTCATCGGTTATCATTCCAAGTAGCAGATTTTGTGGGTGACCAAAGTATCCGTTGCGATTAAGTGTTGCATTGACAACCTTCCTCAAATCGTCGGGTAGATATCTTGACAAATGAATTGTTTGCCACAGATGTCTTGACCCATCCTTGCATGACGGCTTACTTTTTATTGAGAACCACATTTGAGCGTAAACTGTGACGACATATCGCGCCAGAAAGTAACATTCCGACCTTATTGCCACTACGATAATTCGATTCCTTTACCTTGATAATATTAAACTTGACACTTCATTTGTTTTTGTAGCTAACCTATGACCTGATATATGGATATTTTTCTGTTTTGGCGGCCATATTGGCCGCCATCTTGGATAGTAACATTCCGATACTATTTCCACTACGATAAATCGATTTCCTGACCTTGAATATATTAAATTCGACACTTCATTTGTTATTGTAGCTTACCTCTGACCTGATTTATACATATTTTTAGTTTTGGCGGCCATATTGGCCGCCATCTTGAATAGTAACATTCCGACACTATTGCCACTACGATAAATCGATTCCTTGACCTTGATAATGTTAAGTTTGATACTTCATTTGTCATTGTAGCTTACCTATGACCTTATATATACTGTTTTCTGTGTTGGCGCCATTATTGGCCGCCATCTTGGATAAAATGCATTTTTGGGGGTGACCCCGTAGAGGGATTTTGGCGGATTTTGGATATGTTATTCAGCAATGGAAACTGAGCAGGAAACTGTTTAAAAAGCTTCTGAAGCAATTTTGCCCAGGTTCAAGGTATATTTGCGCTAGATTGCCTGGACTATAATCTACGCGAGTTATTCGTTACGACTCCCCCTACCTACAAAGTCGTTGGGGAGGTGAAAGATCTATTATAATCGCTGCAAAAATGGTTGCACATTACTTCTAATATATAGTGTCAACTTTCCCTCGCTCTTACCTGTTGAAATAAACCAAAAAATATAATGACCATTACACTCACTGCACCCTAATATTCATATAGCGCAAGTCAGCGCCATCGAGCATTGGAGCGCCTCTGAGTAGTTTACGCGAAGGGGCGCTATACAAATGTTCGATATGAATGAATGAATCGATGTTTCGTCGTATGGTCGTGTCTTCCTTGCTGAACTTTGGATGGAGGCCGTTGTATTGGATTGTATTGTAATATTTTAATTATTGTACAACGGTAATGTGTCAAACAGCTGCTTGACGCAAATGGAGAACACATAACGTAGAAAGCCACACAGAAATTGTTTAAGTGGTTTGTTGTATAGGCTGAAGAGTGCTCCGGCTTGGTGGGGGTTTGCAGGGCAACAAGAAAAGAACCGCCTTCAGTCGGCGATGCGACGTCTTATTCGACTGCGGTACCTGCCAGAGGACAGTCCATCGGTTTAACATCTTTGCCACACTGCTGACTCACGCCTCTTCTCTGCGGTCTCGAGAAACCCGGGGAATGTACACCATGGGCTACTTCCCCCAAAAGCCGCTGCCCTACTCCCTGCGTCAGAAATTACATGACCGTTTTATTCCGCAAGCGGACAACCTCACACGCAGATCGTTTATAATAAGAATGTTATACTCTGTATAAATGTATGTACACCAAAGTGCGGATATGCAATTGGTTCAATAAAGAATATACTACTTACTTACTTATTTGATGGAAATTGGTGAATTTCGATTGAAGATTTCGAGTTCAACGACCTCGTGGTAGAGAGGCGGAAAACACCCTGGATGTTGGAAGTCTCTCTTCCTCCCTCCCCTCTCTCTCCTATCTCTGTCTGTCTGTGTTTCTGTCTCTCTCTCGCCGCCTGTATCTTCCAGTTTTGCGCAATTGTTAAGACTTACCGTTCTGCAAATTCCACCATAGACTGTCTCTTTGCCTTAGCATACATATCTTCCGGATATTGACCTGGTTCTCCACTAGCGTTTTCGTGTGCATTGCATGGTACACACGTGGACTCTAGGTGAGCATGCTGACAGAGTGTATGGTTTGGTTTTGGTGCGCCATCAGTTGATATATTAGACAACGGCGACATAGAAGTTAACAATCACAAATGACTTTCTGCCAATTTTGGGCATGGACCGGATAATATTTCAAAATCATTTCTGCCTTTAAGTTACTTTTTCTCGTAATGATTCGTAATGTGCTTACATTCAAACGATTCAGTTGTTTAGTAGTTTGGTCGGTCAAATCTTCGCTAATGCATCCACCCACTCATACCCCACTGACCCATCCGTCTATCCATTCATCCATTCACTAATTAATTCATTTAATCTTTCATTAATTAATTCATTCAATCTTCCTTAATTAATTCATTCATTCAATTATCTATCCATTCATTCATTCATCCCATCTTTCATTAATTAATTAATTAATTAATTAATAAAAGAACCATCCATACACCCATCTATCCACCCATCTATCCACCCATCCATCAATCCGCCCACCCACCCTCCAATCTATCCACTCTCCAATCCATCCACCCTCCAATCCACCCACCCAATCATCCGTCCATCCATTAATTCCTTTATTCATTCAGTGATCATGACAACGAATATTTGTGCGTTGAATGGTTTATAAATATAACAATTATTCATTCATCTGGTCTTTGTTAACCAAATGCTAATTGGGTGTCCGATTGTTCTGCAGTTCGTATTCTAGCTCTTCTGTATCACCTGAGGGAAACTCTTTTTAACGTAATACAGTCTATATAGGAACGTCAGTTAATTATCATTGTTGTTGTTGTTGTTGTTGTTCTTATTATTATTAATATTATTATTATTATTATTATTATTATTATTATTATTATTATTATTATTATTATTATTATTATTATTATTATTATTATTATTATTATTATTATTATTATTATTATTCTATCTTCATCATCATCTTCATCATCATCATCATCATCATCATCATCATCATCATCATCATCATCATCTCCTCATAAGTCATCATCATTTCCACATCATCATTAATGAGGCGCCCAAAAACTACAGTAAGTCGTAATCGGGTGAATCAGAGTCTAGTCCCTGGTATATGGCCAGAGATAGATGGTGACCTAACTGATTTAATGGTCTCACGGATTATTGATTCTTTGGAATACTAAAAAATAAATATAATTTTCATTATTACGCATTTATAAATCGCCACTGGAAAAGCTCGAACCCGTACCCTCCGCGTTGCAAGGCGACAAGGCGAATTCTCTATCAAATCGGTTACCGTGTTCCACATGCGTAATCTGGTTTTATGAATCTATTAGGTGCT
Organism: Aporrectodea caliginosa; assembly: GCA_020284085.1. Lineage (NCBI taxonomy): Eukaryota > Metazoa > Annelida > Clitellata > Crassiclitellata > Lumbricidae > Aporrectodea > Aporrectodea caliginosa. The sequence continues at coordinate 688,787 of JACEVL010000036.1, forward strand.
CCATCAAAACCAGGCACATGTCGCATTTTTGAAAATGAGATTCTTTCATTTTATTTTACAACGTGAAACTGCGTTTCTAACCATGTAAAAATTATTAAGATATCTTCAGTAGAACCTGAGATACGCTGATTTCAAGTAAGTGTTATACTGCATGATGAGAATACCGAAATCGAGAAATCGCATATTTAGTTATTTTTCTCTTTTATTGTGTAACCGACCACGTTCCACGTGTTAGCAAGGTGTTCTTCGATATGTTACTCGTTGACCTACTTTAGAGATCCAGGTCAATAGGTGGCAGATTGTGCATAGTCTAAGTTTCAATTCACATTTCCTGCTGTTTTTAGACACTTCAAATGGTACTCAATGTATAGAGCTTTTAATTTCTACTCCGAGTGCGCACTAAGTATACGCCTATAATTATAAGGAACACGGAGCGATAGTACAGGTTACTTATAAGTCTAGAGTACACTCAGTGCGTAGGCGCGCGTAGCTGAGGTAGATTACACCCTGTAATTGCCTTCTCGACTTATCAATCTATGATCTGTATCATCATCGCTTGAGTCGATTCAAAAATATCGATCTGTTTCCGCTAATCCTAGAACGAAAAATCAATCACTGAGGTCGAGATCGATCGCCCTGTGCATATAGAAACAGGCGAGATAGTATTGAGGACATGTATTAAGCGATTACTCTATTTTAAGCGATTTGCTGCCGTGAGCTGCGTGTATAGACTAAGTGACGATGAGTTCCGAGTATTGCCGATGAGTTCCGAGTACTGCCGATGAGTTCCGACTTCTGCCGATGAGTTCCGAGTTCTGCCGATGAGTTCATCACCAAATCCATGAACTGTAGACTAGACTAGCGGTAGTTAACGGAGAACTAGTCTAGTGTACAATTTCTGAATCGAATGACGGGCCTTCCTTCCCAGCAAATCAAACTCATCCGTCCGTTTACATCAAAGCATTCTCTCCCTCTCGATCATTATCTCTTGTATTTCGTACCTAACTAGTTTCGAAACGCTTCTCCCGACTTCCATCCGACCTCAGAGTCCCAATCCGACTCCTACCTGTCATGTTGTTCGGTCGGTATGAGCCGCCTCACTCGGCGGACGACTACACCGCCGCAGCGGGACTACACAACAGTGATGACGTACGCGCGTCACGTGACCGAAATTAAAACGAGGCGGCGCCAGATGCAAGTCACGTGACCCGTCGATAGCCGACGATAGATGGCGTTCGGAAGGCGTCACGGATGACCTTCGATCGACCTTTGTGAATCGCCGTCGTTACGGACCGACTTGAAAAACGTCGGCCTGCTTGAGCGGACGTCCGTTGCAACGTTTGCCGTGTCGCCATGACAACCGTCACGTACCATCGGCGGAGCGTATCGTCGGCGAATGTTTGTTATTCCGACCGGAACTGCCTGCAGACGATCGGACTTCCGGCGCACGTGACTCGGCTCTTCGCTCTCCCTCCCTCCCTCCGCAGCTTTCTAGATTCGTTCTGTTTGTTCACGTACTGGGGAGGGAGTACAGTCGGGTAAATCCGTCACTGTACCTGGCTGATTGACTTCTGCCTACCGTCCGAGATAGTTAATCGTCCAGGAGGAGCCGGTGATTTGAAGTTTGCGTGCGGTCCCGGAACTTTTGAAAGCACCAGGCAGTACCCTACGTGTTATGGTTCTTTGAGCTGGACGGAGCATCAAAATGGCGGCCGTTAACTCATAGATCAACGCCGTTGCAAATCGTCGCTCTATCGACGAATAGTTCAGCGGTGCTTAATTATGTCTTTATCGGGGTAGAATTAATCATGGACGTTTATTATAGGAGTTATACGTTTATAGGAATTACGCTCCAATGCGCAATAAGAATGGAGAATCGAAAATAAATTCACGTGGCGCATGATTCAACTGCCATATTTGGTCAAATGGACATATAGCTTATCATTCCATAGGGCTCCAAAGATGATTGACGTTGTGGACAGGGAGCCTAATAGGCCTACGGAAACGTCGTGCAACCAAAGTCGCCACATTTCTATATTTTACTTAAAGCCTCTTGGTGACCTTTGTTAGTTTAACCCGCCTTACTTTACCTCATTATGAATTACCTCAATTACATTACCATATCTTACATTGATTTTATCATAATTATTTATTTTATCGTAGTCTTTAGTTTGTATTACCTTCCTTAGAAGTTAGTAGGAGTATATCTCATTTTATGTCGACCTTACCTAAACGTTGTTACCTCTCTTGCCTATCAGTAGTCCGTCACACCAGATACATTCTGAACATCGGGGAACGCTGTTTGCATATATCTTACTACTTCGCCTTCGATGACAACTGTTTTCGTTGATGAAAACCGTGTGTTTTTATCTAATTTTAAAAATTATTTCTGCATTTATCAAGCGCCGCTAAATAATATCTAGACATCGATGACGCTGAGCAATTTATTGTGAGTAAAGGACTTGCTCGAGTCACTGTCTCAATGGAGGCCTATTATCCTACTCTCCGCATACAAGGCGAGCACTCTTGCTAATCGATATAGAGCCCCACAAATATTTTTTTTCAGGCTATGTTCCAATTTGAATTAGAGGCCACGCCATTCAACTGGCTCTACTTCACTGTCGGAGATATTTGCCCAAAGAAATTGAGACGGAAAACAGTTGCTAAAAGAACGAGGAAGGAAAGAGAAACAATTGATAGGAAAAGTCGCCAAAATTAGACGTAGGAAAAGAAAAAGAAAAACCTTCAAACGTAATTGCTCAGTGCCATCCATGTTGTATGGTAGTGTGAACTTTTGAACTTTGCAAGAGGAACAGTATAGTCTACCAAATGCAATCGTATGTGTTTTGTGTATTAATTTAGTAAATGTCAGTGTTGGAGGGCAGATATTTCGCATAGGAAGATGTCAAGACGTACGAATTTGCACTTTAGATGCTTCAAATATCACAACATAAACGCCTGATGATTTGAAACTGAACAAAGTAATGTAAATGTAAATCTTCGAAATTTCTCAACGTCACAGGGAGACCAGCTTATTCACCGGCGCTATATCAAATCAAGTCCTCAATAGCCAGGTTGTTTTATCCGTTCCGGTGCCAGGTCAGAATCTGAGAGGTCAAGAAGTTGAGGAGATAGCTTGGTGCTGCGGTGGTAATCGGTGATGATGGTGATCGTGTGGTGTGCAGGAGTATACTCACGAAAGGACAGATTGAAGAGTTCAGTTTTCAGTGGTGAGAGTAGAAAGCAGCAGAGGAGACTACAAGCCGGTGAGAGTGCATGTGGAGGAGAGGTGACATTAACAGGAGGATTAGCAAACTGCATGGCGGAGCTCTTTTGGAGATTCATTCCAAAGAGTTGGTGCAGCATAGACTAATGAGCGGTTGCAGAGTTTCATAGAGGAAGGGACTGGAGGCCGAAATACATAACACCATCAACATGTATCAGTTTGCAGACTGATATGTATGTTCGGTGCCTTGCAGCCAGGTTGCGGGTTGCACTCAAGCCGCTGGGACCCTGGGCAAGTCCTTCACTCGCAATTGCTCATGCGCTTCGGCGTGAAACTCCGATTCAGTGTCCGCGCAGTGTGCCTCTGAGTAGAAATCTTGAAGGGGCTCTATAACAAGTGCTCATACATACATATATAGGTGGGTATGGCGTTGTGTATGCTCGTTCCATGCAGTGACGACGGCGAGATGATTTAAGAGATTAAAGGAAATAATTAAACCCTGGACATTTTTACATGAGCTTCAGGTTTAGTGATGATGTGAGCGTGTTTTAGGAGTTCTGACATGGTGGAATTGTATGGAGACAAAATATCAGTATTTTCTGTTGGTGTGGCACGCGGTGGTGACTTCGTTAAGCAGTCCATCTGTAGGCCTATGAAGTTATAACCTACAAATTCTATAGCGGGGTGTCAAACCTTTTTTAATGGCGGAGCAGTTGCAATATTTTCCAGCAAGTGTCGGTCAAGGGTGCCGAAGGTGCCTGAGCAAAATGGGTGTAGGGATCTAGGAGGGGCTCGGTGAGCCCGTCCCAAGAAAATCTTTGCAAAACTAAATCCTAAAAGGTGTTTTTTAGTATCCAAACAGTGAAATTAGGCGTAAAAATCTTAATTTTGATCTTCGTCATCAGACACGAATATCGATCACATAAAACTCATTAAGCGGCTTAATATGTCATTTTTAAGGCTTAATTTAAGCCTTAAAAATGACAAATTTGAACTTTTATTCTCAAATTGTGTAGTTGTTAGGCAAAGCTCCGGGGGCCATAAAAACATCGTCGGCGCGCAAGAAATGGCCGGCGGGCTGCCTCTTTGACACCTCTGTTCTATATATGCATATATCTATTTATAAGGCAGTGCCGCATTCAGAGCAGATGCGATGCACGCAGGAGACGCAAGCGTGGCTGACTAACATTTCCTTTCATCATCACTATAGCTGTAATCGCAAATTTATATAGCGCCCGGTTAGTAGGAACTCACCAGAGGCGCTGTCAAGCTGAAAACACAAAACGGCGACCGAAAATAGAAAACTTGTCAAGGCGCAAACGGAAACGCGGCACAGAAAGGCGGCGCTTTCTAAATGCCTGCAGTGATCGCAATCGTAAATTTATATGGTCAAGTATAGCCTATACTCCTTGCATACATGTATGTATGCATACAATGTACATAGCTATTTATCGTATCGTATCTGAGAATTTATAAAGCGTCTCTTACAGTACTAGCTATTCAGAATACTCTCAGCGTGACAGCCCCGAGGAAATACTTCAAGCAACGAAGTAATGCAACGCATGTTCTAACGTCGCAAAGCGCTTTGATTGATTGAATTTTTACGCAAATATGGATCCTATAGCGCTATTTTTTAAATGCCTCGTTTTGAGATATATTGTCATCATACAACACACACATACATGTTTTGCTAACTTATGTTATCCTAGTTCTGAATGACATCTAACATCATAAGGTTTATTAAGTATAATATTATATGAAACTTAGTACTTTTGTGGATTCTACTCATCCAGTTATTTAAGAATATGATTTGCTGCCATCACTCTTGATGCAACATGACTTCGTAATTAGGTGTCCCTATTTAGCGGGATCTAATGATCCCTTCAGGGCCTCCTTTTTGAAACCATACAAGTTATTCATGTTATTGCATTACACTGTGAATTCTATTGCTGCTGTTTCAAAATAAAAAAGAATTGATTGATTGATTGATAATTATTGACCTGCGCAGACAGCACCTGAACTGAATCTTGCTTTTAGATTGCCGCTATGAATAAGCCTGTATGTCCAATTACAAAGTACGAACATGACTGGAAAGCGATGTAGGAGTATTGTATAATTGTATTGTATTGTATTTACACTTTTATAAAGCGCCTCTCACAGTGAACACCAATCAGAGGCGCTCCTAGTGCGACAGTCCTCGAGAAGAAGAACAAGTTTTGAGGTAGAGAAAAATTGTAGCAGGACCACCGGACAAAGGGGGAAAAATTGATTCCATAACGAAGAGCCAGGAGTGGCACGTTGAAACGACTCGTCATCCCTCCTGTCCTACCTCTGAACTGTAGCTCTTCTGAAACGCCAGTCGTCGCTCCACGATCTGTCTTCCGGTGGCCATGTTCTCTTCTTCTTCTCTCTTCTTCTTCCCAAAGGTTCTTCCGCTAGGGCTGAACGGCAAAACTCTCGAAGATCCCGTCAAACAGAATCCGCGGTTTGTAAAGAGGTTTGTCGGCAGAGGGCTACCGACGAATGCAGTCTAAAATCACGGTCGAAAGTAAGTAAGTTAGAACTTGCCAAATAATAATTATCAGTCGTCTTCGAAACGTTTAAACTCAGAGCCTTCCTAAGCAGTAACTGTCAAATCTCTGAAAACGACTGGCGAGAAATTGGCACGAAGCGACGTCTTTTATAGGCGTTTTGGAAAGACGTATGACGTCATCGGGAGAGGTGCTTGATATAATATATAGACTATGGTTTAATATCGTCGGACGCTAATGGATCGACGTCGTCGTCGTCGTCGTCATCGTCTGCTAGAGACGAGTATCTGCATGGCTTGGCACCAGCGTATACGGCCAAGTCGATCACCAATGAATCGCTGTGCGAACAACTTGCAAATCAGATAATATTTATCGTAATTACTACCAATGCATGTACGACGTTGTACGTGATAATGATCTCTTGTTTATATATATATATATATATATATATATATAAATTCTCCTTAATAAATTGGAAGACTATGGTATTAGATATACCGCTCTGAAGTGGTTCAAGAGTTACTTAACTAACCGTTCTCAATAGGTCTTATGCAATGATTCTTTATCTATTCCTAAATTAATCTTGTAAGTTGGCCTGGTAGGGAATATGATGAAATGACAGACAGTTGCGCCTATAATTATGATTAAATGGGAGCCAGTTCAAAGGTCAAATCATGACCTTTGAAGCGATTGTGCTGACGTTATCAGTTTTTTACCCATCGAATTGTCTGGTTTCTTAAGCGATGAAACTTTGAATTGTGGCTATTTACACGTGGCACAAACTGAAATATATGGAAGCTTAAGACAAAATTTACTTATGTTATAGTAATGAGTTTAATTGCGTTTAAGTGATATACATATACATGGAATTTATATATCGTCTCGATTTGGCGTCGTTGTGGTTTTCCTTTGGTTTCTATAGCGCAGTAAATAAAATGAAAGGATATAGCTGAGAAGTTTAGATTTCTGCTTAGGCTTAGGCTGGAAGCCAATGCAACTAGGCTTAACAAGGGTTATCTAGGGTTACTGTTTAGGCAACAGTTCACAGACTTTGAAAGACACAGACTATTCTCCTTTGCAAAGCGCAACATCGTCTCTATTGGAACTCAACTGCACATTCATTTCATCTTATACTACAACTCCAGCTGGCCATGCAATCAATGATTATAATTATGATTCCGGTTTTTCTTTCCCACAGTCCTTTTACCTATAGACATGCTTACTTTCTACTCAGCCACACACTTATCCGACCAGGCCCCTACCCAGCGGGATCCGTCCCTTGAGGTGCACCTATTGCTCCCACCATGTAATCTATCTGAATAAGTCTTGTGTTTAGTAATTTTTTTATTGCATAAAATTGTTCTCATACTGATCTGGAATTTACCGCTCTCAAGTGGTTCAAGAGTTACTTAACTAACCGTTCTCAATAGGTGTTATGCAATGGTTCTTTATCTACTCTTAAATTAATCTTGTAAGTAGTAGGGAACATGATGAAATGACAGTCAGTTGCGCCTGTAATTATGATGAAATGACAGCCAGTTGCGCAGCACTGATGAAATGGGAGCCAGTTCAAAGGTCAAATGATTACATCAGCCGCGATTGTTTTTGACCCATCGAATTGTTTGGTTTCATAAGCGATGAAACTTTGAATTGTGGCTATTTACACGTGGCACAAACTGAAATATATGGAAGCTTTAAGACAAAATTTACTTAGGCTATGTTATAGTAAAGATTTTTAATTGCGTTAAAGTGATATAGATCTACATATACATGGAATTTATATAGCGTCTCGATTTGGCTTCTGAAGAGCCTCAAGTTCGTTTCGTCTAGTAATGGAGTTTCTATTGAGTAAGACGCAGTTGAAGTGTGTGGCTTAGCAGTAAAAGTTGCATGTCAGTAGTGCTAGTTTTGATTGGGATTTTTTTTAAAGGAATTTTGTTATAAAAAAATATGATCATATTGGTCTTAAGAAGAATTTCTCACCTTCTCCCCCTACAATATTGAAGAACCTGTATTCTGCCCTGATTCAACCCTACCTTTCATATTAGTAACCTAATTAGAGTCTTTGAGTTGTCGTGACGGATCTATCAATAAGAATAAATAAATAAATAAAAAAAATTAAATAAATAAATAAATAAATATATAGCTAAATTTATTTATTTAATCAATCAATTAATTAATTAAATTTAATATATAAATAAAAAAATAAAATATGTTAAAATAAAATAAAGTTAAATAAAAATACGCTAATAATTAATTAATTAAATTATTAATTATCTAATTAATTAAATGAATTAAATAATTAAATTTATTTATTCATATAATTGTTTAATGAATTGTTAAATAAATAATTAATAATTCAATTAATTAATTATTTATTTTTATTTCTATTTATTTAATAAAATTAAATAAATAATTATATGAATAAATAAATTTATTTATATAATTATTTATTTTATTTTATTTTTTATAAACTTATAAAATAAAATAAATAATTATATGATTAAATAAATTTTATTATTTAATTAATTTAATTAATTAGATAATTAATAATTTAATTACGTTAATTATTTATTTTATTTATTTTATTTTATTTTATTTTTTGTTTTATTTTCTTATTTATAGATTAAATTTAATTAATTAATTAATTGATTAATTAAATAAATGTAATTGTATTTATTTATTTTGTTTTTTTATTTATTTATTCTTATACTGACAATCCGGAATTGTAACTGATCTGTATTTAGCCGGGATCAATACAATGAATTGAATTGAATTGAATGAATAACCGGCGGACGTCGGTACGCAGCATAGGCGGATATGATCAGATTTATGGGATTTTACAAAATCCCTGGTGTCTATATATCCCGCGATTTTATAAAGTGCCAGATATATATATATATGCCTATAAATATCACAAAATCCCGATTTTGGAATGGTAATCTGCCCTTTTTAATTGGATTTTACCAAATCCCTGGTTTTTCAGGTATTTTGTAAAACTTCGACAATTTTCGTCACTTTCAGGCAATCTGTCAAATTTTCATCATCAGATTTCAGAGAATTTACAAAATCCTTGGTTTTTTCAGGGATTTTGTAAAGTGCCTGAGTGAATTGGGGATTTTACAAATTGCCTATAAATTTCAGGCATTTACAAAATCCCTGATTTTATACATTGCCTGTAACATATATACATACAGATAATGCATGTGCAAATTATAATCTATATAGCACTCTTTGCTCTTTCAGTTTTTGTTTTCAATGGCTTCATCATAATTTAGACTGGCGCTTGCATATTTATTAGTTTTGTTGTTCTATGTAAATGATTTTTTAAAGAAGGACTGGAAGGCGCTTTTGTACGTGTCTAGATAATACATATATATTTCATCATCATCCTCTGAATGAATGAATGAATGAATGAATCATCATCATTATCATCATCATCATCATCATCACCGTGATCGTCGTCATCATCATCATCATCATCATCATCATTATCATCATCATCATCATCACCGTGATCGTCATCCTGACGTCAGCCATTTTGGCGACGATAGTTAGGAATAAATTATCTTCATTGTCCTCGGTCATTTGTCATTTCCAGTGAAATCTCTCAGTGTTGGCCTAGTCCAAGCAACGCCGTCTTAACGCATGGGCACGCTGGGCAGTCTCCAGAGGCCCCACAATTCTATAGGGACCCAAAAGTAAAAAGACCAGAAAAATTACAGCATGCACATGCGTGACCTCCAAGCGCGGCAGGATTGAAACGTTGCCCAGGGCATACAATGCTGTTAAGGCAACACCGCGGAGTCCAAGTGATGTTATGTCCTATATATAGGCCTACATGCTGGATAAACAGTAGGCTATTGTTTATCCAGCGTAGTCTTGGTCTTATATATATCTTACCAAACATAACTTAACAGAATGTCTGCAAAACTTAGTCAGCTTCTGAACACTGGTTAAGACGACACTGCAGCGTCCAAGTGTTTGTTTCACTTTCCATCGAATCTTGCATGTAGTGCACTGTGTGGAATCTGGGCAGTTGACACACTGTCTACATGTCCAAACCAAGGTTCAAGAGCTGACTAAGTTTTTGCAGATATTGTGTTCAGTTATGCTTGGTAAGCTATAGCTTTCCGTATGCAATAAACAGCTTGCGGCTAATTACTGCATTGTCACACCACAGTGAATGAGAAAAGAAAGCGCAGCATGCGATACATGTCCAATAAATTAGTAGGTAAGTATTCAGTAACATCAACGATATGCGGTTGTTGAGCGAAGTGTTTGTGTAAGTTTGAAAAACGTAGAAAATGGCATATTCGTGCCATAGCGCGTTGAGAAGGGAGTAGGTGACCAGGGCCATGACAGAGCCTTGCGATGAATGATTTTCGAGCCTCGGAGAAGCTGGGAATGACCAGCTGTGCGCCCTTGCCTCACAAAGACAAGAACAGTGTAAGCTGACTTGAATCCACTGAACTTTGGGTTGCACACGACCTGGAATAGAGTCCAGGTCGAGATGGCTGGATAAACGCTGTGGAAGCGACAACGCTCCGGGGAAGAGCCCCCCCCCCCACAGATGATGAGTTTCGTGCACTTAACGCGGAGAATAATTATGTCAGTTTCTCGAAGTATACTGCTTCGACGAGTAATCTTCTTGATTTTCTAGCTTCTACGACATCCAGGTGAGCGACACTGGTCTCGTACCATGCTGATCACAAGCGTTTACCATGCAAAGCAAAGACCACTGATTTCGCCAACCTATGAGGCACTATTTCGCAACAGCACATAGCTTAGATCCTGTCCAGTTCAATGAGTTGCTAATGTATTCCGACTTGTTCACTGCACCTTCGCCCTGCAAGCACGCGGACGATTTCGCCTACAGCTCAGTAGAACTGCGACACTCACACTGGACAAAGTCGCCCGATTAACACCTGTTATCGGCGACTTTCTAACCCGGTCGCAAGATGGCTTTCTTCGGAGACAATAGAGGCAAATAGAGAACGTCGTCGACTAGAGCGCAAAATTTAATGGAAAAGTTCAGGCTTAAAGACGATATTGTTACCGTCATCAATTCCGCCTTGAAAATGAACGCATTAACGATTGTATACAGTCTATAATTATAGGATCTCTTACTTCTGCAGCCAGCTTGAAAGTGCTCAAAATCCTGCAGAACCGCTGGTATAATTATCTCCCAGCGACTTCTGCATTCGATGCATGGGCGCCCGCAGCATAGGTCAAGGGGGGTCGCGTGACCCCCCCTGGAAATCATGAAAGATAAAATTTCGACAAGTTTAATCACGCTAACTGAAGCTTAAAATATGCCACAGGATTCTGTTTAAAACATTTATAAAATGCTAGCTTTCAGACGGCTTACTAATAATTTACTACACTATAATGCATGATCAGTAGCAGATTTAGTCATAGACCTGGGGTCAACCCCACCGCGCCCCTCCTGGTTGTGTTCCGGGAACATCCCCCCCCCGGCGTTCCGGCACCCCTTAAAACCAGACCCGCCCGTCATCGTCATGATTGCTGCGTCTGATTGCAAAAGACTACTAAATAGTATTCTGCCGTGCTTTGGCAAAAGGAAGCAAGTCACAAATTGTAGTTTCTGAGCAAAATGCAAAAAACAACTCAGGCCTGAAAATCGGTCTGAATTTACGCGTACAATTGTCCATGCATAAGCATGGACTTGCTTCTTTTTGCCTTAGAATTTTCCAGTACTACATGGACATGCTTCTTTCTGCATCTGCTTTTCCGCCAGAACCACATGCAATAATGACTAGTTATATAGTCGATTGTGTTGGACTTGCTTCTTGAACCAAAATGATACCGATATGTCATTTTGACCCTAAACTGGACTTGCTTCGATCCTTTTGCCAAAGCACGGCAGTATTGTATTTGATCATTTATAAAGCGCTTCTCACATCATAAGCCCTTCAGAATAGCTCCCAGGTGCAGTGCGAGGTACTCCGAGAGAAAAGGAAGGTTTTAAGGTGAGAGAAAGAGCCAGAGATGACAACAGAGAGGATGGTATAGAGCGCAAAGTATGAGAAAGTCCATTCCACAGAAAGGGACCTATAGTCCTATACAGGCAAAGGACCTGGATTGAGCCATTATGGTCCTAACACGGGGAACGTAAAGGTCAAGCCGGTCAGAGGATCTGAGAGGACGCAATGACGTAGCAGAGATGGGACAGAGAGTTTTGTGACAAAGATATTTTGGAGCAAGACCCAGTTGAGATTTGAGCACAAGAATGAGAACTTTAAACTGGATGCGAACAGAGAGAGGTAGCCAATGAAGTTGTTCAGCCATAAATGTAGAGCTCATGATTGTGAGAGAATCGAGGAAGGCAATTGCAGCTATTAGGTATTCTGATTCTGCGCATTTTAGGCCTATCGGCCATGTCGGTCGTTTATCGACTTCGCCGTCATTTCGATGGATTATTTCCTCTAAACGCAGAATTTTCTCAGTAACTTCGGGCATGTTGAAGTTTTCTGGTGCCAGGTTTCTGTATCGGACTTATTCGTCGGTTTGCCAATGATATTGTACGTTTGTTGGTATTTTGTTCACAAGTCGCCTTCTCGCCATGTGACTACATCAGGCCCATCGACGAGCCTCAGCCAGACGCGCCCCTCCTGGTTGTGTTCCAGGAACATTCCCCGGGAACATTCCCCGATCCTGTACGCTTCCTGTAGCCGAGTGTTTTCGTCTTGGTGGAGGACGACCCGCGCGAGCCAGTGGAGACTTGGCGCGACCTCGACCTTCAGTCACTGGAGGCGCTTCAAACTACCGACCAACACACGACAAATGCCTTTTTCTGCGCGCTCCTTTGTGCCCCTACTAATAGCATGACGTCTGTCATCTTCCACCAGTGAGTGCTCGTCGGCAGCGTCATCATGTTTGCGAATGCTGTCACCTGTGGCCGCTCTACTCTATCGACGCAACTTGGGTCAGAGAACATCCATGCCATCTTCAGCTGTCGACCGAAATAAGTTGATTGGTTCTACGCGTGTGCTTTGGCCCGCCAGTGGTGACTCTTCTAGCTTGCTGTGCTGCCTGTTCGCTGTTTTGCTAACTGATGTAATATTTTAGTTCGTAATGACACTTGTCATCATAATAGGCTAGCGCAAAGAGCGTCTCTGAGTAGATATCTTTAAGAGGCGCTATAGGCCTATACATATTATTCTCAGGATGAATTAATGAATTATTAAGACAATGTTATTAGGTAAGTTGTTTAGTTTTTAATGACAAATTATAACGCAACTAACTCTCCAGGCAGTGGCGTAAATCATGGGGGGACAGAGGGGGACTGTCCAAAGTTTTGACTTAAGCCCTTCTGTCCCCCCCAAATCCGGCCCTCGTAGTCGTATATACCATGTCCCCCCAAAGTTATGTATAGATTTTCGCCTCTGTCTCCAGGTCGTGACTGACCCCCCCTGTAAAAAATCCTGCGGGCGCCCATGATTCGATGGTCAATTTAGATGATGTATAAAAAATGTCAGCGTAAACGTCCTGCTTAAAATCACGCTTGTATTGTGTATACTGTATAATCACGCTAAGATCTAATCAATGTAATCATAATTATTTTTTTATTAATAACACACATCAAAGCTGCGACGCGTTAAGTGTCAGTGAACGTATAGCCACAGTTTCTGCAATTGTGGACTATATATTTAGACTACATGTAGCGGCATTGTAGCCTAGGACCTAGTTCTCGTCTGTAAACTGCAACGCAAATTCAACCAAATTTGCCCCAAATCACGGCAATTCACGGCATTCAGTGAAATTCACGGCATTCACGACAGGTGCCGAAAATCACGGAATTCACGGCTTCCATAACTTCGTGAATTTCTGCTATCCTTAACCACGTAGCAAGATGGACTCAATAATCTTGTGGACGTTGTGGTTATCAACATTGAACGAGAAGCTATAATGAAGGGAGTTCTGCAATCTGCAACAGTACTGCTGATGAACGACATTATTGAGACTTGGTAGACGCAAGAACAGTCACTCTATATTGCTGTTCTGGAAAGACTTGAGTTACTATAAATACACGACGCCAATTATTCGTGATTTATTTTTCTTGGGCAGAACTCAAATCTTGCCCCCTCCCCCATCACTGAAATTTCCCTATACGCCTATAGCGATTACATTATAATCAAAGATGTAATTTTAACGCTCGCCTACATTATTTAAATAAAGGCATTAAAAGTGTTTCTTTAATAAGAGTCTAGAAAAAACCGTATAGCCGCGTGCAGCACTAAATTTCTTAATCTCTGTAATACTGAATTATAGTGATACCCTACTGTGTTATGGAAGCGTTATTAAATAATTTAATAACGCTTCCATAACACAGTAAGAATCAATTATTGATTCTTATAAGAATTTAGGAACTCGTAATAAATACATTTGAGCAATCGATAAGCTATAATGTGGAGCAACTTAAACACTGCGAGATGGCGCTACTCATAATAATGACGTCGTCACATGGATGTTGATTTGCTATTTGCTCAAGTGATCTACAGTGCGACCACTCCTTGGGATATTCAATCCTAGATCTTGGGATTTTGGGGGTCGACTTGGGATCTAGGGATTTTGCTGAGCAATCTTGGGATTTCTTCTAAGGTCTACTGTACAGACTTGTTTCCCCTACTTTCAACAGTTGCAGCGATTCAGATTAGAAAAAAACTCGCGCTTATAAACTCGCGTTTATTATTGTTTAAACTTGTAAACATTGTAATTGTTTAATTTAGTATTATTGTCAGTTCTTAGCGCCGCATTTTTGCGAACAATGTTGTGATTGTTAAAACGCATTTCATATTTCAACACAACTTTTTCAGTTTTTCCTTTTCGGTAACTTGGGATTATTTTGTACACTTCTGGCCAATCTTGGGATTTTTCTGGTAAGAGCTTGGGATTTCAGAAAATGGAGAGTGGTCGCACTGGTGATCTCCGCTCCAGCGGAAGAAGTTCTCCATCTCCATTCTCCACGTCCGGTCCTTATTAAAGTGGAGAGGTCGGTTGAGTTTGAAGTAAAAAACTTGTCAAAGTTAAAGTTTTTGTAGCCTATTATTCGGTTGGATTTCGTACTGTGGATTAGCGTTTATCTTGGAAAAGTTCATTTCGACGATTTTGTGTTTTTTTGTGAAAACGTGCGACAGTCGGATACTTTTCCAGGTCCTCCTCCTCGCGTTCCAGTAACTTCCGTAGAACCGGCATAATAACACGCATGGACGGTACAATCTGGATGCGGGAGTAAACGCAGTTTTAATTCACTCTTCTCGAACCGAGACCTAGATTTCATTTCTTTAATTTAACTCCGGTGAGTTAAGTGACTTATTTACTGATCCCTGTTTTTTTAAAACGAACGTGCAATAATGCGTAATATAATAAAGGTTTAAAGTGGTTCAGACGACGTGTAATATGTAGCAAGCCTATAGTATCGGGGACTGAAGGATATAGTGTGTAAGTTTACTGGCATCATGAGTGTCGGTTAGGGTCAGGTTAGACGTCGTGAGGATCGGTTAGGGTCAGGGTTAGGGTTAGTGTCGTCGTTAGAAAACCTGGTACAGTCCGGCGTCCTTCAGCCACGATACTATAAGTTAGCCGCTGGGGCAGTGTCCACTGGGAAAGTACTATCATCCAAACCATTGCACAAGTCTGCAACTCTTGCAATAAAGAATGTCTGCCCTAATTTTCCTGTCGGTTTCTTAATAATTTATACCTATGTCCTTGAGACATCTTGTTTAGTTGTAATTTAAAGAACCTCTCCCACTGCACTGTCTCCTTTCAAGTGTTAGTGCAAACGTTATGTGTTTGAACATCGTTTTTAAGGTGAGAATGTCATGATTGACTAGTGTATGTAGCTGGGTTAATAGCAAATGGTTTGTGCCTTTGACTGATTCGTAACGATGCATTACAACAGTTTGATTCTACCTTGGTGAAAGCATGCACCCTATATGTCAACATTTGCAAAGTGAACACTTTAATGTCAGACGAGAGTGTACAAAAAGAGACTGGAAAACCAATGCAGCTCGTCGTTAAAGTGTTAAATTTTGATTGCTTAACTCTTTGAAACTGGGTGACTCATTTGCTCAGTTGACTGATGCTGCTTGTAACTTAGGCATTGTTTCTGAGCCTACTATATCTCTTATTGACTATGTAAATAGTATTTGTAAGTTGTCATATGTGTCGTGATATATGTGGAATTGGGCTTCAAGACCCAATAGCTTCAAGGATATCTCTGCCAAACCCTTTAGTCTTGAGTTACCTTGATTGATGTAACTTACTTCTTGCTGGTTTCACAAAGTCCAAGATGTTGAAACTCCAAATCAGTGCAGAACTCAAGCCATAACCTGTAAAATGTTTTTAGGTCAAACTCCACGCTACCTTTGTGATCTTATTAGGCGGTCTCAGCTACCTCTGGACGTCCTCTCTGCTCTTTAGACTGTCATGACCTTCTAAGCACCTCGGTCTCAAACTGCCACAGCATAGCATCATGCCTATGCCTCTGTTGGCCCTTTGCTGTGGAATGACCTTCCTGCTATAACTCATACTGAGGTTTTATCTGGGGCACTACTGTTTCTGCCCATTCTCTTAAGGCTTTTCTTTTTTTCACACTGGGAGCACCTCTCATTAGGCTCACTGTACTGTGAGAGGTTCTTTACAAGTCTGTAAATAGAATAGAATAGAATAACTAGTATGTAAAAGTACCTCTGTACTTAGATATTTGCATTGGCTTCTTGTTCAGCAAAAGATTTGTTTACATTGTGGCTCATTGTTTATAAGAGATTGAGCCTGTCCAACCACAATGATTCAAGTCAGTCCTTAATCCCCAGACTTATTATTCAACCAGGTCATCTGATTGTCCCTTCTCTGGTCTTGTCTAACACTATATCCACTACAGACTCTCTGTCTTGGCACACTGATCATCTGAACCTTGGCCTGACTATGGCTTGGTTTTGGAGTGCCATCTGTTGATGCCTTGTGCAAAGGGTTGGCAAGTTGTTGCCATCGCCGGTTATAACCGGTTATAGCCATGGCTATAACCGTCCCGGACAACCTCTTGGCAATAATGGCAATAACCTCTTGGCAAAAATGGCAAAAACCTTTTGGCAAAAATAGAAACTATTAATTATTGTGGTTATAAAATATGAAATCTTCACAGTTAGCTTCATTTTTTATTTCTTCTGGCTTGCTACTTTACAGAGTTGATTGATTTTAAATATATCATGCTTTAAATCAATCAAGTTTTTCCATATAAAAATCACCTGATTTAAATAACCATATGTTCACATTTACAAGTTTTTTATATTAAGTACAGTCAATATCGAATTGTGTAATTTGAATTAGAAATTTTGCCAAACCATTGGCTACTATACATTAAAATTTACTACCAGGTAAGTATATAGAAAAGGCAATGAGACCTGAATATTAGTAGTTGAACTGTAGGTCAGAATTTTTTTACCTTAATCTCATATAGTTGACTTTAACTACATTTATACTAAGGGGTAATATAGATTTACTACAGTAGTTTTAATTTCCCACAAGAAACATTTATTATAACTATGCAGTCAGTGAAATATGATTTTCATTTGCGTTGCCCTTACTTTGGAGAAAAGGGCAATAACGGCCGGCAACAACTGCAATAACCGGCAATAACCGGTTATTGCCACTGTCCCGGCAACAATAGGTTGTTAACCCAACCCTGGTCTTAGGCAGGGTTCTACCGGTTGCCTGACCGGTTATTGCCATGGCTATAACCGTCCCGGCAACAACCTCTTGGCAACAATGGCAACAACCTCTTGGCAAAATGGCAACAACCTCTTGGCAAAAATAGAAACTATTAATTATTATGGTAATAAAATATGGAATCTTCATAGTTAGCTTCATTTTTATTTCATATGGCTTGCTACTTTACAGAGTAGATTGATTTAAATATATCATGATTTAAATCAGTCAAGTTTTTCCTAATAAAATCACCTGATTCCAATAACCAGTATAATTTCTTCCTAATGAATTTACAAGTTTTATAATGTAGCGTCAATATCGAATGGTGTAATTATGAATTAGAACTTTTGCCAAACCATTGACTTCTATACATTACTCGTAAATTATATACTACCAGGTAAGTATATTGAAAAGGCAATGTCCCTGTTGACCTGAATATTACTATTGCAGTGCAAATGGCAATTTATTTTGAAGTAGTTTAACTGTAGGTCAGAATTTTTTTATCTTGATCTCATATAGTTGACTTTAACTGTATTTATACTATGGAGTAATATAGATTTACTACAGTAGTTTTAATTTCTCACAAGAAACATTTATTATGACTATGCGGTCTGTGCAGTGAAATAAGATTTTCATTTGTTTTGTCCTTACCTTGGAAAAAATGGGCCACAACTGGTTATAACCGGCAACAACTGGCAATAACCGGCAATAACCGGTTATTGCCACCGTCCCGGCAATAATAGGTTGTTGCCGGCATTAACCCAACCCTGGGTGTAGGGGTTTGTTTGGTGCCTTGCAGCCGTGGGTTGCGGGTTCGAATCCACCTTAAGCCGTCGCGTAGGGACCCTGGGCAAGTCCTTCACTCGCAATTGCTCATGCGCTTCGGTGTGAAACTCCAATTCAGTGTCAGCGCTGTAGTTGGGAGCGCCTCTGAGTAGAAATCTTGAAGGGGCGCTATAACAAGTGCTCATACATACATCAGTGGCATGATAGAAGCTACTATTTAATAATAATAAAACTTTTCAAACTCCTATTTTGTCATAGCTTTCTCTGTAGTGTTTTTGAGTAGAATTATTGTTGAAGTCCTGAGTGCACGTTGTTTTTGGGGGCGGTTCAGTGTATTTGGGGACATTCAAAATAAAGGTTACTAGGCCTATGAGGAACTTGAGCCCAAGTTTTTACACCAGTTTATGAGGTTGTTTGAGGTGTACAAAATTATCACTACATTCTATACTTACTGGACTACTGGTATTATGGAGTAGGCCTATAAGTGGGCAGCTGAAGGCCTGGGTACCCAAAGGGTGGCAGCTGCTCAGTGGGCTTTGATGTGTATTACCTGAAATCTGGCTAAAGAATTATACTGATTATTTCAGGCTGACTGGCAGTGACTGCTGTGTTAGTAATGGGCTTACGGCTGGATGGATCCAGAGTTGAACGACATCTTTTGGCAACAAAGGCCGTTGACGCCTACATTATTTTGAATAGTTCTCACAGGCTTAATAATGCGCAGTTTTATGTGTTCTGTGAAGCTGTAAGAGATTCAAGTTGCAGTGATAAGTTATCAGGCACTGAAGCATATAGAATAATAAATTTCTGTGTATGTTTGTATGTATCTATCTGGACTTTATAAAGCACATTTTGGGAACCCTCAAAAAGAGTAACTGCTTAACTAACTTTGCACTAGGCTTGACTGAATAACTAACTTTGAAATAGGCGTAACAGAATAACTAACTTTGAACTAGGACTGACTACTTAATATACTTTGAACTAGGCCTGATTGAATAACTAACTTTGAACTAGGCCTGACTACTTAACATACTTTGTACTAGGCCTGGTTGCTTAACTAACTTTAAACTAGGCCTGTCTGAATAATATACTTTAAACTAGACCTGGCAGTTTGACTAACTTTGAACTAAGCCCAAGTGCATATACATGGGCATCTGGAGGGGGTCAAGGGGCATTTGTCCCCCCTGGATTATGTACTTATCATCTTAGTTTTTAACGATGAATGGCTACAATTTTTTCCACAATTATATTTTTTTCCAAACTATATTACCTGAAAAATTTAAAATATATAGAAACATTGAAACTTGTAGCAGTTTTGTCTTTGAAATAAATGTTCAGATGTAGCTGAAAACTGATCCCAGAGCGCTAACAACAGGCCCCATAAAGTGTCAAATGCTTCAAAAGTGCTGGGATTGAGTGCTGAAGGTAATACGATTGGTTGCTTTTGGCACCCTCGTTAGTCCCTGTGCCAGCAATTTAAAACTTTGCCCCCCCCAAAAAAAAATTCCTACGGAAGCCCATGTGCATATAATGGCTCACATGCAGCCCGTTGATTTACTATCCAGTGATGGGTAGTTGGGTACTGCTCAACTCGGGTACTTGGGCCAATTATGCGTTACCAAAGGTTTTGACACGTCTATCCTGGACGAACTTTGTTAAGCACTCCTCTAACTGTAATGTAATTAGTAATTTATATAGCGCCGCTCACAGCCGAGGCCATTCAGTAGCGCTCAGTGCGAGAACCCCAAGAAGAAATAGGTTTTAAGGAGAGAGAGAGAGATGAAGACAATGATCCAGAAAGGAAAGTTTCACATATGTTGCAATGTTAACTGTGCATGCCACTGGGTCTTCAATTACCCAGTTATGCAATGTTATAATACTTTGTATCAGATTTTTATACTGACGACAGATTGGTTTATGATTTCAGTTAAAAGCACTGAATGCAAACTCCTGTTCGTAATGGCATCGCCGGCCGACTACAGTGCTAGCAGAAAGCGTACAACATCACGCCAACATTCGGCTGAGGACCAAGCCCTGAGTCAGGTTGCAAAAGAGGTAGGTCACATGTTGCAGTGTTAAAACTATGTAGGACTAAAACAGTAGTTGTCTGAATAATGATAATAATGATCTTTTCTTTATTGAAGCGCCTGACAAACACACTGCGCTGCATTTACATGTTATGCAATTGAAACAATTCACAAGAACACAAATGACAGAAGACATAAATCTTAACTACTAACAGAACAGACAGCCTGCAATGCTAAAGCACTACAAAGCATGTAGGACGGGACTCGAACTCGGTAGTTGCTCTCTATGCCAGTGTGTTATCCAATGCGCTATCGGGCATCTCCAAAATTTCTCAGTGCCACATAAAAGCCGCATCAGCCACGTCATCGTATTAAGTCTTCTTCATTTATTATTTCAAACTGACACACCATAGTATGGTTACAATTCGTAGTATGAGTGGATGATCACAATTTATTACAGGAGTCGAATTTAACTGTTTTGGCAGTCATGCAAGGCGCCCATTATGTCCTGTTGCTCATTTTACCAAAACCATCTGGCGAATGAAAGGCTGAGTCGACCTTGGGGTAGCGGGATGTTATCTCGTGTCCGTGCTGATCTTCTGCTCTTTGTGTCCGAGTGTTACCATTACCGTAAACCTCCCTCTTATTCACTTGTGATGTATGAAATCAAGTGCACAATGGCCAGGTTGTTTTGTCCATTCCAGTGTGAGGTCAGAATTCTTGGAGGTCAAGCTGGAGAAGACAGCATGGTGGAAATCATTTTGGTTATTCTTTGTGTGGCTCAGGAGTAGAAACAGGATAGGAGAGCTGGAAGAGTTCGGTTTGCAGTCATGAATCGAAGCTGGAGGAGAGAGGGCAAGCAGAGGAGAGATGAGATTGATAGAGGAGAGAGGAGGTGGAGCAAATGGAATAATGCTGGGTTAGCATGATGGCTGGATAGAGTAGCCTTCCATTTCTTAGTGTTGCAGTAATGCTTATGGGGCATTAGCCTTCCACAAATTGTATTTGCAACACTTTGGACTTCAGAGGTAGTTGCTGGGTTGTCGTAATAGCTAAATAAATCGGTGTTCTGCCTCAGTGTTGTGGCTTTTGATCTAATGTCCATTGTTATTCGTGTAGAGTAAACTATCAATGAGGGGTGAATAATGATTTGGCATTGTAGAAGCCATTAGATTAGGTTAGATAAATCGGTTATGTGATGTCAGAATTGCTCAGCAGTGTTCAGTGTTCATACACCAATGTTCACACACCAGAAACTCCTTTATACACCATGTTACAATTTGGCTTCTGATGTGACAGATGATACAATGGCTTCTTGTGTGACAGGAATCCCAGTCATAGCTCAGCTGTAGAAAGGGCCCTGACCTCGAGATAAGGCAGTTTGTGTGACAGGAATCCCAGTCATAGCTCAGCTGTAGAAAGGGCCCTGACCTCGAGATAAGGCAGTTTGAATGTGGCTATCAAGGAGGGCATCGTATTGAGTCTCTTGGGTAATGGTGATGCACTATGACCTCTAAATTAGGCATTGGCAACTTCTTTTAACAGAGGGCCACCCTAAGTTTTCAATGGCAGCTCAGGGGCCGTATGCCAAGTGTTGGCTAATTTTTACAGATTCATTTGCCCCCGAAAACAAAATAATATTAGTTTTATTCAATCTAAATATTGCTGAATAACCATTAAAGTAAATGAAGATAATTTTGATGAGGAAAACCTAATTATCCTAATACCTGTAGTCCTACACTACAATAAAAATGAAACATGTTTTAAGTTTATTCAGTTTTAAAATACATAAATCGGATAAAAGGTACCCAAGTGCCGGGTACAATGCTAATATAAAGGACATGTCAAGGACAGGCCGTATGTTGCCCATCTCTGCTCAAAACTGCAATAGATTCTCAATTTCTCATGGGCAGATGCTCTGCTACATGGCGACATGTTTTGCCCCTGAGATGTTTACTGTGGTTGGTTGATACAGTTGATCGATGAAGTGACCTATTGCAGCAATCTGGCAGACATTGTGCGCATGTTGGCTAACTGTAACTGGGAAACATTAATATCCAAGAGTGTTTCAGCCACACCTAGTGCCTGCCTTGAGCAGACATTTCTTTTAAAAGTATTTGTGGTTACAGTTTCTGTGGCCTTGTGGGATTAAGTGACTGAGATCAGGTATTGCAATTCAGACAGTAGTTGTCAGCATTTTTGGTTCTTTCTTACAGATTGACTTGTCGTTAAACACAACTTTTATATATGATCATCATCATCATATAGATGCAGGGGATACTTTTTACCTTTGTTAAACCTTATAGTGATAATCATCATCATCAGTTCCTGACACCAGCCTTTTGGCGGCGATGGGTACGAACAAATAATATCCATTTTGCCTCAGTCATTTGTCAATTCCAGTGCTCCTCTTAATGTTAGTCCAAGTGTTGTTACCTAGCAGCTAATGTTTGATGTATGTATGTATATGGCCATTTATATAGCGCCTTACAAGAAACTTACTGATGTCATGCATACTGTGCAGGGAGTGTTGATATTGTAATTATTCATGGATATGTTGTTTAACAACTGTAATCGGGCGACCTCTGTCAGCTAAATGGTTTGTTCCTTTGGGGTTCCCATTGACACTGCATGTATAACTAAACTAACTGTTTCCGTGTTTATATGTTTTCGGTGATCAATAAAGCATTGATTGATTGATTGTTGTTATGTCTTCATTTGTATTGTCTATCTAGTGAAGTCTTGGTGTGCCATTGTTTCTCTTTCCATTGAAACATTTAGTGCATTGTGTGTAATTGGATCAACTGGCATTCACTGTACATATCCAAAACTAAGAGTCTTCACTGAACGACTTTGTTTGGCAGAGTTGTTTTCATGCCCACTTTACATGCAGGTTAAATATTCTGTGCCTTTGGAAATAAGAGACTGATTATAAGATGCTCTAATTCAAACAGTTAAACACGTTTTGCTGCCATTTCATACTGACTTTCTTCCAGTGACTTTTGTTAAATGATTGTTGGGTAGAACGTTTTGTATAGACTTTTGCTGTCTGTGAGGACTTTCTGACGTATTTTGGGGTCAGAGGGTAAATCGGAGCTATTTATGGCTCCTTGGAACTTGGAGCCTTGTGTAATGGGATATCTTCTGGTTGTTTGTTGATGTCTGGTGTGGGAACTTTAGACGCATATCTCCGCTCTTTAGTGATGATGTTCGAGAATTCTGTGGAAACAAAGAAAATACTGCACTGTTACAAGTAACACGTGATTGAACTAGACACTAATGTCACTGAAACACTATCTCTGTTTGTCTGTCTGTCTGTCTGTCTGTCTGTCTGTCTGTCTGTCTCTCTCTCTCTCTCTCTCTCTCTCTCTCTCTCTCTCTCTCTCTATATATATATATATATATATATATATATATATATATATATATATATATATATATATATATATATAATAAAGTTATATATATATATAATATGTGGTGATCAGAGACTGTCAACATGGCCATTACCCTAGCCAAACAGTTAGTCCAACTAACAAATTGAACCATCTTCCGGTTGCACCCTATATGCAGATTGGTCTATGGACTGCAAGGGATGCCAGTGTCTGCTTATACCAGACATCACTTTCGAGCATTTAGGTGCAGTTTAGTTTAATGTAATGTAATGGAACTTTGGTAGCACCACTGTGGCTGAAAGGCAGATTTAACAGCCAGAAATAGACATACAGTTGGTATGCATACTTTTGCCAGATGCTCCTAAACACCCTACCCTTTGTTACTGTGGCCTACCATTTGACCGCTTTGTCTACTGGTAATTAATAATTACACCAATGCCTACTTAAAACACCTTTCTGTTTAAGTGAATTACAATTAAAGTTTAGTTGAGTACATTGATCTCAAGTGGAAGTTTACTACTAGGAGATAACACTAACAATAACTAGACCACTCTAACAGTTTGGAGACCATGCTGACACCATGGAGACCATGAGCTGACACTGGGGAGACCATAATGACACCTTGGAGACCACACTGACACTGGAGACCACACTGACACTGGAGACAATACTATTGTGGTGGAGACCATGCTGACACTGTGAATACATTGACACTATGAAGATCACACTAACACTGTGAAGATCACACCAATGCATTGGAAACCCAGCTAACACTTTGGAGACAGGCTGACAGTCTGTCTCAGGGCAACACTACCCGAGGATGACAAGACAATTTATTTGTTCTAGCCATACTGCCACAGCTGCCATTGTACTATGTGGTGTTAATAGAGTGGGATATAGCTAGACATTCTTGTCAGTCATTTTCACGGCAGACCATCAGTCATTTTCATGGCATACTGTCGGTTGGATGTTAACTTAGGAAGAACTCGTTTTTTTATTGGCTAATATTCTTCATCAGTTGGTGGGAGTTAATTTTCTTGCATAAACTGATTTAAAATAACTTTTAGCAAACCTAAAGCTGACATGTGATAACACTGAATACATTACAAGTGGCTCATTTCCTAGGATAATTCACCATTTTTATGTTATGTCAGTCATTTGTCAATGAATGGATCATCAGTTGCTATTTTATGGTGATGGGTGAGAATGAGTTGATCATTCTTGTCAGTCATTTGTCAGTGAATTGATCACCATTCTTGTCAGTCATTTGTCAATGAATTGATCACATTTGTCAATGAATTTCACCATTCTTGTCAGTGAATTGATCACCATTCTTGTCAGTCATTTGTCAGTGAATTGATCACCATTCTTGTCAGTCATTTGTCAATGAATTGATCACCATTCTTGTCAGTGAATTGATCACCATTCTTGTCAGTCATTTGTCAATGAATTGATCACCATTCTTGTCAGTCATTTGTCAATGAATTGATCATTATTCTTATCAGTCATTTGTCAATGAATGGATTACCATTCTTATCAGTCATTTGTCAATGAATTGATCACCATTCTTGTCAGCTATTTATCAAAGTCAGTCTTTTCTTGTGTTTAGTCCAAGGCTTGTTATGTCTGTTTATACTGTTCCTTCTTCGACTTCCTTTGTTTCTCTTTGCCTTGCTTTTGGCATGTTGTGTATTGTGTAGGATTAAACAGTTGGCATTCCTTCCTCATGAACAAACCACAGTGAGTCTCCCCTCAACGAATTTATCATGCCGAGTTGTCATCCTATTAAAGAACTGTATTTTTTTCTTCATTTCTAATTTTTTTGTTGAGGTATGCGATAGCACAGTGGTTAGCGTGCTGGACTGTCAGCTGCTTAGTCAGGTGAGGGGTTCAAATCCCCTCCAGGGTAGAATTTTTTTCCGAGATTTCAACTTCACCGTCGCCCCCAGCCAACTCAGCTATAACGAGTACTTTGACCGCACACTTTCAGTGGGAAGATGATATGGCAAGGCTAAGAAAATGAAGTCACTAACACTTCATACCTAATTTTTTACCTATGGCTGCCCCAGGGCTAGCTTAAGGGACTGATTTTCTAATTACTGTAGGAGAGTAAGTAAAGCTTCCACCCATGTCCCACAGTGGGGCATAGCGAAGGTGCTAAATTGTAGTGTTTCTGCCCTTGTGTCGGCATTGTAAGGATCCCAAATGTCGTAGACCTGCTGTGGCCAGTGGGGTGCAGGACTTTGTCTTCGTAGCCCTGAAATTTTATAACATTACAATGCACTTAGTTTGTGTGCACTGCATTATATGCAGTCTTTGACTGAACTTACTCCTCTTTCCTCTGCTTCTCCTCCTCTTCCTTATCCCCAGTTGAGCAGGCCTTCGCCGGTGAGTCAGGCTCTCTGGATCGGCGCCCTTGCAGGCCTCCTCCCTCTACGGCTGCATGCAACGCAATGGTCTGCCTCCTTCTTCGGCGCCTGCTGGCCAGCTGGCGCTGCTCCGAATAGCTGCTACAGCTGAGGCGGCGGTTATGCGGAGATTATCAACAGATGCTGGGCGTTATGGGGGACTCCCCATGCCGTGTTTAATGCTCGCATATCGGTCGTGGTATTGTGTTTCCTACTTCACTCCTCCTTCCATCAATAAACTTATACGCAATTCATTTGGTGTCGCAGGGTCTTTGCACGCGATGTCTCCCTCGACCTAACCCTCCCCCTCGAATCGCGTCTGGCTCCAAAACTGATCTAAGAACTCTATTGGGAACCCTGCTTGATATAGTTAGTCCCTGTAGAATAAGTTGGTGATTTTGATGCAGATTTTCTGTGGCACTCGAAAGTTTTGTTTATACTTGCAATGATGGCGTCATCGTCCATCGTCAACGTCATTATCGTGACAATTTAACCATGGTCTTGTGGTTATGTAGAAGATGAGCAGACAGTCCCTTAAACTATTGCTTCTCAAACTTAATAATATCTTTGGACGTTTATTCAACAATCCGGTTTACACACCGCCTTACCGGTTACAGTGTACAATTATGCAATTCACAAGACACAAATCTTAACTACTAACAGAACAGACAGCCTGCAAACACAAAGCATATCCGCCCAACGGGGGCTCAAACTCGGTACCTCTCGTACTTTCTGATTCTATGGACTGGTACTTGCTTTACCAGCCTTACCACGAACTGTTGGTTTTCAACTTCAGCCTACATTACATTATACTTGTAATGTTATATTAAAATGATATGCTCCTGACAATCAAAGTCTGGGGTTCAAATCCCTCGTCATACAGGTGAGGCAAGCAAAAGCCTGTGCTTTTGCAATTACCAATAATGACAAAACAATTGAAAAGGCATATATAATTGTTTTTGTCATTATTGGTAATTGCAATAGCACAGGCTTTTGTTTGCCTCACCTATATGACTCAAGAAACACTGGCTATTTTGAAAAGTTATTGATTAACCTCAAACTGCATAGAAGGTACTTAAAATCCGATCGTTTCTCTATCTATCGGTGAAGATATGCATTGAATGGATGAAATAAAGTGGTAGACAGGCAGGCAATGTAGTGACAGCCACAGATGGAAACACTCAATGAGACAGAGAGAGACGAGATCTCAGTCGAGTCGCATAAGCTAAATAAGTGTAAGCGGCACTATGCATGATGTCTTGACAACTTCATTTTCTCAGGCTTGGCATATCGACAGCCAGACAGGCTCGTATGATTCTGTCAATCTGTGATCCTTTTGAAGGATGGATAGGTTTTGCTGCAGTCAGTTGGAATGCGTTACCTAGCAACCTACGACACGAGCATCCTGACCTTTATCTGCCTCTTTTCCGGAAGCGCTTGTAAGCTATTCTGTTCTGTTCTGGGGCGGGGAGATGGTTGAATGATAACACACTGGCACGAAGATCAGAAGGACGCAGGTTCGATACTTACTAGCCCCATAAGGTTGACTCAGCCTTCAACTACCTAGGGGGCGACTTTAAAATGAGCAGTAGCACAGGTGGTTGCCTTGCAGGCTGCCATACAGTTAAATTTGACTCCTGTTAAACTTGTTATCATCCGTTGCTACTATATCATGTAATCTTCCTGCATACTTGTCAGTTTGAATTAATAAATGAATATTATATCTGTGGTTTCATCTGTCATCTTCTAAGAGCAACTAGAGCTGATGAAATACTCTGAATTGGCACTCTATAAATGCTTGCAATGACACAGAACTGTTGACAGTAACTTTTGTCTGGTCCAAAAGCCACACTATGATCTCTGAACTGGTGTGTGGCATGCTAATTGCTAGTCATCTGTAGCACTTTAAACAAATGTAAGGAACAGTTGGACCTATATGATTATTATTGGTTTTGCTTCACATGTTATTAGGCGATGATAATGAAACTGAAAATTCTTCTGGCAAAACTGTGGTATCCATAGTGCTGGCATCGTCTCCATTTTAGTGTGGTATTATTATTTTTTAAGTTATCATTATGAATTATTATTAATGATAATATAGCAATTTTTGATCTGTGGGACAGAAATTTTAATATTTTTTCTATCTTTTGAATCAAAGTGTGTCAAATGAGTTTGTGGTGGATTTGATTGCTGTGA
This sequence comes from Aporrectodea caliginosa, assembly GCA_020284085.1. Classification (NCBI taxonomy): domain Eukaryota; kingdom Metazoa; phylum Annelida; class Clitellata; order Crassiclitellata; family Lumbricidae; genus Aporrectodea; species Aporrectodea caliginosa. The sequence goes on from JACEVL010000036.1 coordinate 717,086, forward strand.
AATATCGCCCCCTAAGTAATAACTGGGTTGGGGCTGACAGTATTATTTGATGCTGTTTGACTTACTCTCCATTAAGTGCATTTTATTGGGGTTCTGTGGGAGAATATGGCCAGACAGACGCGTTCCATTAAAAGCTTTCCAGAGGGATTGACTGAATTCGTAGATAGAGAAATGTCTGGATTCGTGGATAAAGAAATGACTGAATTCATAGATAAACAAGTGACTGAATTAAGGGATGGCGCCTAGTCTTGAACAAGCTTTATGGGACGTTTTTATTTGCAGCAATTTGAGAAGGCTTATCGGCCATGCTGGTCTGCTGATAAACTGTTGCTGTTCATTGGGGGAACGTTCTGGTAGCTGTCTGAGGGAGATAAGCGTTTGTTTTGGCTAATCCTTCAACGCTAAACTGTGACATTGTGTCTTGTCAAGTACCGTAGTAATTCACTAGTTCCTTGTTCTTGCGATTTGTTGTTGCGGCTGTTCTTGTAATTGTTACTCTAATTATTTATGTTGTTAAGTGTACTGTCAGTTTAGTTTGATCAACAGTCGTCGTTGTTGTTGGTTGCATTGTTGGTTTGTTTTATTATTTATCAATTTTATTTTTATCACTTCTTATATCTTATGTATTAATATATTACTTTTATTATTTAGTTCTATTTATTATTATTTATTACAATTATTATTGAATACTATTATTTTTAATGCTGTTATTTATTACTATTATTGCTTGTTACTATTATTTATTACTGGTATTATTTATTTCTAATATTGTTTAAAACTAGTATTATTTATCACCATTATTATTTACTATTTTTTGTATATACTACTTTTGTTATATATTTATCAATTTTATTTTTATCACTTCATTGGTTGTTAATTATTATTGCAGCTATTGATGCCTGTAAATGCTGCCATGCCAGGTGATGTCTGACAACTGTTGTTTCGTTTCTGTTGGTTCTTAGGCTGAGTCTCGACTTGCACTTCGCCGAGCGGCCCGTGCAGAAGCGCGAGACATACGATCGAGAGAACTAGAGCGTCAGCAAAGAGAGGTAGAGCCTTCCTTTCTTCCCGCTGCTATGCATACAAGATTAGATATTGCGCCTTTGAGGCTGTGCTAATTGTGTGCGTTAAAATGTCTGTTTAATAATAATAACAATAATTGCTCATCGCTGAATGAAGGGATTGCTATGCATGGGATTTGGTTACACGCAATACAGGAGTCATAAGAGTGGAGCTAGAATGTGGACCTACAGATTAGAGCTGTACAGAATAGCAGAAGAAATTGACCTTTTTACTAAAGTTATGCAAGTTTGCTTGCAGAAAGACTAAGAGTTCCAAGTTTTTCAGTTGGACTTTCCAGTGGAGATGCTTAACGTTTTGAGTACATGAAATGATGAAAATATATTCTTCAACATGTTTGTATTTAAATGATTATTTTATGCTGTTGTGAAACATTTCGAATGGCCGGTACCACGTGAAATTATTACCTTGCACATACTGCAACGTGCAAATGGCTTTGCTCAAATCATAATCCCTTATTGTAAAATATTTCCACACTGGACTCAACTAAATGTACATTTATCAGACCACTAAGTGCACTTTTAATTTGATGAAAACAAACAAGTTTAAGAATGATTTACCTTGCATGCATGAAACCTGAAGCTAAAAAAGGAGTTCAGATCGCAACGGAAACTGCACAGTGAAGTGTTAGTTAATCTTATATAGCGCATTTATTAGATATAACTATACTAAAATTTATGTAGTGCTTTACTATTCATATTTGGTTTAAAAACCTATTCTGCCAAAAAATTGTAAACTATTTGGAGCACTATTCCAACTGTAGCGAATTGAATACAAGTATTCGGTACAGCTGTACTAAAAATAGATTAAGGTGGAAGAAGTTTAAAGAATGGGGCAGGGCTATTGGGTCTAGAAAATAGGGCAAGATTGGAACGCTCTTAAGAAAAAGGCTAAAAACTGAGTACCGGTAGTCTTGCAGCTAGAGCTAGATTAAAGTACATTTGAAAATTTTGAAGAAGAAAAACAGGGTTAACATAGGATTCGTGCGGTAAGGGAGGACTGGAGAAGTTAAAGTGTTAAGAATGGGCAAGATTAAAATAGTGTTAAAAACCTGAAGAGTACCAGTAAGACTGAGTAAGACTTTTTTAACAAGTTGCATCTATGTCAGCTTGATGTAGGTAATGAATAATATTGATTGACTGATTGACTTAGTGTTTCTCCAGTCTTTTGGTTTTTATAAATGGTTTGCAAGAAGTTTCTGAAACATTTTTCAACAACGGAATGTTGCATGTTTTGCGTAACTGGATGATTGATTTTGTACAGGAAGAAGAGAGAGGGAAAGATGATCGGGTGAATGACATAAAACGAGATTTCGCAGTGAGTCATGTTTACTAATTAATTCTAATTGGTTAATTAATAATGTTTGTATTTTATCAAACCGTCTTTAGTAACCACTAAGGGAATCGCTGTGTGCACCTGTTAAGTTTTGCAACCTGAAAGGAAATAAAATTCAGGTGCAGCACTAAGGTTAAATATCATAACGATTGACATGTCCTCTATTGTTAGACCTACATAAATTATGTGTATGAAAGTTATGTTGCGTATGTGCTTTAACGCTGCTTTAACAATGAGCGTGTACTAAAAGTGACTGGAAACCTATGCAGCTTGTCGTTAAAGTGTTTGATAAATTTATCCTTTTGCAAAAATATGTGTCAATTCCTTAGACCAGTGCTTCCTGTAAAGTGGAGGGTCCATGGACCGGTGCCGGTCCGCGAGCCTTCAGTTGCCAGTCCGCAAAGTCAGTCAAGAAACTGGTCAAATTGTATCGGAATCAAAGAAATGTCCATTATATTTTTAAAGTCATAACAAAAACACTTGTTAAGCTACCATATAAAGAGCAATAGGATCATATAATTGGCTAAACATACCCTTAAATCAATTTTAATACATTTTGAGGAATATAAGTGATCGAAAACGCAAAAGAGAAATTAATAAATTTGGCACCGAGTGAGAAAATTCCTGCCGGTCCGTGACACTGAAAAGTTTGGGAAGCACTGCCTTAGACAGCCATGTGTGCAGTGTTTTTGAGAGGTTGTTGAAATGAGGTTCTTTGACCTGATTATGGCCTGGTGTTGGTGCACCATTGGTTGGTGCCTTATGCAATAGAAGTTACTAATTCGCAGTGAATCAACAATTATACACTCAGAGCCCAGGTACACACTTACCTGGTACACACATACATAGACTTACTGTACTTCGTCTGTGCAACATATTAGCTTTGCTGGTCTCGGCCCGTTATTCAGTACCAGACTGTCATGCAAGCTGTGACATGAGCTTATCCCTATCTCCGCATCCCACCCGCAGTTGCAGACCATTCTGTTTTATATTGTGTTCTCATGTCTGGAGCTCTTCAGAGGTGTTTTCTTGAAGCTAGGTGCTATATAAATGGGCACTTCATGCGATTATGATTACAAACAATACATGTAATAACATGTGGTAACTATGGCTCGGTGACAGTTAATTCCATGTGATTTGGTTATGAATTAACAACAGCAGAACAAAAACAGGTAACAAAATAGAATGAACTCCTCTTGTGTATCTTTTATTAAAGTCTTGTTTTGTGGTGTGCTGTGTCATTGGATCTCGTGAGATATTGTCTTCTTATTTTTCAGAACTCACGCCATACATCGAGCACAAACAGTTCACGACGTGGTAGCGATGCTTCAAATGACGATGCTCGAGATCTGCGGGTATGCGTGCATTGTGGTTGCATTTCATTAACCATTACATTACTTTAACCAGTACATTGCATTGACTGTTATTACAGCAAATGCTTGCTGACTTATTTATGCTAATTTATTTCTGTATAAATACGGAAATTGTGCTGACATACCTTAAAGCACGGTGCCACTGGATTTCCACTGTAATGCAGTAGTTATACCTCGACTTTCAAATGATCACCCCTCTGAATTTCACAAAATCTTAGTTCCTTCACCAATATTGCTGCTCACCCATCATTATCTACCTCAGGCTTCACTACTTACCAACCCACAGGCTTCCACTCCCAATTGAAGACCCACTTCTTCAAGTATTTCTACCATAATTCATCCAATCCTTTGCCTTCCAAGCTTCTCATCATCAATGAAACCTGCCGTAGTTAGCTCCTCGGCATCCTCTCTCTGGCAGCTGCACTTGGATCTTCACTTGACATCTCTGGACAACCCCCTGACATGATGCAGCACTCGCAAATAAGTCAGTGTCCTGCACTTAGGTTTAAAGTAGCACTTTAGATATTTGGAGTTTGCGAGTACTGTTGCGATTAAGAATTGTGGTTGAACTATATTAGTCTTTAATTTGATTTGCAGAAGGAGTTATCCGAGTTGGAGGAGAAGTACAAGAGGTCGATGATGACCAATGCACAGCTGGACAATGAGAAGCAAGCCTTTCGTTACCAGGTGGACCTTCTGAAGGACCAGGTGGAAGAGATGGAGGAACAGCTCGTCGACACTCAGCGTGAACTCAAGGACCGAGTTCGGGTAATTGTCTTCTACTTCTACCTTCAAGCAACTAAGTTAGACAAAGTCGTTAGCAAAGACACTGATGTAGAAAGAATCCACACAATGCACTACATCATGGGCGCCCGCAGCATAGGTCAAGGGGGGTCGCGTGACCCCCCTGGAAATCATGAAAGATAAAATTTCGACAAGTTTAATCACGCTAACTGAAGCTTAAAATATGCCACAGGATTCTGTTTAAAACATTTATAAAATGCTAGCTTTCAGACGGCTTACTAATAATTTACTACACTATAATGCATGATCAGTAGCAGATTTAGTCATAGACCTGGGGTCAACCCCACCGCGCCCCTCCTGGTTGTGTTCCGGGAACATCCCCCCCCCGGCGTTCCGGCACCCCTTAAAACCAGACCCGCCCGTCATCGTCATGATTGCTGCGTCTGATTGCAAAAGACTACTAAATAGTATTCTGCCGTGCTTTGGCAAAAGGAAGCAAGTCACAAATTGTAGTTTCTGAGCAAAATGCAAAAAACAACTCAGGCCTGAAAATCGGTCTGAATTTACGCGTACAATTGTCCATGCATAAGCATGGACTTGCTTCTTTTTGCCTTAGAATTTTCCAGTACTACGTGGACATGCTTCTTTCTGCATCTGCTTTTCCGCCAGAACCACATGCAATAATGACTAGTTATATAGTCGATTGTGTTGGACTTGCTTCTTGAACCAAAATGATACCGATATGTCATTTTGACCCTAAACTGGACTTGCTTCGATCCTTTTGCCAAAGCACGGCAGTATTGTATTTGATCATTTATAAAGCGCTTCTCACATCATAAGCCCTTCAGAATAGCTCCCAGGTGCAGTGCGAGGTACTCCGAGAGAAAAGGAAGGTTTTAAGGTGAGAGAAAGAGCCAGAGATGACAACAGAGAGGATGGTATAGAGCGCAAAGTATGAGAAAGTCCATTCCACAGAAAGGGACCTATAGTCCTATACAGGCAAAGGACCTGGATTGAGCCATTATGGTCCTAACACGGGGAACGTAAAGGTCAAGCCGGTCAGAGGATCTGAGAGGACGCAATGACGTAGCAGAGATGGGACAGAGAGTTTTGTGACAAAGATATTTTGGAGCAAGACCCAGTTGAGATTTGAGCACAAGAATGAGAACTTTAAACTGGATGCGAACAGAGAGGTAGCCAATGAAGTTGTTCAGCCATAAATGTAGAGCTCATGATTGTGAGAGAATCGAGGAAGGCAATTGCAGCTATTAGGTATTCTGATTCTGCGCATTTTAGGCCTATCGGCCATGTCGGTCGTTTATCGACTTCGCCGTCATTTCGATGGATTATTTCCTCTAAACGCAGAATTTTCTCAGTAACTTCGGGCATGTTGAAGTTTTCTGGTGCCAGGTTTCTGTATCGGACTTATTCGTCGGTTTGCCAATGATATTGTACGTTTGTTGGTATTTTGTTCACAAGTCGCCTTCTCGCCATGTGACTACATCAGGCCCATCGACGAGCCTCAGCCAGACGCGCCCCTCCTGGTTGTGTTCCAGGAACATTCCCCGGGAACATTCCCCGATCCTGTACGCTTCCTGTAGCCGAGTGTTTTCGTCTTGGTGGAGGACGACCCGCGCGAGCCAGTGGAGACTTGGCGCGACCTCGACCTTCAGTCACTGGAGGCGCTTCAAACTACCGACCAACACACGACAAATGCCTTTTTCTGCGCGCTCCTTTGTGCCCCTACTAATAGCATGACGTCTGTCATCTTCCACCAGTGAGTGCTCGTCGGCAGCGTCATCATGTTTGCGAATGCTGTCACCTGTGGCCGCTCTACTCTATCGACGCAACTTGGGTCAGAGAACATCCATGCCATCTTCAGCTGTCGACCGAAATAAGTTGATTGGTTCTCTGCGTGTGCTTTGGCCCGCCAGTGGTGACTCTTCTAGCTTGCTGTGCTGCCTGTTCGCTGTTTTGCTAACTGATGTAATATTTTAGTTCGTAATGACACTTGTCATCATAATAGGCTAGCGCAAAGAGCGTCTCTGAGTAGATATCTTTAAGAGGCGCTATAGGCCTATACATATTATTCTCAGGATGAATTAATGAATTATTAAGACAATGTTATTAGGTAAGTTGTTTAGTTTTTAATGACAAATTATAACGCAACTAACTCTCCAGGCAGTGGCGTAAATCATGGGGGCAAAGGGGGACTGTCCCCCCCAAAGTTGTGACTTAAGCCCTCCCAAATCCGGCCCTCGTAGATACCATGTCCCCCCAAAGTTATGTATAGATTTTCGCCTCTGTCTCCAGGTCGTGACTGACCCCCCCTGTACAAAATCCTGCGGGCGCCCATGCACTACATGTAAGATTCAAAGGTAAGAGAAACAAAGGCAGACCAAGACTGCACTGCATAGGCTATATAAATGAAGACATATATCAATACATTATGTTTAACCCTTTAACGACGAGCGTGTACTAAAATGTATGGGAAACCTTAGGCAGCTCGTCGTTAAAGGGTTAGTGAAGGTAAACAGGATCCCTCAGGATCTTGCAAAATTAAATGGTTGTTATTATTGTTATTATTATTACCAGCTATAACTGTTATATAAAGTTATTATTTCTTGTTGTTACTACAGTAGGAATTTTGATGTTTCTTTAGGAGCTCGATTTGAAGAAGCGTGATTTTACGGAGTTAGACCAGAAATTTCGTGGCCTTGCGGAACAGCTACAACTTAGAGATGCTCTCATACAGGTTGAAACAATGGCCAATTGTGCTTCATTTGTCTTATATAATCTAAGAACTGTTGTTATTTGCTTAAATACATGTAGTTATGTATGTGCATGAATCTGAACTGTTATATAGCATCTTTTTCTTTATTCTGCTACAGTAATTATTGACATATGTGGCGGTCCAGACCGAAATCGGTATTATGTCGGAAATTACACAACAGAGTAATAGGCCAGAAACACATGTTTTTGTTTTTTGCAGAATCTAATATAAAAATATCTTGAAAATAGTTATTTCTTATATTTTGTTAAAACCGAGTTTGAAAGCTATTTGTAATGCTTTCAATACGCCTATTCTTTTGTTTTAATTAAGTTAATTAAGCTAATTAATTGATTAATTTGGATCACTTTTTGCCCTATATCTTCAGTTAGAATAAAGCTAGAGCAATAATTTTTGTGTCATTTTGAAGCCTGATGCAAGAAGACCTTTAAAATGATGTATCAAATTCAATATGTTGCAAAATCACCTTAATACTGGTTTTGGTGTGTGGAGCCACATATGTCATACTCATCATCTCCCTATGTCCACTACAAGCTTCATTGTTTCCCTTCATATATCCGACCACACACTACCAGAGCCAGGTTAGCTAACACATTCCATACACGGAGACCTTAACTGGCATCACACCCATTTAAACAGGCCACGGTGGTGAAGAATCTCACGCAATGAATTCATTGAAAATTGAGCAGGGTCATTGAGGCCAAAAGGTCACCATAGAAAACGTGTACGTTTATATTCAGTTAGGTTAGATTAGAGTGATGTTTACCTGGGAGGCGTTCATACTGATCTTAAGTAAGTAAGTGTATTCTTTAATAAAGCCAGCTGCCAAACAGCACTCTGGTGAACAAGCATCAGTAATATAAATTCACATAAACATCAAAATCTATCTAGGACCAGTGAGATTATGAGACAAGACTAACTAGTACGAACAACATTCTGACCATAAATGTTTTTGTTGATATTGTTGTGATAGGAGCATGGGTTGGTGTTCGTATCAGATGATATGATGGAAGACATGACAGACGCTCCTACACCAGAGAGGAAGCCAGTGCAGCTGCAAGCCACAGGCACAACAAATGCGGCGCTTCTGTCGTCCGAATCCATTGCTGTCTTAGAATCATACTCTGGATCGTTAGGTAAAATTTAAACCAATTTTCTTTGTTAAATTAATGCCAGTACCATAACATTTAGGCTTTTGCACTCCACTCTTCATACATAGTTGCTCTGTTGTAACTGTAATTAGTAAAATGTAACTTCTATTGCACCGGTGTCTATTGCATAAGGCATCAACCAATGGCACACCAAATAATAACACCAACAATTTCTAAGGTGCAGTAACACAGCCGTGCCTTTACATGATCAGGTCAATATCCAGAAGATCAGGCTGTTAGACAGAGAGGCAGCCTAATTCTAATTGATTAGCGATTAGTTATTAAATCGCTAATCAGTTAGAATTAGGATTAGCTACTGAAATTTGCTAATCAATTAGAATTAGCAAAATCTTGTAGCTAATCGATTAGAATTAGCCAATCTTAAACAAACAGCTAATCAATTAGTTAAATTGCAAAGCGATTAGAATTAGAATTAGTAAATTCTTGTAGCTATATTAGAATTAGCTGTTTCTCTAATCGATTAGCTAATTGATTATAATCTACTCAGTTAGTTACCCATTTCTGCAGCCTATGGGTCTGTTGTGTGTGATAGCCTAGATGTGAGCATATCACACTGTCAACCCATTAGCCTAATTGTTCAAATTCCCGTCAGGGCGGAAAAATGTTTCAGAATTTCTGCTCCATTTGCAATCAAGCACTAGTATAATCTAGAAAGTAGTTTCTAAAGACCCAAAAGTACATAATCCAAGCACTTTAGCAAAGTTTTGAAAAACCTTGTCACTAATTTGTCATAAGTGAATAAAAAAAGATGTTTCTGTAACTAAACTGAAGAAATGCCGTGTTTACAGAGGAAAATGATTTTAAGATGGAAGGTCTAGCGAAACTGTAGCTCAGATTTCGAGGCCTGGAAAGACTTCATAACTAGATTTTTGTTAATGCGTGTTAATCGTGTTATGTACTTTACAATACAGGGCTGGCTAGATCACATTATCTGCATGCCGTTTAACCCAAATGAGCTGTTCTAATTTATTGTCGATTTATAATGATTGCCTTGTTTAGCATGCTGCTAAAACTGTAATCACATATTTCTGTAGCAATTATTTAGAGAACGCATAAGAAGTGCTTCTGGCCTAATAAAAGAAACAATTTGGATAATATTGGTTTGACTGGAAATTGAACCAGTTGTGTTTTAATTATTAGTCTCTTAGCAGTGTGGATAACTTTATTTACATTAGTGCAATTATTTGTACGATTTGGTTGCTTTGTAATGGCTGACTGTGTGTGTAACTTTGTAGATGACAGGCTGCGGAAGATCGTTGAAGAGAAGAAAGTGCTAGAAAAAGAGGTTCGTGTGCTTGAATCTTTTAGCTCAACAAATGGATCGTCTAAATATCAACTAGCTAGATCATGTGATTGTCATGTAGGAAATGGGAATTGTTTTAGTGGTAATGTTTGCTGTCAGTTTGAAATCATGAATTTTGCTGGTGCCCTATGCCGCTGTGCGTAGTTTTAAAGTAGGGCTTTAGATGTTCAAGGTATCTTCATCATCTCACCCAATAGCGCATTGCATAACATCTATCTGGCCTGATAGCACATTGGATAACATCTGGCGTAGAGAGCGAGAGGTACCGAGTTCGAGTCCGTAGGCGGACGTGCTTTGTGTTTGCAGGCTGTCTGTTCTGTTAGTAGTTAAGATTATGTCTTCTGTCAGTTGCGTTCTTGTGAATTGTTTCAATTGCATAACTGTAAACTGTACCGGTTGCGATGTGTTAACCGGATTGTTTCAATAAAGGAAGAATTATTATTATTATTATTATTCAACGTATCATCTACAGGCTTTAGAAATTTTGAGATTACAAATGATTAAAAGGAAGAGTGATAGACGCCAAAGGAGCCGATTGACGTAAGGGAAGCAGGGATGAAACTGATGTAAGCTGCCATCTGAACTGTTGTGAACGACAATCATTTTGGAAAATGTGGTTTGTTTTTGTCTGTAGGTCCGGAAGTTAAAACAGGAATTGGAGGATGAACGTGAGCGGCGATCAGTCGTTGACAAGTACAAGTCACACAGTCCAACTCCAAACACTCTGTCCAATGGTCCGACTGAATCACAGTCGCTCGACGTTCAAGGTATCTTCATCATCCTAACGTATCACCTACAGGATCTCTTTCTTAGCATTGCTTGTTTGGCATTGCCTTCTCGGTACTGCGCTCGTATACTTACGGGAGCTATCCTGCTTTGGCCTGCAGTGGCCACCGATTTCTGCGGTCCATAGTGACTTGCTGCTTCTCCCCTTTGCACGCTCTTCCACTATGCAGTACCGCACTTTCTCCGTCGTGGGCCCTGAGCAACCAAGGAAGATATATACATACATATTTTCTCGTAAAAGCACTGTGAACATGACTATGTTATGGATTTAAAGTTGATAAAACGTTTTTATGCTTACCTTACTGGCCTAACAATTAATTCCGTGTGCCACAGATTCAGCGTATTCATTTGTGCAGATTTTTCAACCATTGAAGAGCAGTGGCAGCCTTTGGTCTGCAGTTTACAGAATTGTACTTGTAAACAGTGGTATGCTAAGTTGCATTGTTTATTTACTCTGTGGTTTGTTTTTCAGCTGATTTGATACGACAGATTAACGACTACAAGTTCAAGTTAAAACGGGCGGAACAAGACATTACGACACTCGAAGGAAACGTATGTTACACTCATTCAGTTTTCATCTGCACTTTAAATCTGTGTTCAATCATTTCTTTTAGGCTTTGAAGATCCATTTGTTTATGTAATCTTATTAGCACCAGCATTCATATAGCTCCTCTAGAAAATGAATCCCCCTCCTTTCAGCCCAGACCAGCAAAAAGGGAATAGTTTTCAATTGCATGCTAAAGGTACGTGCAGAGACCCTGGTTAAGAGCGGGTGCAGATTTAAGGTTTTGTTGACTTCTATATTTTCATAGCTGATAGCTTTGATTCATAGGGCTGTCTGTCTGTTTATTGTCTGAGTTTCATGTATACATAGGTAGGTATGTAGGTACCTAGTAATTTAGACAGCGTCTTTGTATAATCTCTTAAAATTGCAAGCCAATGCATTTCCAGAATTCCACCATTATTAAATAATAATAATTTTCTTGTTAATTATTAACTGTTGAAGGCATTTTTAATTCTGTCTTTTAGTTCATTTAATTTAAATCAGGGTTTTCCTGTCTAAAGTAACTTGTGGTGTCACAATGCATGTGGATTTTTAAAGTTACTTTCAGTAACCAGTATAGTAACATAGTTTTAATTAATGGTTAAGAAGTAGAAATGACTTTATCTATGTACATCAGAAACAAGCATCGTATCTGTAATTCTATATCTATCTTTGCTGGACTAGATGGTGCTATGATGTATAATCTGAAAGCAATAGAAAATCCACAATGCTACAACCTGTACAGATATTCTGATTCTGTTGTCTGCCTGCAAAATAAAGTATATATATACATAAAGTAACTGCCTGTTGTGCCTCAGCATCGCTGGAGGGCTTTGAAAGGTTTGAAGATTTATTTGTTTATGTCACCTTATTAGCAGCTGCTTAAACGTACTTGCAGTGCATTATTTAGTTACATTATTTTGTGCTTTACAACTCCACCTATAATAGTTATGACTAATTTTTGTGGATTTTTCAGGTAATTCGATTAGAGAGTCAGGTAAAGAGATTCAAAACGGCTGCAGATAATGCGGAGAAAGTCGAGGAAGAGCTGAAGGGAGAAAAACGAAAGTTTCAGAAAGAGGTACGTATGCGGTGAAGACTCGGAAGCATTGCTAAAGATTTTGTTTGCTTATCTATCTAGCAAGTCTGTTTGCATCTTAAGGTTGCCCTTTGCTAACTGGTGATTTCAGAACTCAGTATTCATTCATTTCTGTTGATGAAATCTGTGTTAAATTGTTAGCAGTAGGAACTACTTAGCTTAGTCTGTTGTATTGGTCTCTATTTATTATTACACTTTAAGCACCACTATCTAATTACCAAGCATCAATGGATCAGAGATGGGTAACTAATTTACTAGATTCTAATCGATTAGCTAATGTACCGCTATACCCATGGGAGTCTAATCTAATCGATTAGCTAATCGATTAGACATACAGCTAGTTCTAATTCTAATCGATTAGCTACAAGAGTTTGCTAATTCTAATCAATTAGCAAATTTCAGTAGCTAATTCTAATTGATTAGCAATTTAAATAATTGATTAGACTTTTAGACAAACAGCTAATTCTAATCGATTAGCTACAAGAGTTTGCTAATTCTAATCGATTAGCAATTTAACTAATCGTGCCCATCTCTGCAAAGATGAGCAATTGTGAGTGAAGGGACTTGCCCAAGGTCCCTATACAGTAACCGTCTTGGGGGCGGCTCGCTCACACTCCATGTTACGCATCTCTAACCAATTGGCTATCGTGTCCCACAGTTTGGTTGGCTGATTCATTCTTGACGGTTTGGCCGGATCTTTTTCAGCTGCGGGAGGTCCAGTCTCAGAAACAGGAGCTCGAGCTGGAGAACGGTCATCTACAGAAACGCCTGGAGAAGCTGCAGAAGGTTCGACCGAACGTCAAATGACTCCACTCGCTCCGTCCTGCGTCATGGATTAGATCTCCACTTGTGCGTAGATTGTTAGCCGTTATTGTTCGTACTAGGGAGTTTTGGAATTTTGCTGGGACAGGCGTTTTTACTTCTTCGGTTTCGTGGCTGCATCATCCGTCCAAACACTAAGCCGTCCATCCAAACACTGAGCCATCTGTCCAAACATTAAGCCGTATTCTCATTTGCAATTCAAGGGTTTTCTAGTTCAGAGTGTGACAAAGTAGTTTGCTGCATGAAATTTCTGTCATTGCTGCAAGTGACTTGAGAATGGTACAGGTAGCGGCATTCCTTTCTCAGCGTGCCATCGTAAATAACGTCTCGTGTTTGTCACATGTTGGTCTGTATACCATTGTGTTCAAGGGTGTGTGTTAAAGTGCACCATCGTTAGTGCTCATTATCTGCGCAATTTCGTTTTTTTCACTTTGGTGCGTGCTTTTCCTGTTGTGTTGTATTCTTACACCTGACCTCGCGCAGTCTGTGTACAGCGTGAAAAGTGTGAATCGATTTGAAGTATTATCAAAGTGTTTATTTGGCTAAATTTTGATGTTCACAGATGACATTTGAGTCAACTGGGTTGAGTTTTGTTTTGATAATGAATATAATCTGGTGTCACAAAATGTTGATCTCAAATGGGGTGAATGGTTCGATGTCAAATATTTGCTTTTAATATATTCCTAAACTTTGGTTAGGTCACAGCACTGAGATGGACAGTGATTGATTGTAATGAATAACAATGATCTAATGAATAATAATGATTAGCCCTGAGATGGACTATGCTGAGATGGACAGTGATAGAATGTGCTGAACAATCATGATTTAATTTAATGAATAGTCATGAGCATTCAGATGGACATAGATGAAGTGTAATGAATAATCGTTAACAACCTAATGAATAGTCATGAGTGCTGAGATCACATTGATGGAATGAATAATCTTCATGACCTAATGAATAGCGTAATGAACAATCATGATTTGCTGTGAGATTAAATTTGTCTTAATCATGATTTTGAAAGTTTAACCAATCTTGCACACTGCAACCTCTTTATCAGCAACCACGTCAGTCAAGTTGGGCATTTTAAATTGGTTGTATTGGAAGCAGCTGAATTAAATTTGCAATTCTTGTCCTTGACTCTATAACAGAATTCGTGTCGTTATAATGTTATACGAGGATGTTTCGGTAATATGCTTTGTGGTTTTCGCTTTTATTTGATGCTGTTGTATATTGTACTGATGCCATTGAGAATGCCAGCGAATTGAACAGGTCACGTAATTAAAATAATCATACTAATATTAAATGATTGTGAGTGTATTCTTCACTGCTGATGACAACGGCTGACTTTTTGCTTTTGATTCTAATCTAGTTTCCTAAATCTGGGTATCGGTTCTGCAACACAGGTAAATAATGCAAAGGAAAACAGCTGTAACTATCAAGTGTCTACCTTCTGTAGCTCTGTTCCTTATTTGCCAGATCTTTATGAAATCTAGTCGTTCCAGAACTATGTTTATGCTCCAGAGAATTTCTAAGTCCTAGGGATCATTTCTACCTCGGGGAAAAAGTAAGAATGGTAATACATGAAATAATATATGTATGTGTGTATGTATGTAATATTAATAGTGTTAATAATGTTGATAATGGTGTAACAATACTACTAGCACATATGCAGTGTATTTAGTTATATTAACCTGTACTGTATAAATCTTCATTATAATAATACTCATTGTAATGATAATACCAATAATGATTGTAGATGCAGCATATTTTTTGGGATGTCCTTTAAAGTTGTTGTACAGAAGTTCATTTGCATTCAATAGTCTTACTGATATTTGACTACTTGTGCACTTTCATCTTGTTATAATAAATGTTTATAATTACACTAATAGTTAAATGGACAAATGAAGTCATTTATGTTAATGAGTGGTTTGCAGATCACTGTTTTGATGTATAAATAGTATCTTGTAATCACTGCAGTATGAGTGCTGTGCAAGGCACATAATATGCTAAATTCTGCCTAACAATAACCAGTTTCTTAAATGTTGGTATTGTTGAATTTGAATGAGTTTTGTAAAACATTCTCAAATATCTGATGTAGTTTGATGCATCAAACCCAAGTATTTGATGCCCGAGATATGTATCAAGTTGTTTTAATAAGTACTGTCACCTTTTTACAAGAATTGTCTGCTTGGAAATGCTTGCTTTTTATTTGTTTGTTTAAGAGGAGATGCTGTTTCCCATTTACTGCTAGTGATTATTCTAAACTTTTGCTGGTTTTAGCAACTGTTTTGTTTTATTCTGTGCTACCTTTCTAACAGATCTGTGTTCTTCGTCAATTTCGGGTATTTGGTTTATTTTTGGAAATTCTCATTCTATTGCAATAACATGTTTTTTTGAGAATTTGCAACTGTACTTGAGAGGTTTTGTGAACGAAACTACATCTATACCTATTGTGGTATTGTTCTTTGATGACAATACATGTAGTTATATCTGACAAATCTATGACTTAAATGGTTCTTTTCTTTGAACGGTTTGTTGCTGAACTGAGAAATATTATTAGAAACATTCAACTGCTGAAAAAGTCGACTTGCCTGGTTATTTCCAGATAAAATGCTGTGTAAATTGTAACATTTTACAGTATTTGCGTTTTGAGATGTTTTGAACTTTGCTGCCTATTGAAATATCATGTTTTGGGAAGGTCTATTTATTTTCAAATGTTAAGTTTACATAAGTGCCAGTAACAGAAGAAAGTGTCTGATGACGTTAGAACTTCTGCTATGATGCTCCGGTGAGTTTAGCTATTGTTATTTGGGATTGTTTGTTCAGTTTGGTGCAAGTCTTTCTGTGTCACATGACAGAGTGGTGACCAAGTGCACAGCGTGACAATGGCAATTTGTTGTTGAGCCATTGCATTTCAGTTGGTTCTGTTCCTCTGCCCTTCGGAATAGGGAATGTGCCTTTGAGAAACTACTGTAAAGGTGCCTTGAAAGTTTTGTCTTGTTGCCTTCTCTACAGTTATATTAGGGCACCTTGCCTACCTGTGTTACCATGGTTTAAACATACTGTGCTGGCATTACCTTGGTTTAACCTTTACCGTGTATTACATTACTGTTACATTATGGTACCATACTTACAAGAGTTATTATGGTTTAACCATTTTCCTTAAGTTTACCATGTATCACCTTACTGTACTTTAACAACCATATAGGCCTTAAAGCTGTTGCATTGCTACTTATCTTGAGTAATTTGTCAATGGAGAAATGTTATAATTATGTGACTTAACATTTGTGTCGTGCCTTTTGGTATTAGTGCTTGGCAGGATTGACCATGTGCACTTATACAACAAGACTAAAAAAACCTGTTTGAGTAGCATTGCTTTAATGAACACTTAACTGTTCTTGGTTTTCATGTAATGTACTGATTTTCTTACATATTGTTTAGTTTACTTTGAGGTTATTTATTGGGATATATGATGCTGTATTTTCCCTGTGCCTTTTCAGCTAGGTGTGTCGAAAACTGTTCTAGTCTAGTTCTGAAACCTTTGATGAAGCAGTGGACTTGGTTTTGGTTGAAGCAGTAGTCTTCTAGTCGTTTTTGCCTTTGGGTTAGTCAGGTTACAAGTGTTGCCAGTGAAATATGAATTGCCAGTTGACGTAATTTTCTGTTCTGACAGCCACGTTCAGTGTCTAGCCCTACATCAGGTGATGCAGTCGGCTGTGTGACCGAGTAATGTGGTTATCTGGGATGTTTGTTTATCATGTTAAAATTAAGTTAATAAGTACTAGAGAAAACAGTTAATACTCAAGTAAGTTATTTGGTTTTTTGCGTTTTGTCTGTATTGACGCCATCGTAGTTTTGACGTGTGTACGTTTATATACGAAATAAATTTTTTCGTGCAGGATGTTTTGTGTCATTGTGGGAATCATGTTCTGCGCTTAATATCAGTTCTGGTTGTTACTTTTGTTATCAGTGCTGTACTTGTGTGTATGACAATTTCTGTGTTGCTTGTTCTGTGCTTTGCATCATTTCTGTCTAGTAATTCTGTGGCCAGTTATGTGCTTTTGCACGTTACCATCTCTCAGTTTGATGTTGAAATATTCTGTGATTTTGATCATGTGGCTTCACGTTGTAGGCAAAATATGAAGGAGTGCATTGAAATCATGTACCAGATGATGCTAACAGTTGTGATAAGCGTTCAGCTTTGAAATGAGGTGGTTATCGTCTACTGACCTAAACGTTGGTTTACCCGCTAAGTCTTTGTTCGTTTGTTGCATGTGTTTTTGTCCTGGTTTTTCAGTGCCAATGGTGTGATTTGTTTGGTTGAAGTTCAATACTGCTGAAGTCTTAGAAAAGAGGTATTAAGTGAGTCATGCAGTGCCTTAAGTAATATATGCTTGTTTCTATGCAAATTGAGTGGATGGAGTTTGCTAGGACCTGGCATTCCTGTTATGGTCTTCCATTACTCACTTGTTGCTTGTGATCATCTACAAGGCAATTTGTGCAGATCTGTACTTGCACAGTTTAAATCTCTAATCTTGACTGATCCGTTAATGAAGTGGCGTCATTCGTAATATAAACGTTTGGATTATTGATTTCAGCAGACTTGTTAAATCTCTAAACCTGCATTGTGACCATGTCATAGTAGTTTGGAGTATGAGTGATTTTAGATCAGCCTTTTCAAAGACTTGTGGGGAAAGACTGTACATGTACAGCATTCACTGTCAAACAGACATTTTTATTTTAAAAACAGGGGTTTCATTTTTAGGTTGTTTACCAGTGCTTCAATTACGTAATTTCTAATAGTGACACTGAAAGTTGTGTGTACCGCCAGTTGTAGTTGTAATTAAAAATTTCGATAGCGGAACTAAAAGAAAACAATTGTGTTAGCCTAAAAGATGTTAAATCTTGTTAAAATTAGAACTTTCATCAGTTAGCAAACATGTGTAACAGTTGGTGCTGTCTAGTGTTATTCTGGACACCTTTTGCCTGCATGTCATTTCACATCTGCTGTCATTTCTGATTAGTGGCTATGGTAATATCACAAGCATTTACTGCATCTAAAAGAGTGCAACAGTCACATGTGCGTTTGTATTTTTTGCTGTTTACTGTTTTGTTCGTTACATCTGATTGCATCAGTGCCTTTGTTTTTCAAACGGACTCTGAACTTTACATGAACCCTGCAAGTCAACTAACTTGGCATATAAGAAATTTATAAAACTTTGGACGAGTGTTGAAAAAGCAATATGGTTTGTGAGTAAAGTACTTGGAAATCCTTTGGTAGCATTTTGAAAGGTTTGCTAATAAACTGTTTAAAATGAGTGTATAAATAAAGTCGTTAGAAAGTATTTGTCGAGTGTTACAAACATGAAGTTTACAAAAAAGTCTCCAAGATCATAATCTCCAAATTTCTAAAGTGCTACTCTAAAGCTAAGCACTGAGCAGATATTTGCATTGTGGTTGGAGAAATTTTGCCAACATTGTTTATTAATATAGCAAAATTCGGGTGTACAGACCATGCCTTATACATAAGACACCGACTGTTTATATGGTTAGGCTTTTTTATCGGTGTGGCAATGTACTACGGGCTCAATTGGAAAAAGCTAGTCACGGTGGTTCAAGATTCTGTTCATGTGGTTTATGCAGTTGACAATCAAACTTACCCTCAGAGTAAAAGTTACTTACTGCCACACTTATATGGCTGTCCAAAAAATATCACCTACTTTGGACCTCTTCCCTTTTTCACATTTGTTATTACTGTCCCCATCCCTTGTTTTACAGACTTCCTCAGAATAAGACCTAGATTATGCCATCTTGTTAATCGTACCCGGCTATGGAGTTGATGTACACCACAATACACAATACAGACTGTCTACCGATACTCCTTGACCAAAGGTGGTGTTCCAAGCACAGGCTGTACTTAAAATGTACCAAATTTAAGCGGGTGTCCACATCATGCATAACCTTCCCTCCCCAGTTCACATTTGTGCATATTTTGAACACTTCCTCCCTCCATCTTTTCAGATGTCACTAATGGACCCTAAAGAAACAAAATGAACTTGAAAACGACTTTCAAATTTCTTAAAATGTACCGTTATAAAATGAGGTAAAACAATATATAGTATGACTAAATTCATAAAGTTAAAATGCAGCAACAAAAAACTGTTCAATAAATTTACCGTTTACGGACATGATAAATTCAACAGGCCATGGAAGCACATCGTGCCTTGTCAAACCAATTACCTCTGTCACACCTCTAAACTCCGATACGTTTCCAGAGCTCTCCTAACAGTCTGCTCTGAAGTTGAAGGCCTCTGAGAGACATTTGTTTTCTGACTTACAAGTGATACACGGCCTTCTTTCTATCTGAGCTCTTATTAGGTTTGTGCAGTTGCACAACCACGTTTGGGAATTTCGAAATTTCTATCACTTGATTATTTGGCGTCAGTCGCCATCTCGAAGGCTCTCATGATCTCCTGAGCTGAAGCTGGTTCAGCATACAGAGAATTCCCGAGCTGGTCCCCTGTCCTTTAGCTGACTTCAAACTCCATCATTTTGGAGGCTTTTAGTCGTCTTTCATCATCTAGAAGGCTTCACCCACTGTTCACCAGCATTGAATTGACTCTAAGCTGAAGTGCAGAGAGATTTTAGCTAGGGTTCATTTCCTCTTCTTGAACTCCAAGCAAATGGTTTGTGAGAAAATCATAACGACTCGTCTGACGAATGGCTTCACAGATGCTAGCAACGTCAAGTTGCAACGGATTCCTATGAAGACGAAGAAACCCAAATGAATAGGCTACAGTGTCATAGTAGATATCACCCATTATTATTGTGCATTTAACTATCAAATGACCAAACATCAATTGATGGTGCTGAGCAATTGTGAGCAAGGACTTGATCAAGCTCCCTACACACTAACCATCTTACGGGAGGTTCAAACCTGTACTCTGCGCGTTACAATGTTCTAACCACTCGGGCTCCCATGTTCTTATTCAAGATATGACACTGACAATTTAATGTAGCACTAATTTATTAAGACAATATTTATAGAAGTCACTGCAATTCCCTTCCCTGGCACATTTGAAGAATCTAATTATTCTAATACCAGCAAATATTAGCTATTCCTGATGGTGACTTTTATTACAACCCAAACTTTTGGTGTCATCCGTAAAGACCCACGAAAACTAAAGAAAGTGCCTCAAGAAAGTCCTGTTATAGAATGCAGTTAATTAATACAAATTCATACAAATTAATTGGACTAATTTTAAAACTCTGCACAACATGATGATAAGGATATGCAACAAGGTACTCAAGACCAAATCACAAGATGGTGCAACGTGGCAATATATCACATTCTTTGGAACTCGATGTTCCTTCAAGAGAAACTTCTGTGCTTCCATGGATTTTCTCATGAACAGGTACTATAATTACAATTAAATTTAAATTAACCTTATTACAATTACACGATTACAATTAAACAGATGCCTTCTGTGAGAGGCTATTCATAAAAAGTAGTAAGATTGTAGTAAAATACATTGTAGTAGTAGTAATTGGTTGTAGTAAAATACATTACGTGATACATGAGGCTACATCAATCAACATGTGTTACCTTCCACTGTCGAACAGCTGTGCAGCGGCTGTCCTCACCAGTTCATTGGCAAACGCTCGTGTTGCCTGGACATAACAGGAAACATAATACAAGTTAAATGCATAACTGCAGTAGGACTATTCATAATTGAATACCAACCCAGAGTAAATTACTGGCTCATACACAGGACTTGTAGCAGATATTTTACGAGGATCTTAGCCGACACCTGTTCAGGTTGTCTGCTACCCGAATGCACAAGTCAGTGCTTTATACGTAATGCACAAGGCATTAAATGATTGTCTATTTGGTAGCACACCACTAACAATTGCCAGTTTGAGCCTGCTTATCAGACTCCGTGTAATGACCCTGGACAAGTTTCTCAGTCATAGTTGTTTAGTGTCCCAGATTAAGATTTTGTTTATAATGTTTATAATATGTGCAACAGATAAAATAAACACATTTGTATATTATTTCTGCTTCAAAGCAGTACACCTTCAAAGTGACTCAAACCAATCACTCAAACAATCAATTGGAATTTATATAGTGCTCCTTCAAGATGTCTACTTAAAAGCGCTCCCAACACAGGCCATGCAGAAGATAATAGCATACTAAAACCTTTGCAGCAGTATAAATAAAATACAGCCCGTAAAAACAAAGTTTTTTACTATATCCATCTAGTATCCTATAATGCCTGTACTCTGAAAATAGTCCATTTCTTCATAGCGTGCGTTAATCATAAAGCGCATCTGTTTTTGTTGCGTCCAATGGCACAGGCGCAGGTATCGGAAAAGTTGAGTCCCCGATTCAAAAAGTTTATAACCCCGATTCTATAAGCTTGCCTTTTTGGGGAGCTGAAATTTTATAGAATGAAGTGTGCTTGCAGTAGTGCGAGTCTATCTGCAAAGTTTCATGACGATTGAATGATTGTAAGTGATCGAATTAGTCGTCGCAAGATTTGACTTTTTAGCCTGTGGCTCAAACAAGCAAGCAAGCAAGATTTCCGTAAGTTAAACTAGATGGATAAAAAATATAGCCAGTAACTGCGTTACAAAAGTGCTAATGCCTACCGCTGCAATCATTTCTTCAACGGTTGATGACAAAACATCTGGACATTCGTCTGGTAGAACGGGTGCAGGGCTCAAACGAATTCCAATCTGAGTAATAAAAAAACACAAAAAGATACCATAACATACTTCATCTTAATACAATAGCATTTCATATCAATGCCCTCCTTCCAAAGTGCAGAAGTGCACACATGACCATATGACAGAACATCCATCTCTGAGCAATTGTGTAAAAGGTACATAATTATACGGTGACTGCTCGAACCCATACTCTCGGCGTCGCAACCGAGAAGTCCCGACAAGCATGGGTGATGGTGTGAATGCAAGTTACTATTAAGTCATTTCGCGAGGCAGACCTATGGAAGCCAAATCAAGTGCCACATCATAATCAGGTTGTCTTGTAAGAATGTTATGTTCTGAAGTCAAATAAAGATTCGAGATCCATGTTACCGACTGTGTTTTACCAGAATTTGTATTATAGTGAAGAATTTTAGAACGAAGTTCCAATGTATCAGACTAATCACCACAGGCCTGTGCCTGGATGCTTCATGACCCTCCCACTTACCTTCGCTCCTGCCTCATGGACAAACTGCGCCTCTACACTGGGTGGAATGACCTCTGCTCCAGTCATGACCTTGACAGGCAACCTTTTGATCTTTGTCTCCTTCTCGGGCGATTCTTCTACAGATAATAGAAAACATTGGGAATCCAGAAAGAGTGCTTATTTCTTTACAACACATGCTCACTGCTCAGGATGACTTCATCTTGGTTATGAGCTAAACACACGATCAATTGTTCCATAATGTATTTTAATGGCAAAATTATCCTGCAATCATTTTATGATGCTACCTTTGAAAGCCAAAATAAGTACCACAGGCTATAATGATGTTGTTTTCTAAGCTCAAAATAAATTTTTTATCCGCGTTATATTAGAACTCACGTTTTACAGTACTCATGCATCTTAGGCAATTTTGAGGAATACTATAATTGTTTTCAGTTACAAACTCAAGACAAGTACTTACCCACAATCCCTCCGCAGGCTACTGGATACTCACCACTTCCCTTTCCTTTACCTGTGTAGTAATTACAGGTAAATGAGAGACAGTACTCTTACCAGTACCTATTAGAAGGAAATAACGGACAGTACACTATTTTACATGTATCTATAACAGGTAAATGATTGACATCACTTTAATCTATTCTTATCTGTACCTACTACAGGTAACTAATGGACATTACTCTAACCTGTTCTTACCTGTATCTATCACCTGTAAATGACCTCCTCTACTAAAAGTACTAAATGGATAGCAATCTAACCTATTGTGACGATATCCAGCTCAATATCTTCGTCGTCATCATTGTTTCCATTGTCTTGCATGGTTGATGACATTCGAGACATGGCATCCAGGCGACTCAATACCTCTCTGTGGTTCGTCAGTGACAAGAAGGCTTCTGGAGGGTCTGATGGTTTTTCCACCTGGTTCTCTCTCAGGTGAACCGCCATTTCTAAAACAAAATGCACGTATGTACTTATGAATGTATGTACCGTACGTAAGTTTGCATGCATGGTATGTAAGTAACGAGACATATTAAGAGAAACTAAAGAGTGGTACTTTTAAGTTGAAAATGTTTCTACAGCTGCTTCTATTGGTAACCTGAATATTTTCTGTGGAAATCATTCTAAAAGCTTCAAGAAACTTTTACAACAACTGGTCAAAATGATACATGCTGGTCAAAATAACACATGCAGTTAAGGTCTTCCTGTTACGGCCACTGTTTGCAGGGCATCAACAAGTCACGGTTGCAGTAGTAATGCAAAGGGCCGATTTGGGCGCATTTGGTATTATTTTCGTTGGAGTTTATTTATGCACATTATCATCCATAGGAAAATCACCATTGGCTATTTAACTGTCCACTGAGAGTTTCATGAAGGTGCTATATAAATGGTAGGATACCTGTATTCACTGGTGCTTTGGCAGTATACAGTTTGCTGCATAAACACAGATAAAATAATCATATTTAAATTTAATTCAGATTGTATAAGATTACACTACATCTCAGCAGCCTACTGTTGTCTAGTGTTGATTAGATTAGAGAAGAATAAATCTAAGAGAGCCTACCACTGTCCAGCGGTGTGTACAAGCGCTGGCGACACCATTTGATGATTTGTTGCTTCGACCAGATCGCCTCTCCATGGAATGTGTCAACGCCATTCAATAACGAAGAGATTTTCCGCTGAACTGCAACGGCTCGACACAACTGAAACACGTCATTACGTAGCACAAAGTAAACTTTGCACAGCATAATGTAGAGACACCTTTTTAAAGACTAATGAACATCAAAGTATGCAAACCATAGTGATACTGTACAGAAAACTATGTGAAGCATTACATTATACATGTAACTTTTTATATAACATTGATCCAGAGGGCCATGCCTCCAATGATTTTTTGGAGATATGACACTGAGTTTCCTACCCTGAACTGGATAGGGTCAGGACTCTCTAGAAATATAGTGGCACTTATATAGTTATCTATTTATATAATACAGTGCCTTTCAATACCTCACAAACACTGCCTATGCTAGCGGAAATGGTGTCAAAGTTCATCAGGAACAAAAAGTTCATCATTAAGCAAAACGTGCTATATAATTGCAATGAATAAATCCCAAAGTCTGTCTACTCTCTAACCCTCGTCAAAAGATGGAAAGAGATGACAAAGGAAGAGAAATAACCTCTGCAGCTCTTCGTTTCCCGACGTTCCACTGGAGAAAACCATTCCAGGACGTCGCACAGTACGGATGAACAGAACGATCTAGAAAATGAATAAAGTTGCTTAAACGTTTCTTACTTATTAAACTTAAACGTACATGTTACAAATGATTTTATTAAAATGCAGTTTTCGCTACTCTGTAGAAAATGCAGCAAAAACATCCAACTAAATTTCAACTCAATGAATTTTTGTACACGGCTTCACTCGAACCACCCACCAACTGATGCCTTGTGTGTTATGATAATGTGCTTTTGAGGTCATTAGAATAGACTCTATTGCAGTGTTTCATAACCAGTGTTCGACCGAATCCCTGGGTTTGGTGAGCCAGTGCCAGGGGTTCGGCAGAGGTCCTCTGAAATATATACAGATTCACGGTCAGTGAGTATGAGTGAAAAATCATTTGCTATTTTATTTTTATTTTTTGACTGTTATTTAATAAAATAGTTAACTTTTAGTAGTTCATGTATTGAATCTATTAATATTGTATCACCTTTTGGTACATTTTTTTATTTCCTTTTGTTCCCATTAGTTAACAAATTATTGTTCAAACTTGAGGGGTTCGGTGAGTGGTCATGGATTTCTCTTGGGGTTCGGCTCCCTTGAAAAGGTTAAGAACCACTGCTCTATTGCATTAAACTGTGAATGCTGAAAGAATGTGGTCAGATAGATCAATCAAATCAAATAAAAATGCGTTTATTAGGAGACAAAAACCGAGAAATGAACAAAAGAATCCTTTTACAATAGAACTCGTAATGGGAAACTATCCACGTCTCAGATTCACATTTTGGTGTGACCTTGGGCGCGTTACAAATTTAATTGATAATAATAATAGAAAAATAGAACCAATATATAAAGGCAGAAACAGAGACAGACCAACAATCACACACAGACAGAAACACACACACACACACACACACACATCCTGATATGAAAATGAAACAGACAGACAGACACACCAATGGACACAAGCAGACAGACAGACAGACAGACAAATGAAACAGGCAAAAGTCAGAGTACAAGAAGCTACCTGATCAAAACTAAGCAGGCAAAGACAGAACTGAATACCTTACCAACATTGGCTCTATAGATAGGGTAGTGTTTGGCAAGCGACCTGACAAGGTCCTCCATGCTCTCCAAATCCTGAAGGCTGAACAAGACACAACCGAAAAATATACTCCATATGGAAAACAACAAGATGGTTTACCAAGTCAAGTAACTCTTACTCTATCGAATCAACAAGATAAGCCAACACATTTTATTTACAGATTTGGTTATTTATTAATCATACAACAGAATACAACTGTATTTGAGATTGCCCTCCTTCCAAAGTTCAGAAGTGCTATGCAGCAATGATGGTGCTGAGCAATTGTGTGTTAAGGGCTTGCTCAAGATCCTTACACAGTGAATCTTCACGTTAAAGACTGAGTGCACTATCTATTCAGCTACCATGCCCCAAATTGCATTTGTAAACTGATATCTGGCATGTAACTTTTGTGATATTTACGTATTGTACGGCATGGGAGATTGGGAGAACAACCAGCTCTCCTGTGTGGCAGCGTGAAGAGGTCTGCAACCTGGTAAGGAAGACACTGAAATATAGATGTGTACCACAAGTGCCAATGGTTTCCACCATCATTCAGTGTCTGGCAGCTGCCAAGAAATTCATTTGCAGTGTACGTTGGCCAAATGCTAGTCAAATCAATTTAACAACTTATACAGATGGTGGTGCTGCGGTATGTTCTGTGCCTTGTAACCGGAGGCTCGCAGGTTCGCATCTACCTCAAGCATAGGCGCAACCACCCTATGGGACCCTGTGGGACGCGTCCCCCCCCAACTTTCGAACAGGTTGGGACGGCCGTGGACGCGTCCCCCCAACTTTCGAACAGGTTGGGACGGTCCCTCCAACTTTTGAAAATTGTGAGGCAAACAAGAGCCCAAAATGCATTCCATTTGGTATCAAATGCTCAAAATTGCGTCGGCTTCTGGGGCTCCGCCCCAGACCCCGATTGGGGGGACTTACGACGCTTCCCATACCGCCTATAGTCGTTAGGAACTTCTTGCCTTCTGCAATCTCTCCCCTCTGTACCATTAATGCCAGTATACTACAAGGCTCTGGCCTTGGACCTACTGATTTTGTCATAGCCATTTCTAGCCTTAAACCTAAATACAGTAGAAACCGTCTCCCTAAATATGCCGACGATAGCTACTTGCAAGCTGGTCCCTGCTTCCTGCATTGACAGCACTCTTTCTGAACTTGACCATATCTCTAAGTGGGCAATGGACATCCATTAGCAATCTTAACTTAAACCATGCTATGACCAGAGAAATGGTTGTCAAACGACCGAGGTCCAAACCTATTGCCCTCCCTCCTCTCATCCCTGGCATCGAGCGGGTCCAGGAGATGGTTATTTTAGGCGTCACTATCTCTGATCGGATTGGCTTTGGGGCACACATGGACAAAATATGCTGCAAACCCCGAAAATCCATGTTCGGCTACGTGTTTTGGTCGCCCACGGTCACCACGGTTAACGTCTCTTTGACATTGTTAGAGCTACTATCCTCGCACGGCTACGTTATGCCTCCTCTGTTTGGTGGGGATTTGCCACTCAGTGGCGGCACTACACCAGGGCATGCCAGGGCAAATTCCCTGGTAAAAAGCCTTTGCCCTGGTCGTTGCCCTGCCAAATTTTGGCTCCAAAATTTTGCTATACAGCTTTATAGCATGATACACGATACACAACTGCAGGTCCACAGACGTGTATATGTGTGGTCTATCAATCACCTGTCGGAAAATTTGAATTTTGAACCACAGTAGAAGCGAACACTCAGTTGTTTGTACATGGAGACACGCTCGATATAGGGCCATGGCAGTGAGTGATGATTCTTCCATTGAGGCATGCATCCACTCTGCTCCAGCGTGTCTCTCTGTCTCTGTCTGTCTCTGTCTGTCTGTCTGTCTGTCTTATATATATATGCATACATATATAATATAATGTATGTATTATATATATAATCGCTGTCTCTGTCCTACAGTGTCTCTGTACATGCCATGGTATAATTCATTCGTTTACCGTAGGCCCCTACTTTTAAATATAATACGTAGACGAAAATTATCATCATCAGCCATGAATCCCTTGAAACGTATGTACAGTTCTGGCATTCAGAAAGGAGCAGAGGAAAGTCGAAAATTGAGGTTCCTGTTATCGGTACTCCTTCCATCAATTTGTTCTTCAAGATGCAAACCTCAGGTGCTGATATTCCTTCAGCTGCAGATGTTTGTGGAGAATGCAGATACAGCGGAGGAAGAAGCCGATAGGCTAATAGCTATTAGTTCACTTTGCTCCGATGTGCCGACAACTTCCAAGTAGAAAATAGACGTCATTAGAGGTGAGGAAATTGACATTACTTCCAGTTCCACTGCTACCTCAGACTGTGATTTATTTAAGCTGGGCCGATCTTTCGATATAGTATACGGTACTGATCGGGCACACTTTTCTTCCACTATCGCATCTGCTTCCTTTAATTAAGAGCATGACTTTATCTCAGGAGTAGTATCTCATCCTAGTAGTCTGTTTGAAGAAGATGGAAGCGGGAGGCCTATTGTCAGTAGCAAACACCAGGGTGATAATTCCCTAGGGAGGTTAGGGGTTCAACCTCCTTGTCTTTCTTAGGATCCCACAATAAAGTCTACATTTCACACGCGAACTGCACATAAATCAACGTCTAACCCCTATAGGCTTAATTGCATCTCATAAGATACGAGTTACTTGAGCAAATGCGTAAACAATAGGGCCTACCTGAATCAATGGCTCTATTTGTTGAACTTGTTGCTTTTGAAAACTGTTGTGCATGCTACCCAAAAGAGTATTTTTTAGTAGGCCTAATGCTTTACTAAGTTCACTGAGATGTTAAAATTTGCTTTACAAATTTGCAAAAGCGTTCAGCTTCAGAGGGCTTTGCCCATCTGAGCCTCTGACCTGACAAGTATAATAGTGCAGAGGGCCGACTTAATATGGCGAGCGCGGTAGCGCGAAATTAAATGGTCACGATGCATATATGGTGACGGTCACCATATAAGCTCGCGTACCACGC
The DNA here is from genome assembly GCA_020284085.1 of Aporrectodea caliginosa. Classification (NCBI taxonomy): domain Eukaryota; kingdom Metazoa; phylum Annelida; class Clitellata; order Crassiclitellata; family Lumbricidae; genus Aporrectodea; species Aporrectodea caliginosa. The sequence continues at coordinate 745,648 of JACEVL010000036.1, forward strand.
TTGTCATAAATCACCTCTGCACTGGTTACTTGTATGACTGCCCTGGCTATGCCCTGGTAACAAAAAGTGTCTGGCGCCGCCACTGTTGCCACTGTAGGGGAACATAAACGCCTTAACGGTATTCTGAGAAAAATGACCCGTCCAGGCTTCCTCCCTGCCGATGTTCCTAGTTTTGACAAACACTGTTCTAGAGCTTATTCTACTCTTTTCCGTTCAATTCTCTTGAACCCTTGTCACTTCCAGTTTATTCATATAATAAAGTCATATTTTTCACAGATCTAGATGGATTAGGTACTTTTATATCGAAATCATCGGTGAAAAATTTGAGGTAAATAAATGCCCAAAATGTGCTACATTTGGCATCAAATGCTCAAAATTGCATCGGCTACTGGGGCTCCGCCCCAGACCCCGATGGGGAGCTTACGACGCCCCCATACCCCCCTAGTCGTTAGGGGCTTCTTGCCTTCGGCAATCGCAGTTTAGCGCCGCAATTCCCCCTACCCCACTCACACATTCTAGTAGGTCCCCCAACTTCTGGACCGTGGTTGCCCCTGACCTCAAGCCACTGCGTAGCGACCCTAGATAAGTTGATTACCCAAAATTTTCTGTGAGAAATGCAACGGGAAACCACCTCAATCATCTTATCCTAGTGGCATAAAAACCAATGGACCCACCTTCGACCCGTCATCGTCACCGTCAGACCGTCACCTCATCATCATCATCATACAGAAAAGGCGAGAACAGAAATTCAGCTGTACTTTACTCACCTGATATTTGCCATGACATCTTCCAGTGGCTTTTTCTGGGAAGACTCGCGTAATGTTTTGAACATGAGGTGCTTCTCTCTCGGCCGGACAATAGGAAGTCGATTTTCCAGAGTCGTGACAGATGGCACTGACAAGCATGGACTGTTCGGTTTTAATTCTTCGTTCTTCTTTGATTGTGCATTCCCAAATTTTTCGTTTGAATCGAGTTTAACGATAACTGTCTGATTGCCAATCTGCGTTGTGAGGAGAGTTTCAGCAGCACGTGCTAGACTCGAAGGACAGGTTTGGACGATAGATTTACCAGTGGAAGATTTCGTGCTTGGGAGGATGTTGTTAGACCCAGGATGTTGACCTTCAACTTGAGCAAGAGAGACCGCAGGTTGAACGAAGATATTCTTTTTCAGAAGACTTGTCATGGAGGAACTCGGAGGCACTGGCGGTCGGAGGATAGAAACTGCCTTGGCCTTGCCACCGTTATCAGTTGCCAATCGAAAACTTGCGGACACTGATGTGAGGGCCACGTCCTGATTTCCTGTAATTCCCGAAAGTAGTTTCACCGGCTGACCGCTCGCCACGTTCTTTGTCTTCAGCTGTGATGTAAGAGTCAGACCCGAAGATGAAACTTTAGTCCCTTTAGGCACAAACAAAACATGGCGCACTGCTGGCTGAGGGGAATTCGGGGTGACTACCACCTGACGACCCTTCACCTCTGAAGGCACCAGCAGGAAGACAGGTGGTGAGTCGACTTTTGGCTGAGATGTGGAACAATTTTGCTGCACTGAACGCTGAACTGGACTGACCTGGGAAGATAAAGACCCAACAACTGAACTGACCTGGGAAGAAAAAGACCTAACAACTGGACTGACCTGTACAGGCAATGATCTCACTACTGGAATCACCTGGGAAGGTAACGATCTCACAACTGGTCTCACCTGGGAATGCAGCAGACGTGTGACTGACCCAGCCGGAGAAGGCAATACAGGTGAAGCGGCAAAACATGTAGAAACTCCTGGTGGCAGAACTCGAACAGAGGAACTAGGAGCCACTCCCTTCGGTCGTTTTGTAGCCACAAACGTGACTGTTCCGCCACCACTGGTCCTTACCAGATTTCCAGGTCTCATGTTACTGAGTACAACCTGTGATTGGTTAGGACCCAGACTGACCGATCGCACTACAACTGTTTTTGGCAGATCACTTTGAACGGCTGTCATTCTGACACTCGGCAAAGCGGATCCAAGTTTAATCGTCTGACTTTGAGGAACAACCCTAACACCAAATGGAGCAACTCCTTGAATGCCGCCTGGCGTCACCAACGTCATCGTCTTAGCGTCGCTGTTTCGTTGGACTGGCAGAATCGTGGAGTTTTTGGTAGGCAAAGACGCAGAACTAGTGCAAGGGACAACAATGATGTTGTCGCCTGATTCCCCTCTAATAATGCCTCGTACGTTGCTTGTTCCGGGTCCAACAATGGTTGTTGCACCCAAAACACCCCCTGATTTAACCCCTCGGCCTACAACACAGACTTCGTTCGTTGTGACATTCACCAGATTCTGTAACCCCATAGAGTTCAAGGTTACCCTGTTCACTGTCAAATTCTCACCAGCTGCAAAGCGGTTGTTAGTTGTACCTATCTGAGTAGTGGCACTTCGGGGCAACATGGCCGTTGAAGTTGCAATCACCTGGGGCAGCACCACCATCTGCTCTGGTGTGCCAATACCCGCTGCACTGTTGAATTTGTTTGTGGCAGTTGTCTTGGTTGCCTCAGCCACTGGGCTAACCTGAATTGTAGCATTTGTTGTGGCTGCAGAGCTTGACTGTACGAGATGACGTGGAATCCGAAATACTCGGCCAGATGAATCGATACACCTCAGGAAACCTTGTTCCTCGGTTTCCTTGATCCGCGCTGGGACTTCAACTGCCGCAGTTGACACCACTTGTTCGGCTTCTGACGTAGCACACACGTCAAGTTCTGCGTTGACAGCTGGTTCTATGCAGTTACCAACAGAAATGTCTGGTTTCACATCCAACACAACATCACGTGTAAGTGGTGCTCCACTGATGCAATCACCAGTTTCGATGTCATTAACCAATTCACCTGATTCTCCAAATTCAACATTGCAGGATGACAATTCGAAACACGCCTTATCGGTAACTTTGCCATTGCTTTGAATGTTGCCAGAGTGATTCAATTCTTCACGTACTTCATCGCCTGAAGTTGGCTCCACACAAATTGCATCACTGATAACTACTTCCTCGTGCACGTTATCACAGCCTTCAAGTTCTACAGAGATGCTGTCATGTTCCATGTCAATGCCACCGTTATGCATATCATAGTAGCCTTTCGATTTTGCGAGTAAATAGTCTGGCTCAATGCAGATGTTATCGCTAGTTACTGTTTCTTCAAGGACGTTATCACAAGTTTCTGGCTCCATGCAAACACTATCAAGTACAGTTCGTTCCGTGCTCACTGCATCACCAACCACAATTTCTTCTTGGACATTATCACAGTCTCCTGGTTCACCACAGGCATTACTAAAGTTCACAGGTATCACATTGACACTGATACTCTCCAGGCTGCAGACTGGACTCACTGGAAAACCTGTCAACTCATGAGTTCCGCTTTCCAGAAGGAAACTACCGGAATCGGATTTTCGGTCACCATTTGCTCTGCCTATGTCATGCAGCAATGACGACTCACTTACATTCGGTGGCACTTGGTCCAAATCAGTAGCTGTCCTGGAAGTAAAAGGCGCCGACTCCACATCGGAATGTCGTAAGCCTCCCAAAGAAGTCTCGGTGTTGCAAGAGCCATTGCTGACAGATTGCTTGATATTCCTCCTCTCCGGCTGCACAGAACAGGCCAGAGATGGATTATGGATGGTCTGAGAACTTGCAAACAACTCCTGCAATACGTCAGTTGCTGTCAAATCCTCATAACCATCGTCATCTTTTTCCTCCTTGATCTGCACCAGCGGCAACAGGTCGGTCGTCTCTGCCTCATGTCTTGGAGGACTGTCACTCGGGTCTTGTAAGACACGGCTCAGTCGACCGCTCAACGAATCGGTGATTTCTTTATCGAGTTTGATCTCGACTACCTATAGAGTCACAACAGAATTGATCATAGCAACGTCATAATGCAACCATACACTCATGTAAATGTACTTGATTTTCTATATAGCGACTATATATGACGTGAATGACGTGACACAAGGACGTGAAGAACTTTATCTCACGTGTACTTAACAAATGCTTGCCCGAAGTCTCACTTGACTGTATACCTGATTTGTTTTTTGTCCTCTAATCATTTAATTATTTAATCACTGTACTTTCTATTGTAACTGGTTTGCGGTCTGTCAACCTGTCAGAAAATAAAACGAATATCTATCAATCAATATATGGCCTCAACCCTGCTCATTTATGTATGCATCAAGATATTTAATACAGCGTTCTTATGTACATTTCAAAATCAAAAGAAATTTCATTTGCAATTCAGATCTGTTAAAGTACTCAAGATTCAAGTATTCCGATTTACTAAAATAAACAGGATATTGTTCTAGATAAGAAATAAATTGATTAATAATAATATCTGTTATGGTCAAGAACTTTAACACACCGTTTCAGCTCCCATTGTCTGAAGACCCGTATATGTTCTGTCCAGCTGGAAAACAGCAGAACTGCTATCAGAAGCATATAACTGCTGCTAGTAGCAAAACAACTTATATATAAAGCAAAATAACTACCATCAGAAGCAAAATAACTGCTATCAGAAGCAAAATTATTGTTATCATTAGTAAATAACTGAGCACTGTTAGCCGCAAAATAACTGCTATCAATTATAAGCAGCAAAATAAAAGCTATGACTTTTAGACTTCAAGGTGGTTGCCAAACGTATAGAAGGTGGAATGCCGTTCCAGCACCTGGGTCCAGCCACGGAGAAGGCACGGTCTGCCAAAACAGGTCTTCCTTGACCCTGAAATACCTTGAGCTGATGGCTGATGTTGAAGATCTTCCTGCTTGGACCCTTACAGTGCAACTGCACTCGGACCTGGAACTCGCCCCATCCACGGCGCGTCAGGTGGAAAGGCGGCTGGCTGGAAGAGATACACCAAAGGAATCAACTTGATATTCTATCAACTATCTAACATATGCTACATACCATAACCAGAAAATTATGTAGCATCTTTAATCATATTCTAATCTAACTAGGTGAAAAACAACAAGAGTTTTACATTAGCTGTCTGTCTAACACACTTCATTAAATCGCATTTACTGTTTGCTTGTTACCTGTGCAATTAAATTTAACTTCAGTTTCGCATAAATGTGTCTGTTCAACATAAATTACAAAAGAAATTTGAATGCATTGTAATGGTCAATAGTAGGGCATACGTTTTAACAGATACAACATGGCTGACATACGTTATTTCGACAACATTATTTGGAAAGTAGCTGTCGTGAAGAAAGAAGCAGACTTTCTCAACGAATTCATCGATCGGTGGTTCCTCCTTTGGTCCTCGGACGTAGACCATCCACTTGTGCGTCGATTTGTCGTTCGCTTCCTTCTTGTCTGGTGCCAGGTACCTGATTAAACACCATTCGGTCATCTGATGGAGCAGTGTAGCCAGGCCAGCTGAGAAGGGGTGGAGGGAGGGCAAATGCCCAGGGGCCCGACGACTTTTACGGGCCCAGGCTGGGCCTACAATGAACTTATGAAAAACGAATATGATCTGGCAAAAGCATTGAACTACGAGGATATTATAAACGATTTTTTTGCAGCTAAATCCAGAACAGTAGCTTTTTGCTTAGCATAAATTTGAAAATTACATTTTCAAAATTAACAACTGAATAAAATTATACTTGTATATATAAATATAATACCAATACCATACGGTCGTACCCACACTTTTATTATTTCATTTTGTTTAAAAAATTTCCAATAAAGTCTAAAGATAGTTTAGAGGCCCATGACTGCTCTGTCTAGGGCCCAGAATTTCTGTCACCGCCCCAGAGTGTAGCAGACAGTGGACAAAACTTTGATGTGACTAAAATTCAGTCCTAACAAGTTCTTTCAGTGGCGTCAGTAAGAAGACTAAAAATACTAGATTTCTGTGGGAATGACCTGCTTTTATTATATTGCAGTTTTCATGCGAATGATATGGTTAATTTATTAAGCGCCACTATCTAATGACCAAGCATCAATCGATGGCACTGAGCATTTGTGAGTGAAGGACTTCCTCAAGGTCCCTACACCTGCACTCTCCACCACGTCATAAAGCAAGCATACTAACCAATCAGCTACCATGACTTGCTCTCATGGGAATTACTACCAATAATTTATAATTGCAGTTTCCATGATATACCCTTCTCTGTTTTGACTATCGTCATCCCTTTCAGCATTATGATCACCCCACTACCACCACACCATAATCACTCTCACCATCATACCAACATCCACCATTACCAGATTTCGGTTGTACTGCATGCTACTGTATCAATACCTTGGCTGGAGTTCATTATCATGCACGATGATAAACCGTGATATTAGCATCTCTGTTTTCCTTTGGATTTAACCATTGTCTAATTCAGGGGTGGCCAACCTTTTTTGGCCTACGGGCCACTATGATTATTGGTAAGCACGTGGCGGGCCGCAAAATTTTTGTCCTCACAGCCTCGAAAGAAATAGGCTACAAATGTTTATTTCATATTTTACAATAGACCTATGTATAAAAACAGGTAAGACTACATTAGGTCACTAGAACTTACAACACTAAATCTTTTAGTGTTTTAGACATTATTATTATGCAGTATTGCAGTAGTTGGACAAGTAAGTAGGTGCAAAATGAGACAAAAATTATTTACAAAGGGCCGTGCGGGCCGCCAATCAGCAGCCCGCGGGCCGCATTTGGCCCGCGGGCCGCGGGTTGGCCATCCCTGGTCTAATTAATACCTTCTCAAGATTTGTTGTCAACAGAGCCATGTAATACATCAATCTGCCGTATTTTAATAATTTTAATAACCCAACCTCCTTATTTAATCTATGTACTCTTACCTGATAACCCCAAAACCATCACAAGCTTATAATATTAATATTCTTTATTGAAACAATCCGGTTGAGAAACCGCAACCGATTACAGTGTACAGTTATGCAATTGAAACAATTCACAAGAACACAAATGACAGAAGACATAAATATTAACTACTAACAGAACAGACAGCCTGCAATACACGGCGCTAATAGCAGCCTACAAAGCATGTCCGCCTACGGATCTCGATCTCGGTACCTCTCGTTCTCTATGCCAGTGTCTTATCCAATGCGCTATTGGACCCCCCCCAAGAGTCCTTCACAGTTACATTACATAACTTAAAAGGTAATAAACGTAGTTTGGGTTCAACAATGTAATGTTGGTCACTTACTTGGACACGTTGCCTACGATGAGTTTCTTTACGATTTTGAAGCGGTCACCCCTGCATTGTTCGATAGGCACAACTCCTCCTGAATGGCTTCGATTCACCTAAAACCACAAACCCAACAACACTCAAAAAAATATGTTCAAAACTTAGGCCACGATGAATGTCTCAGGCTCCATGAAGTTAAGTCAAAGGCCAAAACTGAGGGCAGGTGAAGTTACCGGTAATGCTTTCAGTCCAGTCAGCTTTCAGAGACCCAGTTACAAAATGCAAGAGAAAAGTTGACAAAAAATGACTAATTCAGATATTCCCTAGTAAACACCAGGAACACTAACAGTACATTTTAATTCACTTTAAATGTCTCTGAAAGACCTTTACTTAAACAAACAGATGCATACGTCTCACTTGTGGCACAATGGTAGCTGAAAATGGCAATGGGTCCATAGCAGGTCTACACTGTGCCATTGATGACAAATGGCAGCTCAAATATATTCGTTTATAGACATTCTTGTAGACAGACCGCTACAAGGTACAATTAAGGAAGAAAAATTATGCTAGAAATTCTACCAGTTTTCACTGAGGAGGTATACAGGTCTACCATCTGTAAAGTGCACATAGGATACAGTTATGATAAATCTTTATAGGCAGTTTATCAGCCCATATCAGTACCACATCGCTGATCACCCTCCAAACCAATCTAGCTGAAAGGCGCGATATCCATATACCTAACGAGTATGTCTATGAGGGTGCATTTTAAAGTCAGTCTCCATAACGACTGCGAGCCACCAGTCCGTAGTCTGATCGAGGGCGTGCAACTTTGGTACAGAACTGTCGTTGATGATATAGCAGCCACGCAGTGAATTCGACTCATTGCCAGTTGATGGGGCCGAGGAATGACAGGGCGGCCGAGGTGGTGGCACAGTTCCCAGGCATCTGCTGCCGAGAGTGTAACACTAAAATGCACGAATATGACCAAAAAATTACAAATACCCGAGAGTTTGCTGATGTGTTTGACTGGCCTGCTTGTTTCAACCGACTTCTATCCTCAGTCGACTGAGATTCGACATCCTGAGAAGCAACGACGGCCGATAACGAAGATCGGCCGTGCATGGATCGTGAGGAACAAATCGTCTTCCCTATAAATTTCTTGACAGCAGGATGTATCACAGTTGGCTGCGACTCAGACAGCGCAGAAGCAGACGACTGTTCAGCAAAACACATGTCAGCATAAATTGTTTCACACAAATACATGTACACTTTAGTAGTACTTTTTTAACATGCAAAATAACATAACATATTATGACATAACAAGGGTTTAAAGTTGTTCGGAAGACGTGTAAATCTGTGTTAGAAGAAGAAGAGAAGTCCCTTGAGCTAGCCCTGAGGCAGCCATGGGTATGAAGTGTTAGCGACTTCATTTTCTTAGCCTCGGCATATGAGGGCGGGTGGCCAATCCTCTCCCTCGCCGTCTCATCTTCCCACCGACAGTGTGCGGTCAGTGTACTCATCATAGCTGAGCTGGCTAGGGGGTGCTCTTGGAACAGAAATCTCTAACACAATTTTCTGTCCTGGCGGGGATTTGAACCCCCGACCTCTCGATTGACAGTCCACTAGACTATCGAGCAACCTGTGTTAGAACCACTGTCAAATCCCAATTCCTCTATGACCAAACCTTCTGGCTCACTACACATCCAATTCACACCGCTGTACAGTGATGCAGTCATGTGCATATGAACAGTATTGACTGACAGTTCGGTTTCAAATAAATAACCACTTAATTTATCGTTAAAATCAGTTTAATTTCTTTTCAGTTAGCCTCAGTAGCAAACAGTGAATCCTAAGCAGGTAAGTAAGAAAGTAAGTAAGTATAGCCTTTATTACTCCATTAACAAATACACGATGGTAGTCAATCATGAAGCAGACAGATAGATTGCTTACAGAGGGCCCTGCTGTTGGAAGAACTTTGCTGTAGTGCTGAGCCACAATGCACGCACGCAGTCGATCTAAAAGTCTCCTGCCTTCATTAATCCTCTATAAGAAGCAACAAAAAACATACACTACAGTCTACTCGGTGAAACTGATGTATTCAACTAATTAGATTCAAAATTCTTCTTAACTAATGTACTGTAGTCATTCATTTCTGTTCAACCCTTACAGCACAGTGCAACACAGTGGTATATTGGCAACTTAGCGCTTTGTCAACAATAATGCGGTTGCACGTTTTACAGTCGTTTGGCAAGTAACCAGCAAGTCCTGTGATGCACTGGCTCCACAGGACCCAGGGATTCATCCACCGCCGACTCAAGGGCCTAGATTCATTCATTCATTCATTATGAGAATTTATATAGTGCCCCTTCAAGAAACCTACTCAGGAGCACTCCCAGCCCAGCCACAACTATAGAAAAAAGACTTCAGGGACTTATAAAACCCAGTTGGGTTCATTCATTCATTCATTACTTGAATTTGTATAGCGCCTCTTCAAGGGAACTACTCAGAGGCGCTCCCAACCCAAGCGCGGCCAAATAGGATCGTTTTAAGTTGAGAGAGGAATGACTGAGAAGGGGTTGATCAGGATAAATGAACGCTGCTCTGGCGAGAGATCATTCCAGATGGAAGAGCCCACAACTGAGAATAGATATAGGAAATGAGCTCCTCCTTTAGTCCCAATATGGGACACACTGAATTTACTTCATCTCCAGCCTGGGCTGTCAGAGACTCAGTTACTCTTAAACCCGTTGACATCTGGTCATTAAGGCTATGACAGCCCAGCAACTTTCTGAAACATAGTTGAAGTTGCTGGACTGTAAAGATTTAACTAGATATAATGTAAATTGTTTGGAATTATCATCACAAAGTTAATCCCACTTTCAATCAAAGTCACACAAACCCGTAAAATAAATGTGCTAAAACCTAAATACCTCATCAATTAAATCAATTTCAGCTTCTTTGTTGCACAGTTCTCTTGCAAATTCTCGTCGGATGATTGTTTCAATCTTCTTTATAGTTGCTTCTTTAGCTGCAAAATAAACCAAGAAAAAACTTTCAGTTTTGCAACACTGATGCATCTTAAAGCCTGAGCTATCATGATGAATTGCCTACTCATATGTTTGGGGTTTGATTCTCAATAGGACACCAGACCATTTCAAGATTATTCTTCCACTAGTGGCATCTAATGAGCTGATCTCTAAAAACCAAGTTCAGATGACAAGGGAGAGGACTGGCCATTGGTCGAGGCTATGAAAAACATCATAAAAATCAAGACTGTATCTATGGCTGCTGTTCAGGGTATCTTATGACTGATATCGCTCGCTCTTTCTCTCTCTGTCTCTCTTTCTCTCTCGGTCTCTCTTTCACTCTGTCTCTCTCTTTCCCTCTCTCTGTCTCTCTCTTTCTCCCTCTCTGCTTCTCTCTCTGTTGCTCTGTCTCTCTCTCTCTTGAGATGCACAAAACGTTTACAATGTAAAAAATTTTGAAAGAGTCACATACGTGTGTGTGTCACTTTATGTAAAATACATAAGTAATGACTTACCGTCATGCTCAAGAAGTTTCTGTCGTTTGCTTTGATGGCCTGTGAGGAAGTTAAATTCCTGGTAGTCAGTGTCGACCTCATCCAAAGATCGTTTCTGGCTCATTCTGCAAATTTTGTAGTCACGACAGATCCTGTTAACAAAAGAATCTGAATTCCTTAATCAATCAGTTACGGACATGTTTCAGTCACAAACCAAAAAACCACTGTAGCCTTTGAATAACATTATCTTAGGGATCTACAAGTAAATTCTTGTGTTCTAGACAGCGTCAAGTATCAGAGTTACACAATTACATTACAACATATTACATCATTACATAACTTACCAGGTAATGATGCATTTTATCTAATCTAATATAATGACTTCAATATTACCACTATCATAATGGACAAAAATGATGGTGCTTCAGATGAACTGCAGTCACAAATCATAATCTGTTGAAGAAGCTGGGTCGAAATTTGGTGGGTCAGGGAAGCCAGAAGTCACGTTGCTGATAGTAAGGATGCCTTGCTCGAAAATAAGATTGGGAGTCCGAGTCACATGTCGTCTAATCCAAGAACTTCTGTAGTGCAACTGTAATAATGTTCAAGGATCAATGGTTTCTACCAAGCACTATTGGTGTGGGTGTGTGTACAAAAAGGCAGAGAATTATTCTGGTGGAAAGCCAATATGGGAATCCACAGAAACATAAACAGTCCAAAGAAGAGGAGAGATTTTAGACAAAACCTAATCTAAGAAATTCTGTAGTGCCCGTCATAGTGCTATCGATGATTGCTATTAATCAAAATCGTTGTGTAAGCCAAATTCCAGGGTGAGTCCTGTCGAGAGCCATGAAGGGTGTTCGATAAAACATGGAAACAGCCTACAGAGAAATGAGTCGAGGAAGAGATGAGATCTGAGACAAGGACAACAAAGTATCTGCAGTGTGCCAGAAAACAGTTCCAGTTCGAGGCTGGCAATGGAAAAGATATGTCCGACAAACGGCTGTCCTTGTCTTCTGTGTAGTCAGAGAAAGATAGTCCACAGCCCTGTTCATGAAAGAATCCTGGTCAAGTTCTGGAAGTGTGCACAGGATGAAGATCGTGAGGTTGGCCAACGTGAAGAGCCGTGTCGACAAAATCCCGGTCTTGAAACTCATTATTACTTTGCAACTTGTTGAATAAAATAAGAGGACCTGAGAAGCGTAAGTATTAAACAATAGTCACAGCAACATGAAAACTTTTTCCATATGATTTTGAGTCAAAGCGATGAATTCATTGCAAGAGCAATGTTTTCAAGATGTGGTCGCAATGATTTGGTCTCGATCTGACTTCGACATTTGAAATTTGTACCAAGCCAAGCCAAGCGGAAACCATTGTCTGTATGAATTACTTGTTTTTGGTGATTTTAATTGTTTGAAACATCATGGATACGGTCTCTAAGTCAAGATGGAAGGTTACTCAACAGAGAAAGCATTCTTAGTAAGGGATGGTTTAACAAAATTCAGTACAAGCGTTTTCAGTCACTGGGCTCAATATATTAAATATTCATGGCTTAATTGGACAACCAGTCTTTACAATTTAAGTTTAGACTTTCCATTTCGTTGCTCTGTTTCCTTCTTTAACGCTAGCGCTGTGCTTCAATTTCTTTTTACTTCGTTTCCTTGGTTACCATTTTTTCTGCGCAAGCTGCAGCCTCCGAACTTTGTCGGAAGTCAGCAACGCATCCGGTGTTTAAGGCGGTGCCGGCTCTTCAAAGATGGCTGCACTAGTCGTCCAATAAAAATCTACCTTAATCTCCTTTATAATCTCAACATCTACCATTTTAATTCTAAACACATTCTGTCAAATAAATTAGTCAATTTGTAAATGTATTTATTTTACGGATGTCATACGCGTAGCCTGTAAAATACTGTAATTTAAATCCAACGTGGCATCATACATAAAAATACCGAAAACGATAGTCAATCTAGCCCATTTACAGGCCATCCGCTGCAAACAAACAACGTCATAAATTGAAAAGCAAATGTTGAAATTAAACCTACAATTATTTTTAAGATCTATTAAAACTGTATCATTATTTTAATAAATAAAGTCGAACCTTTATATGACTTGGTTATCGCCCAATATGGTACGCCGTCCGTATGAAAAATGGCTGAACGAGTAAGTATGTACTGTAAAGTAAAATCTAGCTATCGTGAGCCACCACTTGATAATTATCTTCGTCGAAAAGGACCTTATTCGCCGACAATTAAAACCAAAGAAACTTAGAAATAGCTGTGGGTTTGGATCAATTTTGGTGCTATGGCTTGTAATCAAGCAGTAGGCGAAATCAATCAATCAATCAATCAATCAAAATGTTTATTTTGCAACCAAGTTAAACAAAATCATCAGGATTACATATAAATTTCAACACGGCTACAAAAAAGGAGGCCCTAAAGGGATAAAGAATCCCGCTAAGTAGGGACACCAAATTACAGATTACATTAGAAAATTAATGGTGGCCTTTAAAGAAAGATTATAATTGAAAACATACTTGCAGTGACCAAATGAAAGTTAAAGTAAAAGAACAGAAATCGAAAATATGAAACTACATAAACAGAAATCGGTTTAAGCTAGACCTGCAGATCACTATAATAATTAGCCTATAGGTTTGAACCATTTTAATTACAGCTCGTTGCGTTAAGTAACCGCTTAACAATTGTCGTGGTCAGCCTAATTATCATGGTACGATATTAACATTTAACATTGAAAAATTAACATTTTAGTTTTCCAAAAGAAGATCTATTGACTTTAAATTATTCATCCCGGGTTCAAGTGTTCCTAAATAGGCTACATCACTGATTAAAATAGGCCTACATGTGACACGGTGGTTGAGTGGTTAGAGCGCTCGGCCTGTAACATTTAATTGACCCAAACCCGAGGCAGTTACTGGATAGGGACCTCGAGCAAGTCGACCCTTTGCTCACAATTGCTCAGCGCCATTAATGCTCTGTTGTATCATGGTCGTGTGCACTTCTGAACTTAGGAAGTAGGGCAACATCAAATACAGTTGTTTTGTATTGTATTGTTATAGAACGTTGGTCAAGTTTGGGAAATCGATCGAAAATCTCGTTTTATGTAGTTTCATATTTTCATATCAGAAAACTCAAAACCCATGGCCTATCTTCCTCATCCATCCATAATGTAGGCCTAACCAATGCCACTACCGTTGCTAAACTTCTATATGCCTCTCCATCCTGGTGGGGTCTCACCCTGGCTTCCGATAAAGAACGCCTGGAAAAACTCCTAAAAAGAGCCAAACGCCTAGGATAGGCCTACCTAAAGCAATCCTTTCCAACAGTCTCTGAACTTGCCAATATAGCCGATGCGAAACTCCTTTTCTCCATATTACACAACCCCAAGCATGTACTTCACCAACTCCTACCTCCACTCCGACCCATCTCCTTTCACCAATTAAGACCTAGAGCACACAACCATACTCTCCCACCCAAGGACAACTCTCAATTTATTTCCAGATCATTATATAAAAATATTTACTAGTTTATTCTAAAATCTTCTGATGAACTTTAATTATCCATTATCACTCATGTTAGCATTTCTGCGTTTTTGTCAGATTGTTTTTCTCAATTAAACGAATATATATATATATTGCTCACAACTGAGACATTGAGCCAGAGGTGTCTACACCGTGTAAACCTTGGAGCAAATGCTCCATCCAAGAATTGGAGGGGGGATGACCTCATTGAGAAACTAGGAAGAAAGTTCAAAAGTTTTTAATGTCGTACCATGGGAAGGGTAGCGGAGGGGAAGTTGCTCCAATGACTTCGGTAGGGATAGACGCCCCTGCATTGAGCTAGCAGTGGCCTAGGCCTACTTTGTGTCACTTGCGGGGAGGGCGGGCGAATCATGGCCCGCTGTTCGGTGTTTGCATAACATACATGTATGTGGCTGTCAAATGGATTTTTTTAATGATTTAGTTAAATAACTCCCAGTTGCCTGTGTAGGCTACATTGCGAAAATGTTCCTACAATAAACTACTTGCTGGATTGTTTCGAAAGTACTTGAATGATTTAAAAGAGTGGACTCAGCGACAGCTAGCGAGTCCATAAGTAAACAGTTTTGTCGCTTCAAACAGGCTAAACGCAACTGTTCTGTGAAATCCTGAACGGAGGCTCGAGCCTGTAAGAAAGCATCTCAGCCAGAGTTCGGCTAAGAGAGGAGAGAGAGAGAGACAGACAGACAGACAGACAGACAGACAGACAGACAGGGACACAGACACAGACACAGACAGAGACACAGACACAGACAGACAGATACAGACTGAGACAGAAAGACAGACAGACACAGTGTGTGTCCTTGGGTTACATCGTCCTTGAGTTGCTCCGTCTCTGGGCGTACACTTACAGGGACGCCTTAGCCCAGAGGTTCCCAATCTTTTCTATGTCCCGCACCCCCGGGAAATATTTAACCAATGTTCGTAACCCCTACAAAAGTATTATCACATTTGAAGACACATGGATGAAATTGTCACCGGAGATGATCACTATTGTCGCCGATACTAGAGCCATCTAATGCCCAAGTACTTGCACCTGCAAGCCTTAGGCCAGGCTTACAGTGTTACATGGAAATAAATTTCTAATCTTACGGTCTTACCCATACAAGTTTTATTCTATATGACAGCTCAACAATGTATAATGTTCTATCAATGCATTCTTATAATTCATACCCTCCTTCTTTGTCGCGCCCACTGAAATGACATGTCGCACCCCTAGCTGGGGGTGCACCCCAGTTTTGGAACCTCGGATTACTCTTTTGGACAACCCCTCTGACTATACGCAGCGCTCGTGAATAAGCTGGTGCCCTGCGCTTGGCTTTCGAGTGGCGCTTTAGAAGTTTGGAGATTACGATTACGATTACGATTACGAACCTCAGTTCAACCTCCGCCGTAGCCGAATGGATAGAGCACTCGACCTGTAACGTGAAGAGTATAGGCTACATGTTCGAGCCCGTATATAATGTAATGTGATGCAATCACAGATGTATATAGCGCCTCTTCAAGAAAAACTTATCAGAGGCGCTCTCGACCTAACAATGGAAACCAGGATAGGACAAAATGGTTTTCAAACGCTTTCGGAAAAGAGGTCTAGAAAGAGCAGGAATCTCACGACGTAAGAAGCTAGGCAACCTATAGTCCAGAAAGTTAGGCCGACCACAGCAAAGCTTCTGTGTTTGTTCTGGTTGAGGGAACAACCCGGTCACCCTTCGCAGCAGAGCGATGAATAATACTATGCATGAAACATGGGGCGCGGTGGTGTAGGGGTAGGCTAAGTTCGGTGCCTTGCAGCCGGAGAGTTGCGGGTTCGAATTAATCGAATCCACCTCAAACTGCCGCGTAGGGACCCTGGGCAAGTCCTTCACTCGCAATTGCTCATGCGCTTCGGCGTGAAACTCCGATTCAGTGTCCGCGCTGTAGTCGGGAGCGCCACTGAGTAGAAATCTTGAAGGGGCGCTATAACAAGCGCCCGTGCATACATACATACATACATACATACATACATACATACATACATACATACATACATACATACATACATACATACATACATACATACATACATACATACATACATACATACATGTATAATGCGGATATTATCCAGGCGTCCATGCTTGGCATGATTTCAAATGAAACGCCTCAATCACAGTTGTTCGTTTTCGCACTTTAACCTCGATCTGTAGGCTATAGGCTATACAAGGAGACCAACAACGGTACGGCACTTATTTCAACGGGCAGTGGTAGTATTTAAAGGATTTCACTGAATAAATTCATTGAAAAATGACGAGGCTCGAAGCCGGTGTAGACCAAACATGTGCAGCTTCTTTTAATAGAGGGCCGTCCTAAGATTTTAAGGACATCTCGGGGCCGTATGCCAATCGTGGGATAATTTTTGCAGATTCATTTGCCTAAGAAAATGAGACAACATTTATTTTAACTATGTTTAAGTATTGCAGAATAACTGCTAAAGTAAATGAAGATAATTTTTATGATGAAAACCTAAATTATCATAATACCTACAGTCCAACACTAAACAAAATATCTTTTTAATTTTATTCAGTTTTATTCTGATATGGTTACACCAGGAATGGCCAACCCGCGGCCGGCGGGCCAAATGTGGCCCGCGGGTTGCTAATTGGCGGCCCGCACGGCACCTTTCTAAATAATTTTTTTTCTCATTTTGCACCTACTTACTTGTCCGAGTACTACAATCTGCATAAAAATGATGTCTAAAACACTAAAAGATTTAGTGTTGTAAGTTCTAGTGACCTAATTTAGTCGTACCTGTTTTTATACATCTTGTAAAATATGAAAAAAACATTTGTATTTCTTTCGAGACTGTGAGAGCAAACATTTTGCGGCCCGCCGCGTGCTTACCAACAATCATAGTGGCCCGTAGGCCAAAAAAGGTTGGCCACCCCTGGGTTACACCTATCAAACAAGAAACTCAATTGACTTCTTACGACCCTCTTTATGCACATACGAATACTCGGTTGTGCTGGTCAATGTAGGCTACTGGATCTAATTTTGGAGCGCTTCCTACATAAATTATATTCAACACCAACCAAACGCTACGTTATTGAAACAAACTCCATCTGACCACCTTTAGCCTATTTACTTGAAGACACTTCCTGAGTTTGAATGATTAATGTATGGCTTCTGCTCAGTTGTGGTACTGATGAGCCCTTAGTTCAGACGTTAGCTAAGAGTTTTTCTGTTAGTTGTAAATACTTGCTTTGTGACAATTATTGTATTGTATTGTATTGTATTTGAACACTTGTTATAGCGCCCCTACCAGATTTCCCATTCAGAGGCGCTCCCGACTACTGCGCGTACGCTGAATCGAAGTTTCACGCCGAAGCGCATGAGCAATTGCGAGTGAAGGACTTGCCCAGGGTCCCTACGCGGCGACTTTGAGGTGGATTCGAACCCGCAACCCTCCGGCTGCAAGGCACCGAACATACCCCCAAACCACCGCGCCCCAGTATATTGTGTTGTGTTGTGTGTTGTATTGTACTCCACGTTTATATTGCGACCGAGCCACCCGCAGTAAAGATCCGAGAAATTAATCTCTGATAAACCGACCGACCGGGAAGCGAACCCGGGGCGCCGACGTGACGAGCGGGCTACCAACCCACTCGGCCACTCAGGATCCCCAAATTAATATTTAATATCATTGGGTCGTCGCCTTGTTTCCTATTCTACATAGGGGCCCTGGAAAGCGGAGTCCGCGACCCCATAGGTTCCCTACATCCTTTGTGCAACCAGGTTGTCTCATTTCTTGCAACCTTGTTTCTTTTACTTCCTTGCAATTTGGTCACCGAATAAATAGAATTGAAATTGAATTTAAACATTTACATACATAGGTCTACATATGAAATAATTATAGGCTATGGTGCTATTAGGATATTAGCCTTGTGCTGTGTGGATTTTTTTATTGTGACGACATCGGTTTGTTCAACAAACACTATTATTACGTCACTAATTTTGTCTGCGGACAAAATCGGACAAAGATGATGCTA
The DNA here is from genome assembly GCA_020284085.1 of Aporrectodea caliginosa. Lineage (NCBI taxonomy): Eukaryota > Metazoa > Annelida > Clitellata > Crassiclitellata > Lumbricidae > Aporrectodea > Aporrectodea caliginosa. The sequence goes on from JACEVL010000036.1 coordinate 763,906, forward strand.
GGTCATTAATTTTTGTTCTATGTACATCGTATTGTGACGACTTCTCTTTGTTATACAATTTTGTTGCGTCACTTACTTTGTTTATGTACATGTTGCTGCTACAATAATTAGCTTTGTAGCTCACTATAATTGACTTCGTATTATGACGACATCTCCTTGGTCTACAACACTATTGTCGACATCTCCTTGGTCTACAACACTATTGTAACGGCATAAGCTATGTTTAGGGATGCGTAATTGTTGTTAGGATCATCGATGGTTAGGATAATGGCTATTCCGTATTGTGACGACATCTCTTTGTTCTACAAAGTACAAACACTATTGTTACGTCATTAGCTTTGTTCATGAACATGCTGCTGTTGCCTGTTAGGATGATGGCTTTGATGCTTGGACTCTTTATTAATTGTGACGACATATCTTTGTAAAAAATACATAAAAACGGATAGGCTAACAGGCCGAGTGTCAGGTACAATGCTAATATAAAAGACATCCTCATCCTCATCATCATCATCATCATCACCACCACCACCACCACCATCGACATCATCATAATCATCAAAATCATCATTTGCATCATCACCATCACATACGTCATATCCTACTCGATTTTGTTTCTTCGATAATGGTTTAGTGGGCTCTGTTTGCGATGTCTTTAAACCAGGCAGGATCCAAGTAAAAACAGTGCCATGGCGTCTTCAGATCGAGTTGCTTAGCTTTAGCGCAATAAATTTCCATTTCATTAAACAGTATTTACAAAGAACGATTGAGAAGACCAGACGCTGGATTGAATTTTAAAGACATTGAACATTGATCGCAGTTGAAAAAGTTTTATTCATAGATGTTACGTCACTGTGAAGCATTCGCCCTGTTTTCTGTTCCGTGAAATCTCAGTTTGGAAACTCTTCTCTTACATCGCGCAAACCAAACGTATAATTTATATATTAATGCATGTCAATTCACAGTTAAAATCATGTTGCAGATGCCTATAATAATTATGCACTTGTTCAACTGCATCTGTGGACAACAATCATGAGATAGTTGGCTGGAAACTGTACTATTCTGTCCTCAAAACCTGAAAAGCAGTCACGAAAACGAGTTTACTATATATATATATATATATATATATATATATATATATATATATATATATAATTATATATATATATATATATATATATATAACTCTATGGAGCAAGAGAATAAAATAAAGACTGCATGTACATCACACTCTCGTAGAAAGATTGTCTTTCACAGGTTTAAGCCTAGAAAAACTGTACTGCCTGCGCCCCTAGATGATTGTGTACCTTGCATGTTCTTCTTGTTGGTCTATAATTATGCTCGAAAATGTTATCATGAACTGAGGATGGTTAACCAGAGACGGTCTGAGGTTCTGACATGTTAAACATGTTAATGCGTAGTGCATACGTTACTACAGAGGCGCTATATAAGTTGACAAGTACAGTGCGATACAATACTAGGTATGCGGCTGCATAGAATGCCATATGGTTAGCAATTGTATTGGCGTTGAACGTCATGCATGATCTGATCTGAAGTTGAACGACTTTGCGTTTGACGGTCACATAAGATCGACATCACTGACCAACGATAACTGACCAACTATCATTGACCAACTATCACTGACCAACCATATTATATCCGACCAACCATAACTAACCAGCCATCATTGACCATCACTGACGAAAAATTACTGACCAGCCATCATTCACAAAGCGACCAAAGAGCGTGCGGTAACTGCTGCAGGGCCTTCGTTATGGTCCACATGGTGGCACGAGAACAGAAACTGATTCATTTCCAGATCTAGTTGCGTTCCACTTCCGTTTCAGTCTTCAGCGGCAACGGATCAGGAACCGGTTTCAGATTTTGTTCGGTCGGTTCCTGAGCTGTTGGCAGTTCGACAGAGAGTGCTGGGTCAAGCTCACCAAGTGCTGTCAGGTTTTCCAGCAGATACTGAAGTCGCCGGAACTCGGAAGTCAGGTCCTGCGCTTCCATCTGGGCCTTCGAAAGGATGCTCTGTTCGTCGCTGGTTCCCTCTGGTTCAGTTACTTTAGCGGCGCCATTTTCCACCACATGTCCTCCATCCTTTTCCAGGTCGTTGGTGGCTTTCTGTGGAGACTTTGCTGCGGGCACGACGAGGGCCTTGAGAGGGGGTAGACTGTTCCGGATGGAAGCGTTGCTATCCGGATCTTCGGATATCGGGATGAACTCTTGATCTGGCATCACGGATTCCGTGAACGTCTTCTTCATGATTATGACCGTCTCCATGTCACTGGATGCTTCTCCATCACCTGTTTCTCCATCACCTGTTGCTGTATCACCACCTGTCTCCAAGGGTACATCGTCGTCTTCCTCCTCCCAAGGCGTCGGCGGTGGGGCGTCTCGAAGTATCTCGGTGATCTCGGAGTCTGATTCTATCGAATATCGAGTTCTTGTCATCGCTGACCTCTGCGTTGACCCCGGTGATGGCCCTGCTGATGACCCTGACCTCGAGGGCTCCTTCACTGCTGCCCCTGTTACAGCACCCTTTGCTTCTGGTCTGGCTAACACATGTCCAGTTTTGCTTGAATCTGATCCACCGCTAACGAGTCCTGGATCGGTTGGAGCTGTCTTGTTCACTTCCGGTTCGATATTTGGAACTTCCGGTCCGTTTCTTACAGACGCCATCTCTGGTTTGGAAGCTTCCGGTTCGGTTCTAACTGGTTTGGTATCTGGTGCGATGGTTTCCGGTTGCGTGGTGACAGTTGTTGGTTCACTCTCTGCAACTTTCGGCGGTTGACTTTTCTGCACTTCCGTTTCAACCACTTCTGTTTTGGCTACTTCCGTTTTCACCACCTCCGTTTTTACCCCTTCCGTTTTTACCACTTCCATTTCAGACACTTTCGCTTTAGCTACCTCCGTTTTTGCCACTTCCGCTTCAGCCACTTTCGCTTTAGCTACTTCCGTTTTTGCCACTTCCGTTTCAGCCACTTTCGCTTTAGCTGCTTCCGTTTTGTCACTACCGTTGCAGCCACTTTCGCTTTAGCTATTTCCGTTTTTGCCACTTCCGTTTCGGACACTTTCGCTTTAGCTACTTCCGTTTTTGCCACTTTCGTTTCAGACACTTTCGCTTTAGCCACTTCCGTTTTTGCCACTTTCGTTTCAGACACTTTCGCTTTAGCCACTTCCGTTTTTGCCACTTTCGTTTCAGACACTTTCGCTTTAGCCACTTCCGTTTTTGCCACTTTCGGTTCAGACACTTTCGCTTTAGCCACTTCCGTTTTTGCCACTTTCGTTTCAGCCACTTTCGCTTTAGCTGCTTCCGGTTTTACCAATTTCGTTTTCTCAACTTCCGTTTTATTATCCATTTCGGTTTTTATTAATTCAGTTTGAGCAACTTCCTCTTTAGCTACTTCCGTTTCATTCACTTCCTTTATAGCTACATCCGTTTTATTCACTTCCTTTATAGCTACTTCCGTTTTATTCACTTCCTTTGTAGCTACATCCGTTTTATTCACTTCCTTTGTAGCTACATCCGTTTTATTCACTTCCTTTATAGCTACATCCGTTTTATTCACTTCCTTTGTAGCTACATCCGTTTTATTCACTTCCTTTGTAGCTACATCCGTTTTATTCACCGTTTTATTCACTTCCGTTGTAGCTACATCCGTTTTCGCAAGTCCAGTTTTAACGTTTTCTTTCTTATCGTCTTGTGCCACCGCTGAAATGACGTCTGTCGCAGGAGTGGCTTTTCGAATATCCACTTCTTGCTTTGATGTGTCTTCCTCCTTCGCAGCAGCTGGACCCGAAGCGTTCTTATCCATCTTTGAGATGAAAGTGACTGTGATAGGTGTTTCCAGATAAGCGTCGCTTTCTTTTCTCGTTGGGAGCAGAATTTAAAGTAAGAATTCGTTCGATATACTCCGCCGCAATATCATTATCATGAACAGACTTACAGCTCTCTGTAGAAGATGTTCAGCGTGTGACCTATATCTCGACGTTTTTTCTAAGGGATGTTCAGCTGTTAAACAGAAAGAGCTCGATTTTTACGGAGGATTTTCAGCGCAAGCTGTAGAACTTGGCGTTTATTGTCGAAGTTGTTGATTTTGACCTTTCCTTGGGGAATGTTCAGTTCCTTGCTTCTGCTGCTACTGCCGCTGATGATCTTGGTTACCAGAAGGTTTCGTACACAACCACTTCACAGAAAGCCAGCATAACATTCGTAGTAGCAGAATGCGTCCAAACGAAACCTAAAAGGAATGCTTCATGTTAACGATGGCAGCTAAAAGAAATATTTTACAATAATGATGGAAACATAAAGGAATGTTCCCTGTTGATGATGAAAGTTTAAAGCATTCTTTCAATTTGATAACGGGTGCTTCAATTAACATTTCATGATAATTGTAGAAGCTGAAAGGCATGTTTCATGTCAATGACAGAAGCTCAATGGAATATTTCATGTTAATGATGGAAGCCTAAAGGAATATTTCGTGTTAATAGAAGCTTAAAGGAATATTTCATGCTAATGATGGAAGCTGAAAGGAATGATTCGGCTTAATGATGGAAGCTTAAAGGAACGATTCATGTTAATGATGGAAGCTTAAAGGAATGATTCGGCTTAATGATGGAAGCTTGAAGGAATGATTCGTGTTAATGAGGAAGCTTAAAAGAATGATTCATGTTAATGATGGAAGCTTAAAGAAATGATTCGGCTTAATGATGGAAGCTTAAAGGAATGATTCATGTTAATGATGCAAGCTTAAAAGAATGATTCGAGTTAATGATGCAAGCTTAAAGGAATGATTCATGTTAATGATGGTAGCTTAAATAAATGATTCGTGTTAATGAAGGAAGCTTGAAGGAATGATTAGAGTTAATGATGGAAGAAGCTTAAAGGAATGATTTGTGTTAATGATGGAAGCTTAAAGGAATGATTCGTGTTAATGAAGGAAGCTTGAAAGAATGATTCATGGCAATAATAGAAGCTCAATGGAATGTTTCATGTTAATGATGGAAGCTTAAAAGAATGATTCATGTTAATGATGGAAGCTTAAAGGAATGATTCGTGTTAATGATGGAAGCTTAAAGGAATGATTCATGTTAATGATGGAAGCTGAAAGGAATGATTAGAGTTAATGATGGAAGAAGCTTAAAGGAATGATTTGTGTTAATGATGGAAGCTAAAGGAATGATTCATGTTAATGATGGAAGCTTGAAGAAATGATTCGGCTTAATGATGGAAGCTTGAAGGAATCATTTGTGTTAATGAGGAAGTTTAAAGGAATGATTTCTGTTAATGATGGAACTTAAAGGAATGATTCATGTTAGTAATGGAAGCTTAAAGGAATGATTCGTGCTAATGAAGGAAGCTTGAAGGAATGATTCGTGTTAATGAAGGAAGCTTGAAGGAATGATTCATGGCAATAATAGAAGCTCAATGGAATGTTTCATGTTAATGATGGAAGCTTAAAAGAATGATTCATGTTAGTGATGGAAGCTTAAAGGAATGATTCGTGCTAATGAAGGAAGCTCGAAGGAATGATTAATGGCAATAATAGAAACTCAATGGAATGTTTCATGCTAATGATGGAAGCTTAAAGGAATGATTCATGTTAATGATGGAAGCTTAAAGGAATGATTCAGTTTAATGCTGGAAGCTTGAAGGAATGATTCGTGTTAATGATGAAGCTTAAAGGAATGATTCATGTTAATGATGGAAGCTTAAAGGAATGATTCGTGTTAATGAGGAAGCTTGAAGGAATGATTAATGTTAATGACGGAAGTTAAAATTCATGTTTCATAATAAGCATTTAGGATGACCAATAGCAAAATACATTGGTACTGGTAGCTACGATGATGATTGTAATGTCCTATAATGGTAACGACTGCAATTACGACGAAAAACCTTGATGACGAAGCTAGACTTGACGAAGATAGCAGCGTTGTCGTTACTAACGTTGTTGTTGTTGTTGTTGTTGTTGTTGTTGTTGTTGTTGTTGTTGATGATGATGATGATGATGATGATGATGATGATGATGATGATGATGATGATGATGATGATGATGATGATGATGATGATGATGATGATGATGATAACGACTAGGATGATGATAATTATGATGAGTTCATATATGACTACTACGATGATGACGAACGATTTTTCCATAGGTAGCCAGTCAGCTGGCTACCCAATATTCCTGCTTGCCTGTCTGTGTCAACGCCTCTGTCTGTATTAATGTGTCTGTTTGTCCGCCTGTTTGTGTGTGCTTCTGTCTGTGTCTGTTTAACGGTCTGTCTGTCTGTCTGTCTGTCTGTCTGTCTGTCTGTCTGTCTGTCTGTCTGTCTGTCTGTCTGTCTGTCTGTCTGTCTGTCTGTCTGTCTGTCTGTCTGTCTGTCTGTCTGTCTGTCTGTCTGTCTGTCTGTCTGTCTGTCTGTCAGTCTATCTATCTGTCCAAAAAAATGATTCATGTTAATGATGGAAGCTTAAAGGAATGATTCATGTTAATGACGGAAGTTAAAATTCATGTTTCATAATTAGCATTTAGATGATGTCTGTCTGTCTGTCTGTCTGCCTGTCTGTCTGTCTGTCTGTCTGTCTGTGTCTATCTAATATGTCTGTGAGGATCGGTTCGTCTGTTTACGTCATAAGAAAACAACCTACACAGTGTACACACCACGTATACCTGCCGGCAACAATCCAACCTCGTAAACAAAGTTTCGTTCCCTGTTAGTCATAAGACAGAAATTAGTAGTACTACGAATCGAAGCTGAAATTGATCATCAGTTAACTTACATGCTTCGATGTACGCTTAGATTCCACCATTCGCTGCACAGATCTGAGATGAGCGCGAACTTAGTTAGAGCAGTTGCTCACTTTTTGAGGCAAAACTGATAAAGAGTTCTTGTAGAGTGGAGTCGAGTGAATGTGAGTTCGCTGTCTGCGGCGTCGGCTGACTTAGGCGGCTGCTCCTGCTGACCACGCCTTTCTAACGGAAGAGGCTGTTCTATGCGCAGTGGTTAATATGGTGCAGCGTAGTTGGAGAAGATGCATGCACGTTAGAGAGAGAGAGAGAGAGAGAGAGAGAGAGAGAGAGAGAGAGATCAGACAGTTAGACAGACAGACAGACAGACAGACAGATTCCACCATTCGCTGACAGACACAGAGATGAGACAGAACTTAGACAGAGACAGAGCTCACAGAGACAGAGACAGAGACAGATAACAGAGACAGAGACAGAGACAGGTCGAGAGACAGAGACAGAGACAGCAGCAGAGACAGAGACAGAGACAGGGGCAGAGACAGAGACAGAGACAGAGACAGAGACAGAGACAGAGACAGAGACAGGGACAGACAGAGACAGGTGCAGAGACAGAGACAGAGCAGAGACAGAGACAGAGACAGAGACAGAGACAGAGACAGAGACAGAGACAGAGACAGAGACAGAGACAGAGACAGAGCAGCAGAGACAGAGACAGAGACAGAGACAGAGACAGAGACAGAGACAGAGACAGAGACAGGAGGCAGAGACAGAGACAGAGACAGGGCAGGGAGACAGAGACAGAGACAGGGGCAGAGACAGACAGACAGACAGACAGACAGACAGACAGACAGACAGACAGACAGACAGACAGACAGACAGACAGACAGACAGACAGACAGAACAGACAGAGACAGACAGACAGACAGACGCACACAGACAGACAGAGGCAGACAGAGGCAGACAGACGAAGACAGACAGAGATAGAGACAGAGAAGACTAGAGAGTGAGAGAACGAGAGTGGCCTTCAGCCAGACACATTATGTTGTGTCTATGTTGACCAATGTTTGGGTCGGTGTTGACCAATGTTTGGGTCGATGTTGAACAATGTTAGGCCAACGCAGGCCCCACGTGCGAATATGCTGGCTGGGGAGTGAGTAAGACGCATACACACACAGATACAGATACGGAGTTTCTAGCAACTTCTGGAACCTCCTATGCAGGCGCATTGAACACTTGCAGTCGGACAACATTCGTGCGCGTAATATGAGTAGGCTGCTCCTATGGGACGCCGTTCTTTCATATTCATTTTACGGAGGATTTTCATTTTATTTTAGCTTTTGTCTATTTCCTGGCGGAACAACTCGAGACTCGTGGATATTGGCTGCGCACCATTATTCATTCATTCATTCATTCATTCATTCATTCATTCATTCATTCATTCATAAAACCCTAGCCTTGATAAGGACGGGATCACTGTCCAGTGTGATTCTCGTTAACGATAACGATAACGAAAAGTTTTCGTTACAGAATAGCTAAAATTTTTTCGTTAACGATAACTCACAACTATAACGCAAAAAATATCAATTTTTTGCCTATAACTATAACTATAACGTTACATAAATAACAATAACGAAAATTCATCTTTATTTTCGTTAACAGATATGCTTCCTACCCCCTGCAATATGGACGAGTCTATACATACATTCAAAGACATGTGAAGTTTTTATTATTGTATTGTCAGTTACTTGGAAAGTCGTGTATTCTTCAAAGGCTTTCAAAGCTCTCAGCAAATTGTGAAACCTCGTGTTAATACGCACAACTTTGCTTATAGCCTTAAGGACTGTAACTAAGTAGTAACTAAAATTAACTAAAATAAACGCATTTCTTCTATAACTATAACTAAAAAATAATATTAACTATAACTATAACTAAAATAAAAAACATTAACTACATCACTGTAACTTCTAACTAAAATAAAATCTGTAAGGAGAATCACTGCTTCTTTCTAGTATAATATTATAAGCTTGCTTAGGGTCATTGCAGCAATATCCAACCGTTTTGGTTGACATTAAAATGATGACCACTGGATCGCCAAATTGGTGCTGCCTTCAATCAATCAATCAAAAATGTTTATTGGCACCAAAGAACGTTGCAACATAACAGAGTAACAGTCATCTCACAAAATATACATCAAATAGATTAAATCGTACTACATGTAGATTAAACTAGACAACATTCAATGGGTACCAAAAGGAGAAGCCCAAAAGGGACCATAGTTCCGCTCGGAAGGGCCACCTATGTAACTTGGATCAGTTTGAGACAGCAGTAAAAAATAACTGTTGTGATTGTCGTATCATGGATATTCAATAGGACCATTTCAAAAGAGGACATTATTTTACTTAACTTTAACTATCTTAACTACAGACAGATGCTTCTACAGACATAGCCTTCCTTTATTGCACACTTACTTACCGGGGCATACACAGATCCACTGCTCACCCACCCACTCACGCAAAGCCAGCCACCCACCCATTCGCTCACTTACTCACCCATTCACTCACTCCTCAACTTGTGCATGCTTTTCTCATGCTCCTATTGTTTCGACATCAGATCTGCTGGCTAGAGATTAAGGTTATTCTGTACACGAAAGAATTCAACGCCAGATGGACAATAAGGACATATTTGAAGAAAACAAAGTTTAACAAATCCAGGTTTTACTACAATAAAACTCTAGCCAAAACAAACTAAAACGTGAAAATTAATCTAGTGTTGGATTTGCAGCGTTCCATACAGGTCACGTGTGGAAAAGTTGCTCGAATATCGATTGCTGCTCAAGACCAAAATAGTTTGTCCTTCCGTCCGTACGTACCTCTGTCTGGCTGTCCGTCTGTCTGTCCGTCTGCTTATCTGATTGCATGCATATTGACGCATGGGCGTATGCACGGATGGGCGCATGTATGTATGTATATATGTTTGTATGTATGCATGCATGTATGTACGTATGCAGTCATGTATGTAACTATGTATTACAATAATTAAGGCTGTAAGCAATGTGTGTATGTATGTACAGTATGTTGTATGTATGTTTGTATGTAGCTATGTATGCCTATGTATGTATTTCGTATTCATAAATACACGTATGTCCAAAGTAACTGACAAATATGTAATAATAAAAATATCGCATTTTTCTTCTCATTTATGCCTCACAATCGCACCATATTGCACTTCCATGTTATGCAATTTAATCTTAACTACTAATAAGAGCAGACAGCTTCGCAATACAACGGCGTTATAATAGCAGCCTAAACATATCCGCCCAACGTATGTATGTATGTATGAATGTAAATGCATATATGTGTATTAACGAACATTTTCGTTATCGTTATGTGACGATATCACACTGTAAGTCTGTCTGCCTGTCAGCCCGGTCATGCTGTCTTCCAATCAGTTTAATTGGCAGGGATGAGAATGATGAAAGGAGAGCATATATAGGAGGCATTTGATATAGGCATAAGGCCTATATATAGATATATACATAAGTAGTCTACGTATATATATAAATATATATATGTATATGCGCTTCTAAGTATATCATAGATATGAAACATAAAAGATGTATCAGTGTTCAGCAGAACCTCGTTGCAGACGGTTGACTCAACGTATAGTTGGTCGGTGCTTGGGAAATTGATAGCAAATCCTTTTTAGGACAAGGGAGCCAGTTCCACGCCGTCGCTTCCACTTTATGTCGGATTACCATTTCCCTTTGACTCATATGCCCTTTATATATCCGTCTGATATACATATATCATATGTGCATACAAAAGTTTGACTAAATTTAAATTATGGAATAGATATTTATGAATTTAAAACTGTTTGCCACGTGCTTTCAAAATAGAAAAACTGTCAACGATATCCTGAAAATCTAGCTGTTGTATAACTTCACATAGGCCTACTATTCCCCCACCCCCCGTAAGCTGGAAGCAATCGCCTCTTATTCAAGTGTGCGTCGCCATGATTATTAATAATAGAAAGGTTTTAGCAAACTGAATTTAGGGGACGGGGCTCCGTCCCCAGAAGCTGACGCTTTTTGCATTATTGACAGATGTTTCGTGCCATATTTCGTAATCTAAAATACATGATAAAAAGTATTTACTAGCTTTTAGCAGACACGAGTGGTACTCTAAATTGTCGCTATACCTGCAGTATACCACAAACTTTACAAAAGTTCGTATGAAATCAATCGTTTATTTGTAGCCAAACATCAATAAACAATTACATTCGTAAAATCAATCGTTTATTTGTAGCCAGCGCAACAATAAACAATAATATTACAAATCAGATTGCACTTTTAAGTATGGATTGTTGAATGCCACAAAGGAAGGCCAGGAAGGGATGAAAAGATCCCGCTAAGTAGGGACACCTCTATACAATTTCAACATAATATGTGGCGACCGAAAGATGCTTTAGGGGTCCTAGTATAACAGTTGTTGACTTGATTAACATAAAAATCTTAACTAACCTTAACTAATTTAAACTAAATATCGAAAGTAAAAGGAATGAGTGGGAAGTACAGTTAAACACATGGAAATAATAGATTTCTTGCACCGTAAAGCAAAACTTTACAGTCCAGAGACTCGATTACAGGTATTACAGCCGATACATTGCCACAGTTGACAGTTGAGTCATTACTGTCAGTTGTACTAGCAACATCCATTTCACTAGAAGGAAACTCCCCTCTGGCATAAAAACTGAATCAGTCCTAATCATCTGAATACATAGTAGGCCCTAATTTCACAATGTTCATAAGTGTTAAATTTAGTTATCACTCTATCTTGTTCCATCGCAGATCTTAAAGCATTGAAGATACGCTTTAGGTGGTCCGTGATCTTTCACCGCTGCAGTAGATTCAGGAAGTTTAAGATATATACGCGGGCCTAGGGTGAATGTCTAGTTCAAGGCCAAAATCTAAATGATCAGGCAGAGGTCGATGTTGTGTGTAACTAAAGCGGCTAGAGAAGTAAGAGACGAAGAGACATTAACACATGGCGTATTTAGGGATGGTTTTATGGTTTCAACCGCCCCTCCATTCCCAAATAATTCCATTCCTAAAATTCCATGTCAGGCGATGCTGGCGTTACATGACAGAAATACACAGACAGATAGAGAGAGGGAGAGAGAGATACGGTAGAAATTTGGTATATACATACATATATACATAGATATACATGCACAGATATAGACAGACAGAGATGGAGAGGGAGAGTTTTCCGGGAGAGAGTGAGACCTGTTCAAGTAATTTGAAACTCGACAGACCTCTAACATTATACACAAAGGCCCATGGCAAGCTCCTCCATTAAGGGCGACTTTTGTGGAGTAGATACAACAGTGGTAATGACATCTTTGGCATAAAAAGGCCTTTGACGTCGATAGGTGGTGGTGGTGCACCGTTGTCACCATTTGGCTGTTGTGGTGGGTGGTGGTTTTTCAGGTCTCTGCATGGTTTTATAAACAATGGCAGAGATATTGCCAGTGTACAAAACAACTCTGGTTTGATAGTGTCCTCCTTCCAAAGTTCAAAATTGCATATTGATGTTGATTGTATAACCGCGTTCATGATGATCAATGATGAAAATGATCAATGAATGCATGAATAAACGTGGGGCGCGGTGGTTTAATGATATGTTCGGTGCCTTGCAGTCGGAGGGTTGCAGGTTCGAATCCACCTCAAGCCGTCCGCGTAGGGACCTTGAGCAAGTCCTTCTGCACAAGTGCTCTGCAATATAATTGCTTCTGCGCCGCCGAGGCGTGTGGCACTTGTGAGCATTGGCGCCACCTCAGTAAGAAGGGCGATATCAAAGATCAGTTGTATTGTATTGTATTGTATAAACGTCCGGCGTGTAAACTGTTCTAATAAATAAGTGAGCAATTTACTGTAAACGAATGACTAAAATGAAAATTAAATAAGTGAATTAAAGTGAACAAAGAAGTGAATAAACGAATTAAAAATAAATCAGTGAATACGCTAGTGAATAAATTAGCGCGTCAATGAATGAATGAATAATCGAATGAATGAGAATCGTGAATTCGTTTCTCGGAGTAGTTTTCATGTCAAACATCGAGCGAGCTCCTCAGGCCAAACGTCTGCGTTCAAGTCCTCGTTTCCTTTGCTTCAGGTTTATTCGCCAGATGGCGATTCAAATAAAGTTTCTAACAAACGGAAGATGGGCGTTTCTGGGTTCCCATTGCATAACGAGTTGAAAAGACTTGCTGGACATCCGCCTGCAAATTCGAGGCTAAGAAACACTAAATCGCTAGGCCTTAACACTTCGATCTTTACCATAGCTTTTGTGAGATATCAAGGTGTCGCTATTTTAACTTCTTCGTATATACATGCAAACATACATACATACTTACTTACAAACATGCAGTGCTTAAAGTGTAAAAAAAGAAGTGCCTGGACGCCCCTTACCTTTCCCTCCCTTCCTCCCACCAATGCCCTTTTCCCAACCCCTCTCCCCAACTTCCCCTCCTTACTCCCATCCCCTTCCCCGTCCCTCTCCTCAACCCCTCTCCCTCCAATCAGAGGTGCAACTATAAAATGTTTCCTGAGGTGCTCATATATTGCAAGCGCCGAAGGCACGAAGCCGTGAGTGCTTGAGTTCCCATGCGTATAGGTCTAACGACTATATATGGTGTCTGAGGGAGCGTCGTGAGCTCCCTCCGCGGGGTCTGGAGCAGAGCCCCAGAAGCCAACGCATTTTTAGCAATTGTCATCAAATGGAAGACGTGCTATAGGCTCTTGTTTTCCAGCAGTTTCTGAACGATAAAGTTATGAAAACTTCATGGTATATCCAGTTTCCCAGACTTACACCACAACAATTATTTTCAAAGTTTTATTTCAGAAGTGTCTAGTTAATTTTTGCAGTAAAAATCCATTTAGAAAAATTCTGTTTTTGTAAATTGGCTATGTATTTTGTCCAGTTGTGTAGCCGATCGATGCCGCTACCTTGTTAGCAGATATTCTCAGTAGGCTTTGCAATCCTGTGGCAGTGTGGCACACATAATTTTCCTCAGGTGACTTATTGTGAGACGAAGCCTAGAGAATGTTCTCCGGGAAAAGATGTGACTGGTGGGCAGTGTGATTCTCGTTAACGATAACGATAACGAAAATGTTCGTTAACGAAAATAAAATGATTTCGTTAACGATAACTATAACTATAACTAAAAAATATCATTAACTATAACTATAACTATAACGAAAATAACACTAACGAAAATTCATCTTTATTTTCGTTAATGCAAAAAATAAAAATAGGTAGTGCAATATGGACGATTCGACATAAATGAGAACGAAAAATGCGATATTTTTATTATGCAATTTGTCAGTTACTTTGGAAACTCGTGTATTCATGAAGCTGAATGCACCCATGCTTCGAAGGCTGTCAAAGCTCTGAGCAAATTGTTAAACAGCGTGTTAATAAGCACAATTTTGCTTATAGCCTTAATTATTGCAACTAAGTAGTAACTAAAATTAACTAAAATAAAAATCCATTAACTATGACTATAACTATAACTAAAAAATAATACTAACTATAACTATAACTATAACTAAAATAAAAAACCATTAACTATAACTGTAACTATAACTAAAATAAAATCTGTAAGGAGAATCACACTGCTGGTGGGGCAAAGGCATCGTCATGCGGAGCTGGCTGAGTTTTGTATAACGAAAAAATTCATTTAATTCCAATTGACAATTTTCAACTCTTATTAAGCCATTGCTTCCTTCTTACCTGTTTTTCTTGCCTTTGTTTTTCTTTGTATACCTACAGCATAGGCACGTAGCGAGACTTAAATTCAAGAGGAGGCAACTTCACAAATTTGGCAAAATCCTGGTCATTGGGGTCATTAGTCAATCGAAGTTCTAGTATATGAAAAAAGCAAGAGGAGGCATCTGCCTCCTCTTGCCTCAATGTAGCTACGCCTGTGCTACAGCGTTTTTTCTGTTGTTAACTCAATACATGATCATATGATATAATTCAGATCATGAACATCGTATGTAATTATTGTCACTCAACAGTTTCTGGGTCATGCTGGTGAATTACGTAAAACTGGGACAGTTGGTGTTTTATAGGTCTGGGTGAATCGTATCGTATTGTATCAATGCGTTGTATTGAAGTCATTTAACTTGATAAGTTCATTCAGTTATGATGAAACAGTCAAGACAAGACTGACAGTGGATGTGTCATGTGCAGTGGCGTAAATCATGGGGGGGACAGAGGGGGACAGTCCCCCCAGTTTTGACTTAAGCCCTGCTGTCCCCCCAAAATCCGGCCCTCGTAGGTACTCTGTCCCCCCCAAAGTTATGTATAGAGTCATTGACAGTCAGGTAGATCGTAAACTAGGCCCTAGTTGCTAGGGCCTACGGAAACTCAGACGATAAAACCGGAAGCGCGTATATGACGTGCGAGTTGATGAAAAGTTAACTATATAGATGTACAAGTCAGGAATGAGGTGGAGAAACAAGTTACACTTACACGGTAGAACACATTCAGAAATCAAAATGACAATACGAAATTTGATTGGAATCTTAAAAATGAAATGCTGTTGATAATAAAGCAGATGAATTACACTGTTGCATGGACGCTGCATGGACGGCGTCCAGGCGGTGCTGCCTAATAAGTGGCAGGACGACGTCCAGCCTTGAAAATAAGTGTCTGGACGCCGTCCATGACCGTCCATGCACACTTTAAGCCCTGCAAACATGCATATATATACATAGATACATACATACATACTTAAATACATACATACATACATACATCCAAACATACACACACATATGTCTTTAAGTGGCGCTATATAAATTTGCAATGACAATTACACCATACATATATGCAAGTACGCATACATGTAGGCTACATAATAATATGGAGGTATATACATTATACAACTACACATACGTAAATTAGGGCTGGCATTTAATTCGTTATTAACGCGATTAATGCATTAATTAATTAACGCGATTAAAATTTTTAACGCAGTTAACGCGATTGTCACTGCGCCCAAATATTTCTAGAAATGCGCTAAAACAATTCTTGATAAAACCGTTCAGTTTAAACTTTAAATTTTAAAGTAAAAACTAAAAAGTAAAAACAAGTAGTAAAAGCATGTTTGCTTTTTGTTTATTGACTGCAAACATTTATATAGCGCATATTCAACGTAAATGTAACTACTCAGAGTCGGTAGAGTACTTGTAGCCTTTGTTATCCATTGTGACATGCGTTAAAAATTAATCGCGTTATTAAAAATTTTAATCGTGCGATTAAATTCGATTAAAATCTTTAATCGTTTCCCACCCCTAACATAACATACATACATACGTACATGCATACATAGTATACATACATACATACATACATACATACATACATACATACATACATACATACATACATACATACATACATACATACATACATACATACATACATACATACATACATAGAGACATAGCACGCCAAAGGCCTATACAACAATATCCCGTGATAGGCCTAGATTACGATTCGGAGATAGGCCTATAACTACATAGCCCGCGATAGACTTCCACATACCTTCACAGATATTGAATACTTGCCGTCACATCGCACTTAATCCAGACAAGTGTCTGCCAAGAGGCGACAGGTACTCGCCTGCGAGCGGGAACACAGATGCCTTCTTACCAATTTGGCCGACGACACATGAGGGGGTCTACTTGATCGACGGGCCTACGTAGCTGACTGACAACCGTTTAATTAGTTGATACTCGATAGGCCTACATATACGATTTCCTCTCGGGCTGAAATAAATCTTCATATACATGCAGCGACTTGGATAGGTTTATTTAAGGCGCTAAATAAATGTAAGAATATGTAGTCAACACACATCCATCCATACATGCATACAGACATATATACGTTTATAATAAAGAAGTGATGATGATGATGATGATGATGATGATGATGATGATGATGATGATGATGATGATGATGATGATGATGATGATGATGATGATGATGATGATGATGATGATGATGATGATGATGATGTTGATGATGATGATGATGATGATGATGATGATGATGATGATGATGATGATGATGATGATGATGATGATGATGATGATGATGATGATGATGATGATGATGATGATGATGATGATAATTGACAGCACACCAGTAGATAGTTTCTTAGAGCCTGAGAGGATTTTGTATACTTAATCAGGTTCAATAGATGGGGATAATAAGCGACAATAATAATGATGTGATAGATAATAATAATAATAATAATAATAATAATAATAATAATAATAATAATAATAATAATAAGTAACGAGAGTATCTTGATTAAACTAGTCCTCGAAGTAGTAAACATTAAAACGTGGTGTTTTCAAATGATGATCTCGCTGTTATTAAGATATCACTTGAGGAGAAGGGTTGGCGAGGCAAGCGAATCGTTCAGGAAAATCCGATAAAAACTGGTCAAGACAAAGCGTAAACCGAGTCAGAATAGCCGCGTTTACGGCTCTAGCAATGAACGAAAGTCTTCAATTGCGCCAGAAAGACTTTATCATGAGATTAGTCGTTTCTCTAAAAAATTAATGGTAGGCCTATCTGCTGGAGTTTCGATGCACGGTAAAACAGACATCATCTTCATTGATCCTCAGAAAACCAAAGTCAATGGAGAGCATTACGTCGGCTTGTTACGCGATAAGCTCATTCTCCAATGTCGTAGACTCTATCCTGATGACAATTACATCTTTCAACAAGACAGTGCTCCTTCACATCGTTGCAGATTGGCTCAGCAATTTCTTCAAGCAAACAAACACCCCTGATTTTATCCACAGTGATGCCTGGCCACCAAACGCTCCCGATCTAAATGCTCTGGACTACTATGAATGGAACGCCCTAAAGGAGCTGATGTATGCTGGTCGCATACACCAGCTGGCCGTTTCTAAATACTGACGAACTTAAGTAGGTCATTGAAGCAAAATGGTCTCTTTTAGACGACACACAAATACAGAAGTCAATAGGACAGTGGAAACAGCGTTTAAGGGTCGTTACAAGAGAAGGCGGAGGATCAATTAAACATGTGTTCGCGTAAAGCGTCATCATAAAACAATTGTGCAAAATTTTGACCATGGGTCATACAGTTCTAACAACAATTTCTCTCAAACTGTTGAGTATTTTGCGCTACATTTTGGCTGTGTTGTACAAATATGAATTATGATTAGTTTGATGTACTATGATTCAATTTACTTTAAAATTGTTTAATTGCCAGGTTAACAAAGTTTGGGAACGTTTTTAATGCGCCACCCGGTATATATATAATATATATCTTACTAAGATATAAGATATATATATAATATATATATATATATATCTTAGTATGTATGCCGTTTTCATCACGGTGTTGTATACTACATGTATAGCCTACCTATATGTGAGTGTAGTGTTTCCATTGCCGGGTTGCTATGTAGGATGGATCTATAATTATATTACCTTCAAATTGGTAGTGAAAACGAAACTTTTACATCAACTTGAAATGACTGAGTGTCTGGGTCCCCCACTCTAAGTTGAACCTGATTAAGTATGGAAATTCCTATTTCAGCTGATTCTTGAGGGAGGAGCGCGAGATGTTAAGAGTCGCCAATCTGGCCCAAGGTGAGACTTTTGAAGGTCAGACAAGGTAATAGATTACCGTCATTTGAACTTTATGAGCGAAGATCGCGAAAAATGCTGATGCAAAGGTCGCATCTCTACTTGACCTGCAGTGGCAACCGGTTTACTGCGTACTTGGACTATGATCTATCTTCAAAGTTATCGCAACCAGTTGACTTCTTATGCCCGATCAGTGATATTTAAGGAATCTCAAGATTAGTTTAAGAATGAGATCTTATAAGATTATAGATCAAGATTATGCAATTCTAAATATCGTAAGACTGGATCATACTAGATCTGGAATTCGTTGTTTGAAGAATCTTCTCTGGTTCAGAATTTTTATTAATTTAAAATACAAAAAGATAAGACTTTGTCTATGTAGTTTAATTCAATGCATAATCGTTATCATAACAACCATCATATAATCAGAAGTTTACAAAATACCCGTATGAAATAATGAAAGACTCGTGTACAAACTAGAGTATACGTATATACCATATGCAGTCAAGTATATCTGTAATAATTACGCATCTACTTATACATGATATGCCTGTAGGCCTAAATATATTCGTTTATGGAAGTATCATAGTTTGTGCGTTCTACGTTTCAATAACACATGTAAGACTTATAATAATCACCGTAGAGCTTTAAATGCAATAAGTTATTCACTACATTGTTTATCGCTATCTACATGACTCGATTTACTTATGTAGCGCCAGTATATGTACAGCATATGCGCAATGGCCGCTCAACCGGAAAACGTTGCAGGTCTACTTTACAGTTTTGATCAAGTATAATTAAAACGGTGATATGTGCAGAAGGAGTTTGAAGCTTGTGCTGCGGTGATATGTTTCGATTCCTGCCTCCCCCGTAAACCCTCTCCCCAAAAGAGTATGGTCGTTGACTTCGTTTTGACTAAGGAAAACAGCAATGAGATTTTTGCTTGACTGAACTGACAACAGAAACCTCGGTCAGTAGACGTGGAGGGCGATAACGGAAGTTACGGAACACAGTGAACTCGAGTTCAAATACTGTCCTGGTTTGTACGTTTAAGCCATTATAAATATATTTTATGGCGATGCCATTAAATCTCGCGTAAATGTTTCAACTGATGACTGGACACTAATCTTAATTCCGTCCATTCAGGATAGATTTAAGCGAAACAGTTTGATGTAATTCAGAGAAATATATCTAATTTTTGAAACGACTAAATCAGTTTTAGACAAATTCTCGAATATTGTTTCTTTCTATCTATTCTAAATGCGTCTGCACGAACAGAAGGCTGTGGCTTTGAATCAATTCCAAGAAATGTCATATTCAAAGCACGCCTTCAGATTCGCTGCTTTTTCTATATCCTGAAAACCGGTAAGAACGTCAAGACGCATTAGTCAGTCAATCAGTTATCTTGGTAGTTATGTAGCTCTTTTTAAAAAAACTCTTGAAGAGACGTTGCTTCTCTCTGGAACCTCTTCTGGATTCATTAAAGAGAAGCGTAGTCCGCATTTGATGAGAAGTTACCTTCCAGTGGGCTAATCGTCTGCGTAAAACAATATAGCCAGCTACTCAGACATCTATGCATTCCATACGTTCAAACAAGTCCTGTCGAACTTTCGGAAAACTTAGTTTCGGAATGCATCATACACAACGGTCTAGCCTCTTCATTCATGAGCTGCAAGATGAGTGGGCAGGCATTAAACACGTCTTTCTGACTCGGAGTTTCAACACTCGGAGTTTCAAAGTTCGAAGCACTCGTGTGGGCGACATTAAAAAATCTCTCGAAGGTTAGAGCCTCAACAGGAAGTGTCAAGTTCAAGTATACCTGCAGGCAGTGAATTCCGGCGAAACGGAAGATATCAACTTGAGACTGAAGTTTTCATATGTCAAGGAGACATATATTTGCGCCAATTTCTGGCACTAGATGGCAACAGGAATCTGAGAACGACATCCGTTTGGACTATGGCACGCACTCGGTATGTGCTTTCCACTGTTGCAGAGTCCAAGTTCAGTGGAAAAGTCCAGAAGACTGAAGAGACAGTCAGCTATTCGTTCATATCGGCGAATGTCGGCGATATGAGAAATTGAACTAAACCGATTCAAGGAAAACTTTCCTCGTTCAATCCGTATAACTGGCAGTAACACTACCATAAGAAACTATGACTTCGCCAGAATTAGAGTTCCACTCTCAGACATGTTTCCTGTAGGCTACTCACACGACGAAACGACGAAGAGTTGAGCCTGAAGAGTCATAAGTTCGAAGTCATTGACTTGCAACGGTCGAGATATTTTCGCCCAGAATAGAACGCGGGCCAGATCCGTCGTAAACTCAGTCGCTGGCGATGTTCGTTCAAGCATAACGAAGATCGGAGTTGCGGATCTAATATTGGCGGGGACGATGAGACAGCGTGGTATGTGGTGCACAGTGACCAGTCTACACGCCAATGGAATTGAATTCCTTTAAAAGTTGTCATCCAGGACTCCGCAAAACTCTGTGATTATTAAATTTTCTTCAAAACACGAGGCTAATAATCCACATCCACTTTTGTTCGGAGAATGAAAAAACGGCAAAGATTGATTGCGTATAAACGTGCACAAATCGTTTCGAAGCACATGTCTCTTTGACAATAGCATGAATGACAATCTTTCAGGTTTTCACATCCATCAACCAGTCAAGTAAGAAGTTCGTTCACAAATCGTCATGAGTTTCAGCAAGTATCCACTAGTGAAGTTAATCTGATCACGTATTTTGTCATGTAGGCCTATCTGTTAGATATTGTTCGCATGACGCGTAGCTTCTATGTCTGTGAACACAAACATGTTATCTGCGATTGTGCTCAACTTTGACCAATTCCATCCACGTGGACTGATTTCGTTGTAGAATCAATGGAAACATTTCCCATCATCTCTCATATTTCAGCATCGCGGACCGTGGTCACGGTTGGACCGCTCATCGGCTCCAGATTTCTCTGAGTCTCTGACACAACAGAAGTGCACTTCGGAACTTCGTTCCGGTTTGTTGGAATACGTTCGGTTTCATGGCGATTCACTAGGTCTGTCGAAAATCCGTTCCGGTTCGCTAGAAATCCGTTCCGGTTCCGGTTCGATGGAAATCCGTTTGGGCTGTCGGAAATCCGTTCCGGCTTGCTGGAAATCCGTTCCGGTTCGTTGGAAATCCGTTTGGGCTGTCGGAAATCCGTTCCGGCTTGTTGAAATCCGTTCCGGCTTGCTGGAGATCCGTTCCGGTTCGTTGGAAATCCGTTTGGGCTATCGGAGATCCGTTCCGGCTTGTTGGAAATCCGTTGCGGTTTGTTGGAAATCCTGTTTTGCGTTGCGACAGCTGATGCGCATGTCGCCTGGAAGTCGTCAGCCGACGTCATTGTATTTCCGGTTATATGGCCATCTGGTGTGGTCTAACTCTGGCTTCCTGGCATGTAGTACGTTCCTGAGCTTCTCTTGACACAGTCGCATCCGACGGTGACCTTGTAGTCGGCGAAGGCCCACGCGTCTTCGTAGGTGGAGTTGAGACCGATCGCCGGAACAGGAAAGCAGGCAGCGTCGACCTTCTTCAGGACCTTGACGACGTACTTCCGGGGCGTGCACTCGTACAGTTCCATCATGCACTTGGTCTGCTTGCACCTTCCGGTCAGAACGTACGGCGGAAAGACTCCCTCGTCCATCTTCTTCCACTTGGACTCCATCCGACACTGCCACTGTTCTTTGACGGCGGCCTTCTTCGGGTTTTTCCTCTTCTCCGTTCTTCGCCTCTGCCTTGTCTGCTGCTGGACCAATCGCATCCCTTTCCTCTTCTTCCTCCTCCTCTGCTCCTCATCCACATCCTTACCCTCGTTCGCCAACTTCATCATATTGACCTTCTTCCGCTTCGGTGCCACTTCATCTTCATCGATGCTCTCAATGTCCATCACGCTCCGTTTCCTCCTTCCTCTTTCGTTGGCATCGTCAACGGGCATCGCAGCCAAGCGTGGCCCACTGCCCGTCGCCTCGAGGTTCAGTCGCTGCCAGAGACTGTCGTGCTGCACCGGGCGACAGTCGGGCGTCGTTGTCGGTCCGACGGGAGACCGCTGACCGACGGCTGTGCTTCGAGCACCGACCGGACGCACGGCCAGTGCGCTGACCATGGCCAGCAGAACAATGGTCAGTCTGGCGGAGACCTACGACAACAGAGACAAACGTTGATATAGTGTACGAATGACGTCGATACTTTGGCAATGGTCATCAGCATTAGTTTTATCAGTGACATCATTACACAGAGTGGACAAGTGACTCTCACTTCCTTACCATTGCTTCTCATAAATCCATTTAGCTATCATACGATTGCATTTTATACCACTTTTATAAATACCAATACTAATACAATACTAATGCAATACCAATACCCAATACCACAACCACTACCACTACCACTACTACTAATAATAATGATAATGATATGATAATGATAATGATAATGATAATGATAATGATAATGATAATGATAATGATAATGATAATGATAATGATAATGATAATGATAATGATAATGATAAGGATAAGGATAAGGATAAGGATAATGATAATGATAATGATAATGATAATGATAATCATAATGATAATGATAAGGACAAGGATAATGATAATGATAATAATAACGGTTAATGATAATGAGAATGAGAATGAGAATGAGAATGAATAATGATAATGAGAATGAGAATAATAACAAGAATGATAATGATAATGATAATGATAATGATAATGATATTAATAATAATAATAATAATAATAATAATAATAATAATAATAATAATAATAATAATAATAATAATAATAATAATAATAATAATAATAATAATAATAATAATAATAATAATAATAATAAAGTAGTCACACAATGATCATTCAGGATACATTTGTACAAGAAGACGAAGTACTGCGAGACACATTTGGAACTTTTTTTTACTCCTAACATAATTTTTTCTTCCTGAGGGATTATTTCTACCTCGGGTTTAAAAAAGTAATATTAATATAGTAACAGAGTAATAATATAATTAATCCTATTAGTGTAACAACAACATTAATAATGATGACAAGTATAATAACAACAAAACAATAATAACTTGAACAAGACAATAAAACAGCTATAGTTTCAATAATAACAACAATAATGATACTATCATTGTTGTCGTTGTTGCAGCAATCATTTTACTCGAGCCACAAATGATCTCTCAGGAGATTTTTACAAGAAGATAATTATGTAAGAAATAAAAACCTCTTCTGGAAACATCATCAGCATTAGTTTTATCAGTGACATCATTACAAAGAGCGGAAAATTATTCCTTTCATTCATTCATATCGAACATTTGTATAGAGCCCCTTCGCGAAAAAAACTCAGAGGCGCTCCCAACTCCAGCACGGCCAAAAGAACAGTTTAAAATGTGAGAAAGAACATAGGAGAGAAGGTCCTAGGATAGAGGCGAAGCACCTCATCTCTATTAAACACATGGAAAGCACTTACTGATGCCTGACAACCTGCGGATTCCCTACTCGGTGTCCTGAACCTCCTAGACATCTGTTGGGGCAGATAACCCCCTCTTTCCCCCACCGTTCGACCACGTTCCTTCATCCTATCGACACAACTGTTTGACGACGACATCATACGGGATCGGCACGGGTTCGACGTCGCGTAGGAACGGTGTGCAGCGGGTGATGCGACGTTTAGAAGGCGCCGAGCAGATGCTGCGGCGCCGAGCGCAACTACGCCGTCGACGGCGGCGTCGTTTGAAAGCAGCATTGGCATGGTTCCTCTGTTTGCCGCCTGCGCGCCTTCGGGCCGTTATATAGGCGGCGCTCATTTCGACGACGAAATCTCTCTCTAGCTGTGTCTCTCTCTAGCTCTCGCTGTGGTCGGTGTTTGTTGTCGTCTCTATACCGACAACGAAAGGACCGAGGTAGGAAGAAGTTTCATCGGTATTTCAGTCGACGCGCGAGGAACGCTGGACGCGCGAGGAATGTCATTGTCATCATCTGCGTCAATTTACAAAACAGGTCTCTCGACCGATCGACCACCTCACTGCCTTCCTCAGTCCCTCCCTTGTGCCCTCCCTCCTCCTCCTCCTAGACCGACGCTCTTACGACGGCCACCACCTCACCGGTCCAAGACCACTTGTAGGCCGAGGTATACTCTGCATTTGTAGGCCTATATACATATACATATATACACACACATACATACATACATACATACATACATACATAAATATACATATACATATACATAAACACATACATATACATATACACATACATATATATATACACACACACACATATATAAATATTTGTTCACTCTGCATGTATACATTTTGCTCAACTTTTGCTGTAGGCCTACCTATACTCCGCCAGTCTGTCTTTTCATCTGCAACTTTTACCTACTCTAACATTCTATGTCTGCTTGAATGCGTGGCTGTCTATCTGCCTTTTGTGTCTGTGTCTGTCTGTTTATATCTGTCCATCTGTCTGTTGATCGTTTCATTTGCTGTGTTCGTATACCTCGACATCCTTAAGATTTCTTTATTTCTTTAATTTGGTTGCATGTCTGGTTGCTGTTCGTTTGCATAACTCTTATGTCTGTCTCCTCACACAATGTCATAGGCCTCTACTTATACATATATAGCCTACATATACTCATACACGTACATGTATACATATACATATACATATACATATACATATACATATACATATACATATACATATACAGTACATATACATATACATATACATATGCATATACATATACATATACATATACATATACATATATACATGTATATACAAATGTACATAATTATATATATACATATATGTGTACATACACGTGTGAGTGTATGTATTTGTGTTATATATAGCATTCGGTATTTTACACAAAGCACGCGTACATATACTGTAAGTGTCTGTTAGATGTCGTATTTTAGAATGGCGCGTGAGTGGCCAACGCCTTCAAATCAAACGTTGCAGCGACGGCAAAAGCAAGCGGCGTCAGACGACTTTCGAAGTCAATGTGTCGAGTCAGGCACTCCACGGTGTTAGTACAGCACATGCTGCCTGGCCTGCGAGGGGTAACCTCTGTGTTCGCATGTTGGCCTTGGATGCCATAACATACAGACCCATCACAAACGCATGCATACACACAAATATACATATGCAAATATATACATACACGCAGACACACACACACACATATAATATATATATATATATATATATATATATATATATATAGAGAGAGAGAGAGAGAGAGAGAGAGAGAGAGAGAGACAGACAGACAGACAGACAGACAG
The DNA here is from genome assembly GCA_020284085.1 of Aporrectodea caliginosa. Lineage (NCBI taxonomy): Eukaryota > Metazoa > Annelida > Clitellata > Crassiclitellata > Lumbricidae > Aporrectodea > Aporrectodea caliginosa. The sequence goes on from JACEVL010000036.1 coordinate 789,691, forward strand.
ACAGACAGACAGACAGAGAGCGAGAGACAGAGACAGAGACAGAGACAGACAGACAGACAGATAGAGACAGAGACAGAGACAGAGATAGAGACAGACAGACAGACAGACAGGCAGGCAGGCAGGCAGACAGACAGACACTCGAATAGAGATAGAAAATCACACACGCAAACCAATTGAACTAAAGAAATCTGAAGGGTTTGGAGGTTGACTAACAGCACAAATTAAATAATCGACAGATCGATATGCACAGACAGACATTCATTGACAGACACAGAGACACACAGACAGTCAGTCAGAACTTCAGAAGCCGTAACTATGCTCTACGGGGTGGGTCCTTCTACAGTGGAATTCCTTCAGCCGAATCGAAACGCGTGGACTCGCATATAATTTAGAACTTTTTGCGCCTGGATCTCGCGGAGTCGCCTTCTGCAAGCATGTGGGTGGAAATCTCGTACACGCCTTCTGTCAACGCTAACAGAGGCGGCGTTAAACGGGGCGATTACCCTAATAGGGGGCCGGGGGGTGAAACAGAACGGAGGAGGCAGCGGTTGCGTCTTTTCACCTCTGTGCCCCTGCAATGGTGTATAGTATACAGAGGCGCCTTGTTCGACTAACAGGTCACATCGTCGGCGAGGGTATATGGTATCACATCGGGGTTGATTGTTTGACGGATGACGTCTGCAAGCAGGGCTTCATCAGTATCCACCCTCTCTTGACCCTTTGAACCGCAAGCATGCATATGTGTAGTTGTGTACTCGCTCACTGCATGCCTGAGCCTCGTAAATTCGCAGAAAAAGAAACATTTACAGCCCCGGCCAAAATTCCGGTCTTCTTCTGCCGCAGTGCAGATGCTGCGTAAAAACTGTGAAGAAAATATTTCGCAGAATCCCTGCAGCCCACACCTTATCCCGGACGAGCCCCCAATTTTGTGGCACATCTTGTCCGTCGTCGCAGTAGGCGGTGAATGATCGAGTTACATGAATGGGAGTAGCTTTCGTAGTCCTCCTCTGCATGCGGAATCAACTTTGAAAGTCTCTATAAAGGAAATATTATTATCTTTCGAAGGAAATTGAAAAGCATTATGCAATTAGCATGACTGACGCTGTGGATAAGACGCTGGCAGCTCAACTTGTACAACTCAACCTCCAGTTCTCCATGTCGATGAACGAATACCAACGGAGTTTCGAGGTTAAAAGGTGTCTCAATGTTGGCTTACTAGAGTCGTGTTTGTGACTCAGTCGAAAGTTCCTCCAACCTTCGGAACTACGCTTTTGAGGAGTTTCTATGATACTCATTTGTTCCCGACGCCAGCCATTTGGCGGCGATGGGTGCGAATAAATGATATTCATTTCCCACAGGTCATTTGACAAATCCACCGTTCCTTTAAATGTTAGTCCAAGTCTTGTTATTATGTCCTCGTTTTCGTTTATATTGTCTATCCAGCGTAGTCTTGGTCTCTCTTTGTTTCCTTTTCCTTTGATTCTTGCATGTAGTGCATTGTGTGGTATTCGGTCAACTGGCATTCTCTCTGCATGTCAACACCATGCATCGGAGTTTTCGCTGAACGACTTTATCTTGCAGACTTGTTTGGATATCTAATGATTGACTTATTTCGTCGTTTCTAATTTTCTACAGTGTTGAAATCCCTGCAATTTTCCATAACCAATTCATTTCTGCGGTAAGAATTCTGTTTACATCTGGCTTTCGCATTATCCAGCATTCCGATCCGTATAGAAAAATGGGTTTCTGTAGAAAAGTGCAGACAAGTGTTTGGCATTTTTGCCTTAGAGTTTTGCATGTAAAGGTCGCGGGAGTCAGAGAAATGTTCTGTTCACAGTGCGCAGCCAGTTTCGAGTTGAAACATGTTTAGCTTTAGCATCAAAGGTACCAAGTATACATTCAGGGGAATTATTAATAGGGAGATGAAGTCGCTAACACTTCATACCCATGGCTGCCTCAGGGCTAGCTCAAGGGACTGCTCTTCTTCTTCTTACACTCTGTCTGTCTGTTTGTCTGCCTCTTTTTATGTCTGTCTTTCACTCTCTAGTGGCAAAATCAGTAATGATTGCCAAGCTATCTAAGGTCCTCCAATGAAGGCTGCCGCTGTCATATCCTTCTCCACCACTCTATAGTCCACATTCTTCTATTTCGACGGGGTGGCCTTCTCCAATTCCTAGTGGGCGTGTATACATTACTTCCACAATCGCTCACCCTCCATACAACATTCATGGAAAGTACCTGCTAATCGAACTGGAGAAATCCAGCCTTGGAATGTGGAATGTCGCGATCTACCATCGACCTGGAGTGGCACAGATGGAACAGAACACGTCAACCAGCAATCCGAAAGCCGCCCGCCTGTCTAACTCCTCAACACAGACGCAAAACGAATACGATAAAACGGCCACCCAGGCAGAGACCTATTGTCTGCGGTTGTGGGTGGCTCTACTCGAGATTTTGACAGGCATGTCGAGCAGCTCACCGTCTGCGGTTCGGTGGGGAGTCTGGGGACCGAGTCACACGTGTTGACGCAGTTTCACGAGCATTTTTCGGTTTCATCCAAAGCTGAACGTGTCGTATACACGGGCCGTATACACTTAACATGACATGCATGCTTAAGCTGTAGCCATGCACGACCAATCGTTGAAAGGCAGGACGATTATATACGTTAGGGACATATGCTGGAGCAAACCATTTTCTATTTCGATTTCTCCTTGCATCTGTCACCGCCTGTCTCATCTATAGATACATAATTGTGTATGTATGTATGTATGTATGTATGTATGTATGCATGTATCATGTATGTATGTATGTATGTATGTATGTATGTATGTATGTATGTATGTATGTATGTGTATGTATGTATGTATGTATGTATGTATGTATGTATGTATGTATGCCATTGTATGTATGTATGTAAGTATGACATGGTATGTATGTATGCATGTATGTATGTATGCATGTATGTATGTATGTATGTATGTATGTATGTATGTATGTATGTATGTATGTATGTATGTATGTATGTATCTATGTATGATGCATGCATGCATGCAGGTATGTATATGGACATTTGCCATATCGTTTTTAAGCACCTCATAAAAGTTCTGCTTATACTATACCCAATATTATCTAACTTGTATTAAAATAGCCTAAGAGTGTTGTTTGTAGTGTGTCGTATCTTAAGTTTCCTCGTAAACCCTTGTCAGTTGGCGCCTTTTAGTTATACACTTCGTCAACTTAAAATCCTTGCGCCGTTTCGGCCCTGGGCTTAATTGGCCCCTGAAGATTTGCGATCAGGGCGGTGACTTCATCCTGCAGTGTTGCCGGAGTTGCTCCCAACGGGTGATCTTCCTTCGTTCGTTCATTTGTCCAGCCACCCACGAAGGCTTCTTCTGTCTTCCTCCCATGCAACCTGTCTCGTATTTCTCTGTCATCTATCTGCATGTCTGTCTCTCTATCTCTCTTTTCCCATCCATCCATCCATCCATCTATCCATTCATCCATCCATCCACCCATCCATTCATTCCATCCACCCATCCATTCATTCCATCCACCCATCCATTCATCCATCCATCCGTCCATCCGTTTATCGATTTATCCATCCATCCATACATACATACAATCATACATGCCTGCATGCATACATACACACATACAAGCCTGCATACATACATACATACATACATACATACATACATACATACATACATACATACATACATACATACATACATATTATACATATACATACATACATATACATACATACATACATACATACATACATACATACATACATACATACATACATACATACATACATACATACATACATACATACATGCATACATACATCCACCCGTCCATCTATCTCTTCCTTCGCAACAATCCCTTCCCTTCAAGCAGTTCATAGGCCTACTTAATCCTCTCCGTTTTTCTTCGCCAGGCACGGAAGTCGCCAAATAACTATAATAAAAACTTCATTATACATTTTATTTATTATATAATTATATTACCGTCTATATCACGCCTAATCAGACGGACAAGATATATGACTGGCAACACGAGATTCTGTCTTAAAGCCAGATCATTTGCGACCCTTCATTTAACCTGATAGACATTGATCTATGTGGGCGCTGACAAAGTGTTCGGTTAATCGGTTCGATGGCCCTAAGGTCCAACATTCCTGCACTGACTTGAACCGCAAATATCAAGAACGCACTTCGTATTCTGACACTCATGCGCTGGTTCACAGCTTTTAAAAATGTCTTATTAACAACTCTGTCAAACGCAGTGTTTTACTTGTCGGGGTTTGGGGTTGGGGTTGGAAGGTTCAACACCAAGCTCTTCTTCTATTACCAATCAGCTAAGTTACAGAAAAGATGTTGGGGCTGTCAGCAGTGGACACTCTAAGCCTGGGTCCTTACCCATTAACGAGACTAAAATTAGTTAAAAAGCTGTTTCGGTTTTATTCAACCGCGCTTATAGTCAATTCAAATCCGCATGCGCCGCCTTGTCAGTACCAAGCCCGAGAAGGACAAAGCCAAGACGGACAAAGCCAAGACGAAGCCAAGATGGTCAAAGCCAAGACGGACAAAGCCAAGACGAAGCCAAGATGGTCAAAGCCAAAGCGGACAAAGCCAAGACGAAGCCAAGATGGTCAAAGCCAAGACGGACAAAGCCAAGACGAAGCCAAGATGGTCAAAGCCAAGGCGGACAGAGTCAAGACGGCCAGTGTAATACAACACAATGCATTACAGCTGCATCTCATGTTGCCCTCCTTGAAATGTCATCAGTGCACGCGCAACCAACTGCATGACAGAACATCGATGTCGCTGAGCAATAATGTGAGTGAGGGACTTGCTCAAGGTTCCTACTCAGCAACCATCTCAGTGGAGGCTCGAACCCGTACCCTACGCGTCACTGGCAGAGCACTCTACCAATCGGCTTCCGTGCTGCAACGAGTGGCTGCGACGGAAACTGTTTAGGGTGTCGGTCGCATATTTTTGTGGAGTGGTTAAAGATTGGAATGAGGATAAGACTGTCTAAATAGTTTGGAATGATACGCTGGGACAAAACGGGGATAAAGGCGAGGAAGACAGCAGGCCTAAGGGGCGTAAACAAAAGGCCGTACCCCACATGTGCCGTTTTGAGATTAATAGCTTGTGATTCAGCAATATATAATACATATAACACAAGATCGCAAGATAACTTTCGTAGTACTTACGCCCGAACTAATACTAGATTTTTCAATATTAAATGCAATGGACCATTAGTATGGAATACAGTAATTTACCTGTTCATATTCGATGTTTGCCGACTTTACAATTATTTAAACAACTGCGCAGTTTCTTAAATGACACACGACTGTAATTTGTAACTTGTTTTATAGCTTAGTTAAGTTTAACTCTCTGTTCAGTTGATCATGTATATGATCCAATTTTTTGTTGTTGTCATAGTTAAGACTTCGATGCATGTTTAATTAGAAAGACGACTGTTCTTCGTCGCCATCTGTACTGCCTTTAATTTGGTGACCCTATTCAAGCGGAACTCTGTTCCTTCTGGGTCTACCGGTTGTTTCTCAATACCCATGTCAATGTTTCATGTCTATATTTTTTATTTTACTGATTTTTTGGGATTCAATAAACGAAGAATGAGTGAATGAATTTATTAAATGCATATTTCTATATGACTGGTCGGGAAACAAGGCAATCTCGTAATCCCCATAAAATTATAATTATGTAAAGATCCCATAATAGTCTGCGTGCACCCGTTTTTCTTATACATAGTGCAGCTTCTTGTACGAGTGTGTAATAAAAATCGTGTATACATGTAGGCCTATAATATATACGGGCATACATAGATGGGAGGAGACGAATTCTCCACAGCTGCCACACCCATGAACCCTGAACCCTGAACCGGGTATGCATCTATGGCACACGCCAAACAGGCGTAAGACCCGTCCGCTCGTTAACGTCACGTGAAACGGTCATTACACGCATGTAAACACGTTACATAGACCGAATGTGACAGGCAGGCACATATATGCACCGACAGACACAAAGACAGACAGACGGAAGGACAGGCGAACGGACGAACAGAGAAACAGGCAGGTATAGATGGATAGGCAGGCAAGCAGATCTAATCTAATCTAGCCTAATCATAGGCATATTTGGGGTTCACGGGTTCAAATCCTCCGAAAATAAATTGCTGAAAATTTTTATATGCTTTTATATGCGAAGTACAAAAAAACTTAACTTTTGCAACCCTGCTCAAAAACCGTTCTTAGACAAGACAAGGAATTCTCTACCCACAGTCCAATTTCAAATCTCTCATTCCATTCTAAACTCTCTGAAAGGTTTTCCTCTCTCGCCTCAACGGTTTTCTCAACTACTTCTGTATATAGCCTCTTAAATTCAAACGAATCTGCCTACATCAAACATCACTCCACTGAAACTATCCTCACCTCGCTGTGCAACAAACTTGTCATGACGATAGGTCTTCAACGAGTCTCTTGTCTGTGTCTTTTGAACACCTCCGCCGCCTTCGATACCAAAGATCACGACATCGTCAGCAAGTGCCTTTCTCTGGTAGGCCTATCTGTTCTATCTTGAATTAAACCCCACACATAGGCTTACATGGTTCTACATACCATGAAGCGCATGCGAGAGTTTCCAAACAAACGGTCATGTATATATTTGCAGAGATATATGCATACATAATTATTATGCTAAAGAGCACATGCATATGCGTTGCGCATTGGAATGGGTAGATCTGAACGCTGTCTGAAGTGTCCGCAAGTGGGATGAAAAGAACACCAAGCAAAACAAGTCCATTATCGGCCTATTTTTATATACTTATGGGCCTAACTTATAGGCCGCTCTGTAGCTACAGAGATAAAAGAAAAATATCCGGCGAAGGGAATGCAGAGCATCAGCGGTCAAGAATTCGGCTATCTCTTGTGGGCTTGTGATCTTCGCAGGAATCCCGATGAGCCGGTGAAAAACTTCAGATAAGGCCGGCATACCCTCCCCCGCATCGTGGTGCAGAAAACCAGTGTCATGGCAGTGTAGTAATTATATTTATTAGTCCATAGGCAGACCTATAGGACGGATCTCCTCTTGAACAATACTTAAATGAGGAAGAACTTATATAATAGGCCTATAGGCTAGGTATCGATACTTAGGCCTAAATGAGGAAGACGCCTACATATATACGCATCATAGATAGGCTACATATCTCCTTTGACTGCTTAAACGAAAAGAGACACGTGGCTTTATATATGGCTTGTTATGTTAAACTTTGGTTTTCATTTTGGTGATATTTATAACTTCGTGCACAGTTGAATAACCTTTTTAGCGAATTAAGCTATCTGTTAATTTCAGTTTTAGTATCGGTGGTACTTGTTAATTAATCATTTTTTTACTTTGTGTGCTTGTGTGCAACAGACGGACCATTTAAAAAATGTCTATCTGTCTGTCTGTCTGTCTGTCTGTCTGTCTATCTATCTGTCTATCTATCTATCTATCATCTATCTATCTATCTATCTATCTATCTATCTATCTATCTATCTATCTATCTATCTATCTATCTATCTATCTATCTATCTATCTATCTATCTATCTATCTATCTATCTATCTATCTATCTATCTATCTATCTATCTATCTATCTATCTATCTATCTATCTATCTATCTATCTATAAGCTAGACATCAATATAATTATGAGGTTGTTTAAAGCCGCCATAGAAATCTTTAGTTACATAGTTGCATATTACAGCAGTTACATATTAGTTATGTATTATCATGTTGGTTAGGCTACATATACATACATATTACAGGCGCGTAACGAGACTTAAATTCAAGAGGAGGCAACTTCAAAGACCACTGGCAAAATGCTGGTCATTGGGGTCATTGATCAATAGAAGTTCCAGTATGTAAAAAATTCAAGAGGAGGCAACTGCCTCCTCGTGCCTCAATGTAGCTACTACTAGCTACGCCTGTGACATATTAGTTATGTATATGTTAGTTACATAAGAGTAACGTACTTAGTTACATACATATAATGACATACATAGGCCTATAGTGTCAGCAGTGGTTGGACTGATGCATGTGGTCGCAGTCAATGCACCAACAAAGTCGACGAATCACAATAAATCTGATCGTGCAGTTATGCACAATTGCACAGTCGGAGTCATGCATGAATGATCGAGTCGAAAATATGACAAATATGACGACCAGTCGTGCGGAAGACGAACTCTGTCCGACGCAGTATACGCCGTAAATCCTAATAAAAAGTATCAACATAATCTACAAAATTAATCGAACATAATCCCATAACTAGACTATGTAGGCCATGGCCATAAACCTGCTATAGGCCTAATAACTAAGCTCTGAAATATACTTACTGCAAGATATGACATTTCGAAGTGTACGACTTGATCGGATCTGTTAGAACTGGGAGACAATAATTCGACTCGCATCTGAAGTCGACAAAACACGTTAACCCGATCTGAAGACCCGGAGACTTATAAACGTTTATGATAAGCCTATATATTATTCATTCAGTTTTTGACGAACAGCCCTAAACTCAGTCGATAAATGCTCGTGGCGAACCTATTAGTTGAACGGCCTGTATAATAATAAGAGGCACACGTCTACTTTGTAGTCCCGACAGATCGTTTCACGCGTGTATAGACCGAAGAATGCGTGAATTCGTATTCACGGGTGCATCGCGCAGCTTGTATTTATATAGCGACCGACCGAACATCGATGGAATACGTGCGGCATATACGCAAATGTCCTTAAGTGGTGTCGATAGATAACAGCTATCTGGTGCAACAAAAGAATTACACCAACTAGATATATATATATAATATACTCTCCCAATATACGTGCATATATATGTCCATATATACATACACATATATATATATATTATATATATGTATATATATATATATATATATATATATATATATATATATATATATATATATATATATATATATATATATATATATATACAAGTAGCCCATGCGTGCGTGTATGCACGTATCATTCTGCTTTTGCCTTCCGGAATATGCATTGTACTCGCGCGTGTGTGGAGCCTGCGCATATGTATGTAGTGAATCAACTGATTTGTAATTGTATTTGAAATTTATATAGCGCCACCTCAATAAAACAACTAATCAGAGCTAAATGAAATTTATATAGCGCCACCTCAATAAAACAACTAATCAGAGCTAAATGACAACTATACATGTAGACTATCTGGTGCAACAAAACTACTGTTCTATGCATGCTTATGCATTCCTGTGCTTGATTGTGTCGGATAAGACGTAGGAGTAGCCTATAATACTGTAGGCTACTGACGAAAAGAACGTTATGCTAAAAACGAAACTTTTAAAGTAATGATGGCTGTTAAGAGCAGAACTCTCATCGTTGTAAATTCTCTTATCGTTTTTCAAATTGCTTATCTCCCTACTTTCACTTTCTCTGTCTTAGCCAACTGATATTCTGGTTATAAACCTGATTAGGTATTGACATTGGTGCATTATAGGCTACAGCGGTGCGATAGGAGTAACTAATTAGTAACTGCATTAATTGATAGGGCTGTTAGTTAGGATATTTATGGTGATCTGATAGTAGTAGATCTAATAATAATAATCGGTTATGAATTCAAACTGACAAGTACGCAGTAAGATTATATGATATAGTAGTAACAGATGATAAAAGTTTACCAGGAGTGGAATTTAAATTATGGCACCCTGCAAGGTGTCCATCTGTACTATACTGTACTATACTGCTCATTATACAGTCGCCCCTAGGGAGTTGAAGGCTGAGTCAACCCTATGGAGCTAGCGGGCATCGAACCAGCGTCCTTCTGATCTTCGTGCCAGCGTGTTACCATTCAACCACCTCCCTGTAGGCCAAGAGTGTTCTTTGACCAGAAAACTGATTTCGGTGCGTACACGCAGGTAGGCCTAGGTCTACAGTCTACACGAACAGCGGACTCTACCACATGCAGCCACACAAAACTTAAACGGCCAGGACCCTAGTTATATACCCACAATGGCAACTATTCACTCACCTATCTAGAGACACATTAATGAAACGTTTTTGTCTGATCAAACCATAGCGACTGCTCTAGCTGCCACTGAGTATCAGCTACAACTAGACATACGGCTATTTTTTTAGCTGCCTACAGTTGGAGCGTTCTACCCACATTCACGGTGCCTTCTAGTACCAGATACTGTATAGCTATTGGCAAAAGTGAAACGAGAAGCATATATCAGGCCTACAGCTGTAGGCTATATATCGCGTAAATGTATAGTTCCATCGGTTGGTTTAAATAATATTACTATATATCTGCTGAGGCATTCTTCGTTGATAAGGTTTATCGCCAACACCTGCACTTAGGGACAGTGTTCCGGCCAAGATTGGTGCGTCGCTACTACAGAGAAATATTCCGTGATGCCATCGGCATTCCTCTACTAAATATAGGCCTACTTTTTAGTTCTTGCATCAGTACTATATTTATAGGCCTGTCCGTGGCTGTGCGCTTGCGTCATAGGCCTATAAATGAGAGGAAATCCACTTCGTGAATGAATCTTAAGTGGTATGTGGTGGAAAATCAGAGCCTGGCGGTATCTTGTCGCAGAAGAAGTACCGACGAATTCCTGGCAACCTTTCCTGGTGAAGGAATCATTTCAGAAATTCCAAGCATGCAAAGCGGTCGTTTGCTGGTGCTTTAATCACTAGGAAGAGAAAAGAGTAAAACTGACAAAACTTAACCGTTTGCTTTTGTCACTAACACAGTGAGCTACAAGTTTGTCTCCACGAACTGACTGCAGATAGACAGTTACGTAAGGCCTGATGGAAGCTGTTGCTGCAGTTTATCTGAATCATAGAAAAGGTGCAGCGGAGAGCAACAAAGATGATCAGAGGATTTAGAAAACTGACGTATGAAGAGAGATTGGTGAATTGTGGACTGACAACACTATAGAGAAGAGAAGATGCAGAGGAGATTTAATAGAGACATACAAGTTGATGACTAACAAAGAATGAAGTAACGCCATACTCAAGATTCTTTCAGTTGGCTAAGAGAGGAGGATTAAGGGGAAACAAGTATTAGATCTTCAGGAAGTCCAAAGGCGCTATTAAGCAAAGATTTTTTAGCAGCAGAGTGATAAATGCCCGGAACGAGCTGAGTGAGGAGGCAGTTTCGGCGGAGACACTCAACAATTTCAAGAACAAGCTCGGGCAGATGGGATATTATTATTACTAAGTCATGTATTAGTGGTAGTTCTCACACAGATTTTTAGTCTTCTGAACCACTTTAAGCCTTAATTGTTATGTTATGTTATGCTATACAGAAGTATACGGCGTACTATAGGTTACGCCTACTTAATTGTAGCCTATTTAGAAGGTGCGTGAAGAAGACCAGCTAATTAACCGGTGCTTAGTCGAATAATTAAACTTCGTAATGGCCTATAGTTGTTGGGCCAGTTTTATTGCTCAAAAATCAGGAAGGCAAAGCTCGAGAGTTCTTGCAAGCATGTGCGTGCTAGGCCTATATGGTTTGTCACCGGTTGATGCATGCCTCGCAATAATTCCTTCACTTCTGGCATCTAGCTGTGAGGATTTAGCGTGTAACATAGATCACAAAAGTGCCTACACTCCGAGCAGCGTATACTATTATAGTCGCACACGCCACACCCAAGGACATGCACGCAGATGACGACATTATAGAACCAATCGAGTCGCAAGTGGAGAATATTTGGACCGTGCAGGCTACATAATGCATCGTATATAGGGTCTATAGAGTAGAGTGCATGACTGTATACTTTGTAGGCCTGTAGCTAAGTTATGTAGTTTGCATAGCAAGGGATTCACATTCTAGGTCAGATCCAGGCCGTCCAAATTTCAATCACAGTAGGGTCTACGCCGAGCGGTTTTGTAACATGTTCTTGGGTACATTGTTGTGTCTAATCGCAATTTACAGGGGCGAAAGAAGACAAAAGTCACGAAACTCTTTCAGTATAAGCCTTGACTAGGCCTAGTATAGGCCTATAGGTTAGGTCTATAGTTGTTATAACTATTGCCATCAGTCTTGTCGAACAATAGCTATTACGGCCTAGTGTTCAACGAGCTTAAATTTCTATGTAAGCGGTAAGTTTCGGTGTCACTCAACCGAGGATAATGATTGAATGGCGATGTCACAACCAGTCGCAACTGAGGTATTTTAACGATCCACAAGTTATTTCGATCCCCAAGAATGTCAAAATTCCTGCGGGGCTAATAAAATCTCACGGAAACGGCGTGGATGGTTGGGAGGAAACAAACCACTAGTACTACCTTATCGTAAAAGACAATTCGTTCAACGCAGAAGCAGTCTGCACCATTGCACAGCCACGCCCGTACGTCCTTCCGGAGAACGTCCCGCCTCGTGCGTCCCACTACCAGCGGCATTTAGGCCTCCCCGCCCGCGGCAACGCACAGCGGCGGCGGCCGAGGGGCGGACAAACAGTGCCTAACGGACAACGCAGAACACAAATATTCGGTATCCGAGCGAGTCGCGAAGTAGCGAGAGCGATCGGTCGGCCGATCAGCCCGGCGGCGGCTGGTCGCTCGCGAGTGTCGCCCACGCAGGGTACTAGAGATTCCAGCATCCGTCCGTTCGTCCTCGCCTGAAACGGCTACATGTTTGTTGCCCGTATTTATAGTTTGGAGCGTCAAGTGTCTTCGCACACACTTCAAACCGTTAGCGCGTCTACATCAACGTACCGAACTACAGAAGTGTGTAAAGGGCACAACATATTAGTCCTGGGTTTTTATACGTTAAAAATAACCACTTAGGAAACGTCGACGAGTTGATTAGGCTGAAGTAGGTCATTACGTTGGATTAGGCTATAATTAAGCCTACATCATCTTACATGTCTCGTAATGGGATTCAAATCATTGAGCCAGTCAAGTATGCATTAGCCAAGCAAGTGTGTGCACTTCGGTGTCATGGTATTGTTATTTATGAATGTGTATGTGTGTGTGTGTCTCTCAGTGACTTAAACATGCCGAGGTTTTATCGGTTGGGCAGACCTGTAACATTCTCACCTGCAGAGACTGGAGTATGGCTCTTATTCAAACATTTGAACAGGTGCTTCTAACGGCACCTCAGCAGCACGCTAGCGAACAGGCGCGCGCCTTTATCAACCACCCGTTGGGAGCATAACATTTTCTAAACAAAACATAACCTTCTGTCTGTTTTTATATGTATATTAGGTCAACATCTACGCTGGAAACACCGGTATAAATTTCGATTTCATGAAAACTGAAAATGTCACTCCATCACTTCTTACAAAATATTCCCAAACAGCCAAAATGTATTGGCATCAATCTACAGCCTACAGGTACTTAACCTTCAGAAATGAGGTTCTGAAGTCGTTTATAAATTATTGTATTTTACAATTCCATATAACATATGGGCAGCACACTAGTTTAGATTTTTCTGTCCCTCGGTTATTAATGCTGATTGATAGACTGCATTTTTTTCTATTGAACTTTGATCTAGTACCGAAGTTGGCACACTTGTGTCCTGAGTAGTCATGGCAGTTTACGACTGATTCAGAGAACTAGTTATTATCACGAAAACATTACCACACAGGGACAGTTACATTTCGTGGAAACTTTTTGAAATATATGCTTGACTGAAAGAATGCGCACATAAAAATCTAGACCACAACTGAAGTATAGAGAAATGAGTGTGTTTATCTTGCTCAATATGCTCACTTAGCTAAATGGCTACTATATCAAACGTATGAGCAGATAATTATATATTATATATAAATATATTCATTATAAAGCATATATAATTGTGTATATACACATCTATATATATATATATATGCATATATAATGTCACCCTACTGTTCAACTGAAACCAAAATTATGCTGCACCTTATTTCCGACAGTGCAACTAGATTTAGGCTAACAGCTGTAATAGATTCAGGACAGTCACGCAAGAGGCCTCCTAAATATACTTTGTCCAACATAAACCAGAAGAGAACCGTTTAACAGTGACAGAAAACCAAAAGATTGCTGTAACATGGGGAAATAACGATGCTTCAGAATAAGCCTGCAAAAAGCCAGCCTCAGCTTGGTAAACAGCGATAACGAACAATAAAAGCACAGAGAACTGACACGATGGCCTTGGTGTAAGTCAGTCTGTGGGAGTTTTGTAGTTCGGATGCAGCCGTGTTGGAGCTCTGTATCTTCTAGACAGGCCAAGACGCAGCGGCTTCTGGCATTTGCTCAGTTGAGGCATGACCAACGGCACAGCAGCGGTATCTACCATAAATGAGGGCATGTCACTGAATAGTACTATGACTATGATACACCTACAGATGAACAGATATCCGTAATGCATAACAAATATATAGCAAAGAGCACATATAGCAATATAGCATACAGCACACATAGCAATAGATGTATAGCAACACAGCAATGGCATTTCTTAAGCACCACTTAAAATACGGAGTTCTTTATGTTTTGGCTTAAGTCAACAGTTCATCTTACAAAATTACATTCAAAATGCACAACAATTGGGACAGAGCCAAGCAGTTCTAGATGCTTGAGGTCTCTGAGACTTGAAGATGGGCTACAGGGGATAAGCAATTCGGAAAAGATGCGATCTCAAAGAGTATCAGACAATAGTCTAAGATAAGTACTGATGCAAAGGTCAATACAGCCACGGCCCACTGCATTTTCCAGAGTTTTTTGGGATTGCACACCATTTAATAAGGCCCGTACTAACTGCCTAAAAAAGAATTGTCTAATAAACTTGTACAATAAAATAGGTCACAATAAAACTGAAAAATCAGTCATCAAATGCTCAATATCACCTGCAAATGCCCATCTTTGAAGCATTGCCAGTTCAATCACATGCTGCAGCCAGTTTGTTACAGTTTCTGCATTTCTTGTAATAATACTTAAACTTTACCTTTAGAGAACTAATATAATGTTATTAGAAAAAAACAAATCACAACTGGAAAGTTAAAATAAAGGGATATGCTACCTCTGCTGACAGGGTAAGATTGCTCTGTTATTCCAGAATGATCCTCAAAGGTTGGTTCAGCAAAATTCTTCCAGGCATACAGTGGAACTCTTTCCTTCACAACACCAGTCAAGTTTGGCAAACTATAACCTGTAAACAGACATAGCCATATCCACTCTAATATAATTCAATGACTTGTAAGGCAATGTCATCAAAATTCCAAGGCAGCAATTGAAATCACAATTACAAATGGTAATCCATTGGATAAGCCAGGTTGAAATCCCATAGATAAGAAAACCAATAATAATAACAACAGTAGCAATAGCAACAATAAACACAAATATATAGCCTGTTGCTGTTGTTTTATATAATAGCAGTGTGGTGTAAAGGTTACCTTCAACAACATATAGAAATCATAACATAAATTCCTAACAGCTTTCATACATTTATAATCAGTATACAAACATTTTGAAAATCTATTTCCTAGGACATAAGTTTATAAATTTCTGGGAATAAACACTTACTTTTATAGAGGTCTTAAGCAAGTTGTTAAACTATTTTTCACTTAACTCAAATCACCATCATAATGCTTAGGGGGTGGGTGCACTTGCCTGGCAACGATGTTTGCATGGTTTGCTGTGGAGTTCTTTATCTATCTAGACCATCAAGTGGCTTGTTTACAGATTGCTGCATATACGAAGGTTATTAAGTAAAATATTTGGACAAGAATTAGGATTGGCATTTGCTAAGATTATTCTGCCCTAACTCAAATCTGAACTCGTGAAACTTTACAGGCATGGTTTGACATATTCCACATGCTACCGTCTTATTCGTATGTGCAACCTGCATAAAAGAATTGTTTAGGCAATGGATTCACTTTAGAGTAAACTGTGAAGGAAGCTTCTCAACTGACAACAGTTGGAAGAAATCCTCAATGCTTCCGATTATAGCACCTGCTTCTCACTGAGCACATACTTCTCCTTTTAGTCACCATCTTCTTACGTCTCACAGCATATGCGGCCTAAGAATATACTTTTCCTCAACAATGGAATAGGGCATAATAGAGCAATAAAAATCTAAGTTTAATCCACACAGACGTATGTAATGGCCCAAAAAGTGCATACTTGGTTATGTATTATGAGATCACAATAAAATGTCCACTCAATTTCATTCATTCCTTCAGTGAAGTTGTACTGCTTCACTTTTAAATATCAACTCAGAAAACAGAATAGATGTACTAAGACAAGCAGTTAAATAATCACAAATATGTTGAATTTGGCTTATATTTGCAATTTTAAACTTTTGTACAGTATCTGCATTTGCAAACTTCTGAGCAACAGTTCTGGTCATTTCACCTGCAGGATGATATGGTATTTCACCTGAAGGACGATATGGTATTTCACTTGAAGGTTGATATGGTATTTCACCTGAAGGATGATATGGTATTTCACCTGAAGGGTACTAGGGTATTTCACCTGAAGGATGATATGGTCTTTCACCTGAAGGTTGATATGGTATTTCACCAGAAGGTTGATTTCACCTGAAGGTTGATATGGTATTTCACCTGAAGGTTGATATGGTATTTCACCTGAAGGTTGATATGGTATTTCACCTGAAGGATGATATGGTACACATAGCCCATATTCTGACATTTTGTAGGTTAGCATAACACGCTGGCTTTATACCACACTTGGTGCACTTAAGAATTCTTAATTGTTCTGTGCACATTAACATCGGCTGTTATTCTGCTTCAACATTTACGATAGGTCAAACAGCCTTCTATTCCTCTTCCAGTTCCTCTTGGCCAACTTATAAAGTGCTTGAAGCTGCAAGTGTAGTGAGAATATATTTGCATCTAGTTCAACTAGCTTATTGCACTAGAGAAATTACCAAGTTGGTTTAGAGGTTATGTGTTACATAAACTCATAAAATTGCCCTTTGTTTGAAGAAAACCACTTAGATAAGGCCATTACAACAATGCAAGTTTAATACCAGACCAACGTCCAAAATATTTGGACAACTGAGAGCCATTTCAAAGATAAATTTCTTGGGCCATAAATTAAGGAATTTCTTACAAGTGCATTTTATTCCACCCCAGGGCAAATTTTTGAACTAAATATAAACTATTTCATAGCACTATAGTTCAAATGCATTTGCAAATGACAAATACAATAAAATATTTCAAATAACGGGACACTGACCCCGTGACAGAGTAGCGTTTAGTGCTAATATATCACTCAAAACTCTCCAAAGTTTATAACCATAAATTGTGTCAATCACAGTACTAAAACAAGGCTTGTCTGATAAAATTTTAGCACTCAAAAATCTACAAATAGGTCAATTAAAGGTAATCTTTCAATAATGGTAACAGATCAAACTGCAGTTCTTAATGACATTAAACAACATATAGCCCAACACAGAAAGCACCCTAAATTAGATTGCTCTCGAAGTACCCCTATATAAATTTCAATTACAATTACAATTACAATATGAGCATTACACTGTTAGTTCTCAAAGGTGTGGTCTTAAGTATTGAAGGGTACTTCAGTTTAAATGCAAACATGACTACAACATTCCAACAAGCTTATGCCCTGTTCTGATAGGTTAAATGATTGAAAACGAATGGTAAATTTTATAACATGCTCTTGAATTGTGTTTTGGTACTAAGACTCCATTCTACATTCAACTTCAACTTCCTGCATGTATGCTAAATGACATTCAAAAATCAAAAGCAATAATGATTAACCTTGATTGTGCAAACTGATTCGTTTTAGAGCCCATCAAGTGTCGTGTAAAAATTAGAAATTTTCCCCACAACGACAAAAGCATTAACTACAAGAATCATCCAGGCAGGTTTCAAAAACAGCAAAAGTAAATGAAGGTGACAGGTCAAAATCCAAAATATGCGGCAACTATTTAAATACCAGAAATCTTACCTCCCAGGTCGGTCTCGTGTTTGTCTTTGCACCACTTGTGGTCAATGTCGTGATCAAAATTACCTCCAACGCCGACGTCACAGCAACGACGCTTTGCTAAAACATTCACACAACAGTAGCTAAACATATCTGTCTTCAAGTGTGTTTGCTCAAATGATTAGGAGAGACTTTGTAACAGGTCATGACTTTGTAACAGGTTATGACGATACTCTGCAAAACCCTTAACACTCAGACTATATCACAACACAAACCATTCACTAAGTCACTAAAGAGGTCAAATATTCTGAGGTCTCTATGCTGGTGTATCAACAGTTAAGCATGCTTATGCAAACTGTACAACAGACTACTTACAGTGTAATCAATGACAGGCTAGTTAAATCCACTCACATGCTCATGTATACAATTTGCTACCACAGCAAGAAGAAGAAATTTCTAAAGGATGAATTTCAATTACATTATTATATAAGTCATACATTAATATGCCTACCTATGTAATAGTTTTAAAGTGTGGGTTTTCTTCTGTATTTATGCTTTATAGTATATTTTTATCTAGGTTACAGTGGCTGGCAAATTGACAGTCTAACCTGGAGGCTCTTCGTAAAGTGTCTCCTCCAAGTGAATGGGCAGGCAACTGACACCACGCATTTGGTTTCCGTGTTTCATGTTACTCTCAACAGAGGGCACCTGTTGTTCGTCAGATGGCATCTCAAACGCACACTCTGAACACGGAGACATTTCCTTTGCAGGCGTTGGATCCACAATTGAGAAGTCTCTAGGACTAATGCATGTACTGGTAGTTGAAGTTTCCTCTGTTGACATTTGAAGGTCGTCCTCTGTGAAATCGCAAGAAGGGACTTCCTGAGGCCTCTTCTTCAGCTGGTCTCTGATCATACATCGTGTTGATAAGTCACTTTGTGTGATGCTCATGTCAGCAACTCTCACATCAGACGCTTCCCCAAAAGCATTGAATTCTCGTACACTATTCCCCTCGTATGCAGCACACGACTCTGTGTGCAACTGGGGTACAGCAAAGACATCAAGGTTTTCAACCTTGTGTAACTCATGCTGAAGATGTTCCTGACTGTCAGGCTGTTGTTGAACTCTTCCTTGATTTTTCACAGGCAGTAGTTCTTCACAGTTCAACGTTTCATCAACCGTGACAGTAGGATTTGGGGAAACCTTAGAGAAACAGCTCTCGGTTTTAAGAGAAACATCTGGCCAAGTCACTTTCTCAGGTTTTGCTCTATTAACATACGTGCTGTACACAGTGCTCGAGTACAACAGACGTGAGTTATTGGCATCAGAAAAAACAAAGTTTTCTGAGCTGCAAGTGTTTTGAACAGAACAAGAACTTTCTTCTTGGTTTGCCATAAAGTGACTGATGCATTCATCACCACTTCCTGTGGTTGAGTGTTGCTGAGGCTGGTTACTCAGTTTTTGCAGACCTGAAGAATCATTTTGATTTAGGATATCACCAAAAGCATTGCAACTGTTTGAATCTTCCTCATTGGCTTCTACATCAGGAACACTGCAATCACTTTCAGTAGTTAGGTTCACAGCATTACTTCTTACACCATAATCCAAGTAGTTAAATGTAGTAATTTCATCTTCACAATGACCAAAGGCTTTGATCAAACCATTGTTTTTGTCATTAAATGTCATAAATTGGTCAGAAACAGAGGTGGGCTCTTCAAAGTCAACGTTAGCAGTGGTGTCATCACAGTCAATAATTTTTGCCTGAAAGTTGAAAGAATTCGACGAGTCACTATAGGACTTTCCAACTGTTGAAGATAACAAGAAATCGTGGTCGGAAGCTTCCTTCTGAACATTTCTAGGATTCTGATAACAGTCCTGCACTTCAGTTGAATTGCTCTGTTGGTCATCAAGCACGTCTTTAATATCATGTTGAAATAGATTGCTCTCACGAAAAGCATCAGGAATTTTAGTTTTTCCTGTAAATGTTGGAGTCCTAAACTGGTAGCTACATTCCAAGTGCTTCTCATTACCTTCGAAAAAAGCTTGACTGACATCCATCTGATGCCCTGTTGAAGTTGTAATAGATGCACCAATTTCACTACAGCAGCTATCGACAGAAGTGGCAAAGCCACTTCTGTCATTATGAATCCTCGACTGAGATTGGCCACAAGAAGGTGTGAAGCTGAATTCTGTCTCTGCTGAACTGATATTACTTGTTGGGTGATTCACAAGCAGTCCTTCAGATAACGAAACATCAGTTAAACCATGCACAGCTATGAATTCTGCTGTATCACCAACCTCTGAATCCATGTTGCCATTCTGGAAAACTTCATTCAAAATCTCACCTTTGGCAACAATTTCATTTTGTATCTCAGCCATTGCATGCTGTCTGAAACCATCTTTCCCTTGGACGGATACAGTTATTCTCACACCCAAGATCAAGATAATTGTTTACTTCAAGAATAGCTTCAACCACATGCTCATTTTCAACACTTAAGACATTCTCAAACTGACAAATAGCTTCGTCCTCATCTATCTGTTTACCCTCGCCATTTGTTGATACGGATTCCTCGCCCACAGATCCATATTTCCTGTCAATCATATCTTTTGCAATTTCACATAAATTTCCACTCATAATCTTCTCACTGCTATCCTCATTATCATTCTCAACAAATTTTTCAGTTGTGTATTCCTCTTCCATCGATAACCTTTCATCCATCTTGTTCTCTGCATCATGCTGAAGTTGAATTTTGTCAATTCCTGTCTGATACCCACTGGCTGGCAGTTGTGTAATTTCCAACTTATCTTCAACTTCATCTTGAACTTGAATCGCACTTTTATTTCTCATTTCAACTTCAAGTTCCCTGCAGGCTTCAGTTTTCAGATGAGATTCATGTTCAGTTTTCATGTTCTTGGATAATTCTTCGTTAATTTTGTTTTCACTGTGGTCATAGCCATCAATTTCAGTTTCTACTGTACTTCCTTGCTCATTTCTATCATTTGCCTTATTTTCGTTCATATTCACATACTCACTTGAGTAAGTCTCCATTCTATTTGCTTCAGCAATATCAAATTTCTCTACATTTTGCTTTACTACTTCATCATCAAATTTATCATCCAATTCACTTCTAGGATGGCATTCAACTTTAATCACACTCTGGTCGTCATCTGTAAGTATATCATCCATGACTGCAATTTTGGTGTTCTCTATATCTTCATCAGTTTTTTCATCGCTACTACCATCAGTGGCTTCATCCTTAATCTTTAAATTAATATCTTGTTTCATTTGGTACCTGGGTACTTCAGCATTTTCTCTAAGAACAGGAAAAGGCATGGCGAAAATTGTAGCTTTCCAATTATCCTGAATATCATGTTCCATTTCATTTATTTGTTCATCTTCAAAAGCGTGTTTACCCTTGTAATAAAATTCAGTGGTAATGCTCCCATTCACGTCATCTTTAACTGCATTCTCAGTTGTGGCATTTAAATCATTCTCAAAGTCTTCATTAATTTCATACTTAATTTCATTTCCGTCTTCATTCATATTTTCAGCTTTTACTTCCATCTGAACATCGTTGCCTGTATCATGTTTACTATCAGTTTTCGTATCATCTTTCCCTATACCGGTATTCTTTGATATTTCTTCAACCTGATTACAGAACTCAACCATAATCTCATTTTCGTACACACTCTGGTGTCCAATCAAATCATTACAAGTGTCACTGATAACACTGGTGTCACATCTGTGTATCTGGCTAAGGTCAAGATTATTTAAAGCTTCACCGTCACTTTCACAAAAACTTTTACTTTCAGCGGCACTGTTGCTTTCAATTGCACTTTTACTTTCAACTGCACACTCACAGTCAGTGGCATTTAGGCTCTCATCTGCAATTTCATGGTCAATGGCACTTTCAACTGCACTCTCAGAGTCAGTAGCAATTAGGCTTTCACCTGCAATTTCACAGTCAATGGCACTTTCAACTGCACGCTCACAGTCAGTGGCAATTAGGCTCTCATCTGCAATTTCATGGTCAATGGCACTTTCAACTGCACTCACAAAGTCAGTGGCAATTAGGCTTTCACCTGCAATTTCATGGTCAATGGCACTTTCAACTGCACGCTCACAGTCAGTGGCAATTAGGCTCTCATCTGCAATTTCATGGTCAATGGCACTTTTAACTACACTCTCAAAGTCAGTGGTAATTATGCTCTCACCTGCAATTTCACAGTCAATGGCACTTTCAACTGCACTCTCAAAGTCAGTGGCATTTAGGCTTTCACCTGTAATTTCATGGTCAATGGCACTTTCAACTGCACTCACAAAGTCAGTGGCAATTAGGCTTTCACCTGCAATTTCATGGTTAATGGCACTTTCAACTGCACTCACAAAGTCAGTGGCAATTAGGCTTTCACCTGCAATTTCATGGTCAATGGCACTTTCAACTGCACTCACAAAGAAGTTAGAAGCCTCAGTCTTTCTATTTATTTCACACCCAATCTGAATCATTTCACCATGGCCTGAATAACTCTGATCAAAAACAGCCATTAATGTTTTAACGTTCTCTTCATTATCCGAGTTTGGATTGACAGATCTGCAATCTAGAGCAGCAGCATCACTAACTGTTTTGTTAGCTGTCTCTGTGGTGAGCTGTTTTTGGTCTTGACATTCAATTTTAACATCAGAAGAAAGTTTACGCTCCATCTGATAAGCTGTAGCTTCCAGAGATGCTTTAAATCCACATTCAACACCAACATGTCTTTCACAAGTTTGCGCATTGCTTGGAACTTCTCTTTCGGTAAGGTGGCCGCATCCTATCTCTCCTTGACAGCTTTCTTCTTGATGATTGGTATCAATGACTCCAGAATTCATTAACTGGATCACATGATCATCATTAGTCTCTGTTCTTTCACTTTCAGAAATAACTTCATCTGAACTTGAGGTTTCATTTGTAATGCTATTAATGTGTCCTTTGCCCTTGACTGGCATATTAATAGCTTCTCGGTCTGTAGTAGTGATAGTCTGAGAAACATTTGCCCCAGAATACTTGAAGTTACTTTGACTTCCACGTGACGGATGCAAATCAATTCTGAAATCATCATCTTCGCAGGAAAGTCTTGACAGACTGTTTTGCATAAATGCTGTCTCAAATCTAACAGCTCCTATACTTTCAAACATGCCTTTCTTGTCATAGAAGTAGTTCTGATTAGGCTCATTAGCAGATAAACAATTATCCTGTATGAACGTTTCACCTGTATTCATCTTTCTGTGAAAATCTTGACGATTTTGGTCTAAGACTTGTGGGAGTCTTGAACATTCTGTCTCCAAGTCAGCACTTTCCAAAACCTCGAATTTTCTGTCAAAATTACACTTTCCCAACATCTGAACATCTTCAACTTTATTTGAGAGTTTTGCAGGATCAGAATCTTTGCTGCTCAACTCATCAACGTCCATCGTTATCTGCTCCATTGTTTTCCTAAATAACACATTACAAACTCTGTGTCATTCTAACCTGCATCAGTACAGCTTTATTGTAAGAAACTTACCAATAACAATTAAACATACCTCAGAGGGCTAATATGTACATTCGGGAAAAATAATAATAGTAACAACAATAAATATAAAAAAATGCACCAGTAACATACTTGGACTGCTACTGTAATAAGG
Organism: Aporrectodea caliginosa; assembly: GCA_020284085.1. Taxonomy (NCBI): domain Eukaryota; kingdom Metazoa; phylum Annelida; class Clitellata; order Crassiclitellata; family Lumbricidae; genus Aporrectodea; species Aporrectodea caliginosa. Next base: position 813,320 of record JACEVL010000036.1, read on the forward strand.
GCACTTCCTCTGAGGTCTTGAAGTCAATGGTCATGGGTACCAACATACAGAGGTAAGATGGGGTGCTGCCCCTCTTGCAATTCACATCTAAACACTTAGTAATCATAATTGTAATCTCGAGACTTCTACAGCACCAAAAAAGCAGAGTCGCGGAAACCAGCTTATTCACAGGCGCTTAGTCAAAACAAAATCGATAGGCAGGTTGGGTCAAAATAGGTTCCAGGTAAAGATTCAAAGGGGTCAGGCAGATAGCCAAGGTGGATGGATTTTAGAATTGAAACAAAATGGGTAATCGGAAGAGTAGGAATTGGGATAGGATTTGTGAAAGAGCAGTTTTTCAATTTTAAGTGAAAGACCTGTGGAGAGAGAGTAAGATGTGAAGATTTGGTGAATTCATAGGATGGATCACATAATTATGTGGTGTAATTCTGGTGGGAGCTTGTTCCAGAGAGGTTGAACACGTATGGTCCACGTCTTCATGTTTTGGCCCCTATAGGCACAAGTTTGGCACAGCTTTCTTTCAGTTCCCGTCTTAAACAGTTGGTATTTCCAGGTATATGAAAGTTACCAAGCAGAGAAAGTTAGGTACAGAAAGGCCATCTGGTCAATATAACTTGCTTATTGGTCTTAAATGTACTTTTCTTAGAAACAAACCACAAACCCAAGAAATTGGCTGGTGTGCTGTTAAAGATGTTCAATTAATGCTCAATTAATGCTGTGGTGTATCTTAAACCTGCACCCAGACATGTCCTTGCCAAATAAGTTCTGGAGTAATTTTAATATAAACAACTACAGCAGACTGCAGTCATTGACTCTAACTGCAGAAACAAAGTCTTCTCTGCATTGGTTCAGAATACTTAGACAATGCATGTGACTGCCCTTGTGCATGACCAAAGTTCAGTCGTGATCTTTTTGAGGTTACGTAGGCCTTGTGGTGCAGTTTTACGAAGCATTGGCAGCTCCAATGTTCACATAAATAAAGATCCAGCTTCACAAAATAAATTCAAAGGTGTGAGTCTTCAGGAGGAACTATCACATTCTATTCATATTTTTGAAATTTATTTTAAAACACCAAGTAGTCTGTTTTTATCAAGTACTAAACTTAGAACTATAGATAACTGACTTTAAAAATAAGGTCTACATTTACACTATTTACACTATCATTACAATTTAATAAATTGAAAGGAATTATTTGAAAAAGAAAAGGTTTAGTGTACAGTAAGCTGTCGAGATGTTGCATGAAATTTCTAATTTATTGGGCCTATATTAGCCGCCCTTGAACATTGAAGACCCCCCCCCGACCCATCAAAGTGTTAAGATGTCCATACAAGTGTTCTGTTACATTAAATTACATTACAAAGGTATGAACCCGGTTTCAAACACATCTCAACCCAGACATAAGTTTAATACCTAATAATCTATGATTCAGATTCTGGCGAAACTCCTGATTGTCGCGACAAGCTTATGGGTCTATCGTAATTGGTTAATTTATCCGGGCATAACAATAAAAACCCACTAAAACACTAAAGCTGTACTTGATATTAAATTAGGCTACTTTATAATTGCGACGATAAAAACCTAAACTTCTGATCAATACACATTTTTAGGTTATCTGCATGCGGAAGCAGACGACAATTATATAATTAAGCCACAAACTTTAACCTACAGTACATACACAGTCAACTTTGTGCTTTTCAATAACTTCTTTTAAATAACTTTCGTCGAAAAACAGGCTAAGTTTGCTGAAAATAATTAACAGCATCGAGATTTTAATAAATTAAATACTCGAAACTTAGTAGGGTCGATAACTTTGTGGATTGCTGGAAATCCGGGCACTGCGCCGACGTAGATTCTAGGCAAACCATAGATAATTATAGCCTAATAAATCTATGAATCAATCAATGACAATCAATCAATAATTATTTTCGTTTATTAAAAATAAGCTGACATTCAAACTCCCGACAAGACAGTACGCAACCAGGGCTGTTAAAGGCTTGGTTTTTTTTTTTTTTACTTTTTAAACGATAAAAACCAAAAAACCTCAAAATACACATTTTTTGGTTTTTTACAAATTTCAAAATTATAAATGCAAAAAATGTCGCCTCTTCAACCCTCTTGGAAATTGTTGTAAGGTCTTTGTTAACTTCGTTTTATGATATTCTACGGTTCTACTGTTTTAGTTAATTACATTTATATGCATCTGATTAAGTTGAACGGTATTGAACGGTATTATGCCATTTTTATGAGTTTTATGATCCGAAATAGGAAAATCTCCAAATCAAAAACCAAATAAAACCTAAAAAACCAACTTTTCATTTCAAAAAAGTTTGTTTTTTGCACCCCTGTACGCAACTCATGCATTGATAAACTAAGCTATGTCTTATTGGATTGGATGCGTGAAGATTCGATTAAGGCAATGCTTAGATAAAATTAAAACTATAGGCATGCTATACATATTGGACTATTAGTGCTGTAATTGAGGGAAGAGAATCAATATAGCCTATTATTTTGATATAGTAGGCTACTCTGGATATGAAATTACAGTCATATTTGTTAAGAAGGGAAACACCATGGGACGGGGGCGAAACAAGTAGGCCTATCCATGGAGTAGGACGAATCGGAGGGAACAGCGGGTAGGGCCTATAGAACATGATGTTGGTTGGAAGAAATGGCACCGAAGTTCCGAACAAACGTCTGTCTGCATCTAGGCTAGTGCTAAGAAAGGGCAACCCGTTCAGAACAGAGCCGCAAGGAAGCAGAGCATTTACATTGGGTTGTGTATGTTGAAGGTTGGAAAGGCGGTAGATGACATTGGTAAGATTTCTGGAAAATGTGGGAATTTAGCCTAGAATAAAAAGCCTGCAGTCATAGCTAGAGCGATGCAATCTGCAGACGAGTGGTTTACAAGCTTAAGTACATGTTAGTCGATCAGAACAAACATAACAGAACTTTGCTGTGACACTGGTGTGGCGGTCGCCTAGGCCAATGTTCCCTTTCCCTTCCTCTGCTAGGCCAATATGTTCCTTGGGCGACAGGCCATTGCCTTCTAAACACTGTCACTATCTAGAAGGCAATGGCTAGGCCAATGTCCCCTCTCCCTTCCCCTGCTAGGCTCATGTTCTCTGCTAGGCCAATGTTCTTTGGGCGCTAGGCCAATGTTCCCTCTCCCTTCCTCTGCTGGGCCCATGTTCTCTGCTAGGCCAACTTAATGTACCTTGGGCGCTAGGCCAATGTTCCCTCTCCCTCCCCTGCTAGGCTAGTGTTTCCTCTCTGAGGCTCTCTCTGTTCTCTTGGGGTGGGGTAAATAGAGGGAGGAAGAAAAGCTTTGCAGTTATATTGAGCTCGAGTTCTTCTGCTCGCTGTAATTCGTCGTGCTGCCAAGTCCTTCGAAAGACGATCGACGAAGGCCGGACTCGCGCTCCTTCGAGCGACACGCGGACCCATGGGCGAGGCGTTACGATCGGAAACCCACCGGGGTTGATCAGGTCGTTGGATCATGCAAGGCTTTTCGCCACAAAAGTTTAGTTTGCAGCAACTGTGGCGCGAAAACGGAACCACTGAAATTTGGTCAACTGGTTGCGTCATACAAGACGAACATTCCTGGGAATCGATTTACATGGCAATATATCCCTAGGAAAATAACGGCTGCATGCAAGGACGCGCATAATTATTGTTTCATTAAATCTCACCCGATTGAATAAGAAGATGCTTAAAACTCTCAAGAGAGTAGTCGTTTGAAATAGCCTGGCAGGCAGCCATAAGTATGAAGTGATAACGGCTTCATTTCGTAGCCTCGGCATATGAGGGTGGGTGAGTCACTGGGTGACCAGTCCTCTCCCTTGCCGTTTCATATTCCGCTGACAGCTTTCTGAGTCTTCTGACTGTAGCTGAGTTGGTTAGGTTGCGGAAATTTAACGATGTGAGGGGATCTTCTTAGGCCCTGTGCAATGATGAATATTTACCCTCATTTCGTTCAAGCCAATAGAAAGCGGGAATGAAGAATACTAATCAGTCGCTTGAAGTGCTACCACTCCTTGGGATTTTCGCCAGATCTGGTGGATTTTGGAGGCCGACTTGGGATCTTGGGATTTTGCATAGCAACCTTGGAATTTTTCTAAGGTCTGCAGACTAGTTTTTACCGTACTTTCCAACAGTGGCAGCAAATTATATTAGAAAAAACTCGCTCAGTGTCAGACGTTTATTTTTAGTTTAACTTGTAAACATTGTAATTAAGTTAATTCAATGTTATGCTCCAATTTGTTCGTTGTCATTTCTTAGATCGGCATTTTTGTGAAAAATTGCGATTGTTAAAACACGTTTATATTTCTTCACAATTTTTCCTTTTCAGTGACTTGGGAGTTTTTTTTACACTTTTGACCAATCTTGGGATTTTCATGACAAGATCTTGGGATTTCGAGAAAATGGAGAGTGGTCGCTCTGAGCGCTAACACTGGAGTCGCAAACCGCGTGCGAGTGGCAAAGATCTGGTGTAACGTGGTAGCGTTGGATGTCTTTACTGAAAATAGACTCTTGCTGTAGATACTCGTTTGTGATTTGCTGCTCAGGGAACTCCCGTAGTCTGGAAAAAAGGTATTTTCCAGCTAGACAACACTTTTGCGTTTGAACTGCAGAGACCGACGTGTACCCTACGTTTATCACGGATACTGTCCTCGTTCACTGTAACAGCCGTTTCTAGGAATTAAACATGACGGAAGAAACGAGGCCGTATTCACCTACGAACACAGAAGATGGTGATAGGAAATCTGTCGGGGGCAACTCCAACATTGTCAAGCTGAAGCAGACCCTGGGGCTTCACCACGGGGTGGTCATCATAGTCGGGGGCATTATCGGAAGTGGTATATTCGTGTCACCGAAGGGGGTTCTGCAGGAAGTAGGGTCTGTCAACGGATCGCTCATAATTTGGGCACTTTGTGGAGTGATATCACTGATTGGAGCCCTGTGTTATGCCGAACTCGGCACGTGTATTCTCAAATCTGGTGCCGACTACGCCTATATCAGGGAGGCGTTTGGGCCTTTGCTAGGGTTTCTGTATCTGTGGGTCGCCCTAGTGATCATAATTCCCACCGGTAATGCGATCACAGCCTTGACGTTTTCATACTACGTCTTACAGCCAATTTTCCCGACGTGTGATCCACCAGATGCTTCGATTCGCCTTTTTGCTGCACTTGCGATTGGTAAGTTTGTGTTGCAGTCAAAATTTTTGAAGGTTTCTTAAGTTCTATGTTTCGTTACCATGTCTGCTGGTCTTTTTGAACATTTTAGATCTTGTTTGTTCCTTTTAGATCTGCTAGATAGTCATGTTACAGCGTCTTTGTTAGGTTCTTAAAACGTTCTAGATAAGTGTCTATATACAAAATAAGACACTGTCAAACAGTAATCATAAAGGCACTGGCTACGGTACCGTCCGGAAAGTACCGTTATTTCTTTTCTACGGTACCGTCCGCAAATAATCTATGGCCGATTGCACATATCTATGGCGTGAAAGCCTAACCATCAATAGCGCAGTACTTAAGAGATGAACGAAACTAACCCTAACCCTGACCCTAACCGACCCTCACGACGCCTAATTTGACACTAAACGACCACACGAATACTAACCTGGCCCTAACCGACCCTCAAGTTGTCGGCCATAGAAAAATTCGACGCGAAGACAACAACTTAACGTGACAGGCTTTTGCCAATATTTATTTCAACCGGATGTACACGCCATAGATATGTGCAATCGCCCATAGATTATTTGCGGACGGTACCGTAGAAAGAAATAACGCTACCGTCCGGACGGTACCGTAGCCAGTTCGAATCATAAAATGTGCATCAAAGAACAACCATCACGCAGACCTAACCAGGCATTGGGACACACACACACTCTCTAAAAAATAGTGAAACACAACTTACATGAAACAAGATATATAAGATTTTCATGCAATTAAGGCAGTCTCTACATTTAGCAGATCATAATTTCAACAACTATCAAGACATAAATAGGAAATTCTTTATTCTTGCCATGTATTCCTGTGTTGACTTTTGAGCCTTTTAAGTTGGTGATCACTGATCTGCAGACTATGGGAACTGTTTGCCCAGCACTTGGACAACTTGAGCACATTATGCTTGCTAGCATATTGGAGCATCTTCCTGGAATATTCTCCTATTTAAAAATCTAAAGATTCACTAGTAGAGAGAGCACAAGAACTATTTGTTGACTCATGCCTGGTTAGGTTTGTGTAATGGCTTTTCTTTGATGTGCATGATTTACTCTCTCCAGTTCATGAATCAAAATACTTTTACGGCCTCGTCCTCACAACCGTGAAATTCAACGTTCTGACCTCCTCACTAGAAAGTAATTCATTACCAGGATGCTTTACACTTTTTATTGTTATATGTATCCCTATTTAAGTTATTCTTAGAAGTTTGAAAATGTGACATAATTAGTTCAACTATACCTCCAAAATAATTGGAAAATAAGTCAATGACAGGCTGAGTGACTGATACAGTGGAAAGCTGCAGCTACAACACTGTGCAAGTGATAGCGTTGTGATCATTTATTATGTGGCGTGTGTTATGGGTTTTTGTTTCATTTGCCTAACAACATTTGCCTAACAAACAATGATAACTTCAGTACCTTCAGCAAATACGACCAATTTCATTTTCCAATGTAGTTAGGCAAAGGAAACAAAAAACCCATAACACACGTCACATAATAACTCTGATCACAATACTGTCTACCACTTGCATGGTGTATCCTGTAGTCAGCCAACGGGAATAGTAGAATAATTAGACCAACTATACTATATAGTTACAATCTATAAGCTTAAATGTTTGCTTGGTGAATGTTTCGACTTTGACTTTGGAGTTTAATTAGAACTTAGAAATGACAAATTAATTAAAAATATTTAATTTATACTGATCAGTTATGATATTATCAGGTAACCAAAGGAATGAAGAAATTATAAATGAAATTATCATGCAATGCAAATGCATGCAATAAATATACACTATATTTTGTGTGCCAGACTGTCTGCAACAGGTAGAATTCTGTCTTGTTTACGTAGACATAGTGTTTATACTAGTTTTAATTTGGGGCAGTAGGTCATGTAGAACATGGTCTGGATCCGCACGAACAGCCCCAAAGAGGCGGGTATCAGCACTCTGGCATAGTTGTTAGAAACTTTGGGTTGTTTTTGGGCAGGTATTGCAGCTAGACCAGTGAGTTCTGGGCTTTCATTTGTATTAATTGCATATGATGTTGACATGCAGAACTTTCATAATTATGCTGTATGTATGCAATACTTATGTATGATTGTATATATATATGTATCTAGACCCTAAAGTTAGCATCTTTTAAGTACCACACATGACTGACTGATCCAAACTGGTGTACCTTAAGGTAGTTGAATATGTATGATGAACCAAATCAAACTGTGAGAGCCATGTAGAAGAAGAAGAGCAGCCCCTTAAGCTAAGCCCAAGGCAGCCATGGTTATGAAGTGTTAGCAACTTCGTTTTCTTAGCTGCAGCATATGAGGGTGGGTGGCCAGTCCTCTACCTCACCGTCTCATCTTCCTACTGACAGTGTATGATCACTGTACTCATTATAGCTGAATTGGCTAGGGTCGCAGGTGGAACAGAAATCTGAAACTAAATTTCTGCCCTGACGGGGATTTTAACCCTCGACCTCTCGTTTGACAGTCCAGCATGCTAACCACTACACTATCAATATTATGGGGTTATAAATGTGGTTGTTGTATAACACAAGGTTACATACAGTTTGTATTATAATGAGATAATTTTCTACGGTTGAACTAATCCTATGAACCATTTCCCTTACCACATGCTTCAAAATTATGTTGTGATGTAGCAAGTTGTCAGAAAGTAAGTAAGAATATTCTTTATTGAGAAGCACTTGCAAACGCACAGCACTGTACATAGCAAGATTAATACATTCAGACAAAAACAAACAAATTTATATATACAAGCAAAGAATTGAATGGGAGAAGTTATTGCATATCAGTGGAACCTAGGGGAGGAAGAGTAAGGGCTAGTCATAGAGGGAAAATGAAGAGTTTAAATAGACTGATTTATGGAAAACATTGTTTATTTGTATAGCATCCGGGCAAGGAAGCATTTCTGAGTCAGGTTGTCAAACATAGGAAGCTCACGGTTATGGGAAGGCTGTGGTTGGTGTGTTTGTGTTATTACGACGTTTTGTATAGCTTCGTTGGTAGCAAGCTACTTCTAGGACGCTTGTGTGTGCTCCGTTATATTTACTTGCTGCGAAGCCAGAAAACATAAAGATGGGTACAGTGATTAACTGTTGCCACTTGCCAACAGCAGGTTCTGCTTTTTGGACAGGGACGCTCAAGGTAGAGACTTTTTACCTGTTGTTGATGTTGTTTATGCTTTTGTTTTCCAGTCCTGCTGACATTCATTAACTGCTGGAATGTGAACTGGGCAACAAGGGTGCAAAGCATCTTTACAGTCACCAAAGTTTTTGCTCTTGCGATTGTCATCGTCATTGGCTTCATACAACTGGGCAAAGGTCGGCTTCCTTTCTGGAGAGATTTTTAACCAATCTATAAGCAGTAAAAAAATCTGAATAGACAGGTGTTTTAAATAAGATTTGCTGGGGCTGCTGGCTAGGTACATGGTAGTCTAATCTAATCGAGCCTTGGCAATTCTATTGTGCTATTATAATAATGCATTGATCAATTCATATCGTCCCGACTACAGGTGACACTGAATGAGTTTTAAGCAGTCAGTCTAGCAATCACACAGAAGTTGGCAAAATGGTTGAATAACGACCTGAGGCAACTAAACATTATAATAATGCATTGATCAGTTCATATCATATACATTCTATGTTTTTAAGCAGCAGTCTAGCAATCACACAGAAATTGGCAAAATGTTGAATAACGACCTGAAACTAAACATTGAAATGTTTTCCTTTTAATTCTATGTTATTATGTAAGGCAATTAAACTACTAATCGTAATATCATAGCATTGAAACTATTAATCATATATATATTAATCTTTATCCTAATATGTTTCCTGACTATGTTTAAAAGAGTTGTAGCATGTCTTAGTAGAAATAAGATTTTTACTTGAGTTGTTTTCATTTTTACGTGTAAGTTATTTGATGCCGTGCGATAGCTATGAAAATTTTGCCTTTGTTTAAATTTTCTGCAGGTGAAATAGAACATATTGAGAGTGGTTTTGAGAACACAAAAACCAGTCCTGGTGCCTTTGCTCTGGCTTTTTATTCTGGACTGTTCTCATACTCTGGCTGGTAAGGTTTTATTGTTGAATATTGACATAAATACAATTCATATCATAGACATTTCACCAACAAACAGTTACACTGCATCTGATATTATTTTACCACTGTCCATAAAGAATAAACTTTAAAAATTTATTATTTGTAATCATTAAGTTTGATGCAGACATATTAGGTGATAAATTGGCACATTTATTTGCTTGGGGAGATCACTTGACCTGTAATGTAGAGAGTGGAGGTGTGAGCATACTCAATGCAGATACTGTGTAAGAACTGTGGGCAAGTCCTTTACACCCAGTTGTTAAGAGCCGTCAGTTGTGTGTTATGTGATCATGCGTGCACTTGAGAGGCTTTGAGGGAGGGTAACATCAAATACAGTTGTATTGTACTGTTGTTTAAATGCGGAATATATTTATTACTGTCGTTGAGGAAGAACATATGTTTGATATCACTATACCATTCTTTCTGACCCTGTAATGTAACATAAAGTATTGCTGCATTCACAGCATCAGAGGTTAAAGAAGGAAAGACCGCTCAAGCTGGCGCAGCTGGTAGTAACAATCGCGGCTTAGCAGGTTGATATGCCGCGTGAAGGTTAGCTCTTGGTCCAAAATGATACCAAGGTCCCGGACAGAGGATGAGAAGGCAAACTGCTGGGCAGGACCTCCAAGCCAAATAAACTGGGTTTTAGAAGAGTTAAGCTGCAGCCGATTGGAGGACATCCAGGCCTCCAGAGCATCCATTGCCCGGTTCATTGACTGGACTGCGGTATTGGCTGCTGACGCGGGACAGTGCAAATACGCCTGCAGGTCATCCGCATAAGATTGGCTCAGTACAGAACAGGCGACCAGGAGAGGACCAAGGTCAGCAGTATAGATAATATATAGAAGAGGGCCCAGCATAGAACCCTGTGGCAGTCCAAACGAGGCAGGAACCCATGGAGTTCTGGTAAACCCGTAGACGACAGAGAAGGAACGGTCATGGAGGAAGGAAACAAGCCAGTCAAGAAGGTTTCCAGAAAGACCAAACGAGGTAGAAAGGTACCTAAGAAGGATACCATGATCGACAACATAAATCATAGAGCTTTATATCAAGGTTGCATAGACATGCAGTCGTCTTCTTTGAATGAAAAAGGATGCCTTAGTTAGCATCCCCACACAGTCGATTACAAGGTTAACGCTGAACGTCTGAGATCAAAGTCTGAAGCTCAATGAAAGACAATATTCTTTCTTGGGTTCCCATTAAAAATCAGATATGCAGTTAAAACTTAACTGAGATCAAAGTCTCAAGCAGTATTAAAATTGTTTCTGGTCTGGCATTAAAAGTACAGTGCCGATTGATTTGTTCTTTAAGCCAAAAGTTTAGGTAAACCAATGATACGAGTGGTTAGGGGTAGCGGTAGGGCAAAGGCTAATGGGTGACACGTGTCTAATCGGGGTCTGCATCTTGTATGACTTAATGTAAACTGGTCTGACCTGCAGCTTTTGTGTTTTTAATGCATGGTTAGGAATGTAGTTACTGATTCACTTGGAGATCACTTAAGAGGGCATCTTTTGAGCAGACGCATGATGTCGTCTAGTTTGAATCCCTAATTAAACTCCAAATTTAAATTCTGATGTAACAACTAAATACCTCAACAGAAATGGTATGAGATCATTTTATAGTGAGGCTTTCACATGTAGCACCTGCGTTTTTCATGGTTTTAAAGTTATCTAGTCAAATCAGACTTTCAGTGGATTTTGTTAACTCGAGGAGCTTAACGTTTAAAACTGTGTTTTTCCAGGAATTACTTGAATTTTGTGACAGAAGAAATAAAGGATCCATACAGGTCTCATCTATTTCTTTTCAGTATATGTTTTTCTGTTACATTAATTTTTCCATCAGTTCTAACAATCTCCTGGACATTGGGATGTGTGCAGTGTAACCTCTTTACACTTGTGTACCATAATTAGTATAACATAACAAGGTTACCAGTACATTAAGATGCCCAGGACCTTGGGAATTGAGTGCCTGTTATATGTTTTACATTGTTGTAAAAGTGATGTATTTTGTTGCTATTTTCTAAAAAATATTTTTTTGATGCATCACATCATATTGAATCAATGATTATTTCAGACCCCAATGTTAGGGTTATTGGATCTTTGTTTACCAGTTTTCATTGCTTGCAAATATAATGATGACTAGCAAGAAAGATAGTAGTTTAGAAATTTCATTCTGACCAGCAAGAAAGATAGTAGTTTAGAAATTTCATTCTTTAATACTAAAGTAAAGAGAGATATTAGTTTAGAAATTTCATTCTGGCCAGCAAGAAAGATAGTTTAGAAGTTTCATTCTTGACTTTGTGTTTTACTGCAGGAATCTGCCACGTGCGATTTGGATATCGATCCCTCTTGTGACCATAATCTATGTCTTTGCAAACTTTGCCTACTTCACCGTTCTTTCTCCACAAGAGTTGCTTGCATCAAATGCCGTCGCAGTTGTACGTGATACTTTGTTATATTTTAAAATCTCGTTATTGATGTTTCTAATCTTTAAGATCTGCAGTTCAGAAAATCGTTAAATTCTTTTAATTGGTGTCCCTGAATTGCACAAAATATTTATAGTATTTTTAAGTGCTCAGTAATTGCTGGACTTATTCTAGACAGTAAATCATGGAAATATTGCTCTGAATTTGAAAGTATAGGCAAAATGATCTGAATTTAGACCTGTGAAAAGTGCCTATAAATTGCCTCAGTTACTAATAAGATAATGAATCATGGAAATATTGCTCTGAATTTGAACCAGTATAGGCAAAGTGACCATGAATTTAAATTGCCAGATTGTGAAAGTGCAAGTGACATGTCGTGACTTCTAATCGCGTAACGTGTAATAAATTGTTTGTATTGATAGGTTAGGTTTAAATTTCTCATTTGTGGTTTTAAAATCTCATTTATATTTGTAAATTCTCATTTTATGGTTTTAAATGCTCATTTGTGGTTTAATTCTGATTTGTTGTTGTAGTTCTCGTCAGTGGTTTTAAACTCTCGTGAATTATTTTTTGTTTCTTCTTATTTCTGTTGCCTCTAGTCATTTGCGAATCGTATGCTGGGTGTCATGGCTTGGTGTATGCCATTGTTTGTTGCGGCTTCAACCTTTGGAGGACTCAACTGTGCGATCTTTACCTCTGCAAGGCAAGACGTCATCACCACTTATATATTGCATACCGTAAATCAGTATCAGGTTGTTCAGTTTGATGGGAGGAATGTCTGTCTTCACTGATGGGAGATGGTTGAATGGTAACATGCTGGCATGAAGATCAGAAGGACGCGAGTTTGATACCCTCTAGCCCCATAAGGTTGACTCAGCCTTCAACTCCCTAGGGGCGACTGTAACATGAGCAGTAGGACAGATGGCGCTTTGCAGGCTGCCATACAGTAAATTCGACTCCTGTTAACGGTCTTGTTAATCATCTGTTACTACTATATCATGTAATTTTTACTGTGTACTTGTCAGTTTGAATTAATAAATGAATATAACTAACTAACTAACTATGACTAAAATAATATATCATGAGCTCTTTTGCATTTGTGCCGCTGCCCCAAAGAATGGAACCTACTACCCTACTCCACTCCGAGTTTCTCCTATGCTCAAACTTTGTATTCAAGAAACGCCTCAGAAATCACTAAATATTTCTCTTTGGCTTTCGAACATCTGGACTTCCATCTGGTGACTGACTATCTATGACCCCTCAGATTTGCTTTTCTATGTGACTTGTGCAGGTTAAAAATTTTCATGATAAAAATTACTGAAAGTTTTGTTATGCGATCTTACGGCACTTCTCGCTAGCTCAAGAGACGTTTCCACTTCTGCAGTTAAACATCTAAGATCCTTAAGCAGCATTGCCATGCCTCTGATGGCATTGCTTGATAGATAATTATGCTTGTAAATGAGTTGCAAGTTCAAAGTTATATTACTTTTATGTTGGAATGTTGTTGATGACTAGTCACTGTAATCTGTGAAGTTCACATACACTTGATGTTTCGCGTTAAGTTTCGTTTAATTTAAACATTTCCAATTCTTGCTAGTTTTGATTTTAATGTTGGTTTTTTCTAGGCTGGCGTTTGTTGGTGCTCGAGAGGGCCTTTTACCGGTCTGTGTTGCGATGATCAACTACAAGTTCTTTACACCGGTTCCTGCCTTGATTGTCGGAGTGAGTTATACACTGAAGAATTTTTTCATCACCTGCTGTTTTTGTACCAATTTTATAGCGGAGTTTGCCAGAGGCATTAGATTAGGAACAGAAATTCAGAAGTAGCTGTCTCTTTTGTGGTGGGGATTTGAAAGGTGGCAGTGCTGGCCATTGGGGTCCATGGGTCTGGACCCCAGCCATGACCTGGATAACATACAAAATTATTACAGATTGGATGAATTTTGTGGCAGATCCCCTTCTGTCACATTGATTGATAGCTGGTTAAATATCAGTGAAATTTCAATCCCTAGGCATTTTTTATGTATGCTCAAAATGTGCCAGAAAATTATCAACTAGAACGCTGTTCCTGACCCTGCTGATAATGCTCCCCAGGCCTCATGGTTGGCTGGAGAGGAAGTTCAATCACCGCTTTTCTTGCCGTCAAGGCTTTCTGTGTCTCAGTTGAACCCCTTGCAAAACCTTGGCTGTGTGTGTACCATAGACCCCAGTTCTGCAACACCCACCCAACATAGCGACTGAGCTCACTAAGCACTCGACTCCTTAGTACCCCTATGCATATGTAATTAATAATTATATTCAAACTTGTTATCGGTTGTAGTGCTTCTTATCACTGGCCATGCTTATCTCGAAAGATATCTACGTCCTGATTAACTACACGAGTTTCGTGGAGTCAATCTTCATGGGAATGTCTGTCGCTGGGCTTCTCTACATGCGATGGAAACGACCTGAAATGAAAAGGCCTATTAAAGTGAGTATTATTATTGTTACAAAAGTCAACAATTGAGGCTATCTGACCTTTAACCTGACCTTGAATCTGTGTCGCTTTGCCAATACATCCAACAAACATAACAATTATTGGTGTTAGTTAATGAGGCAGTTGTGGATGTGAAAGCATTTGTGTATTACTATAATCCCACAAATCATGCTTCTTTAGCTGTGGCTGGGCTGGGAGCACCTCTGAGTAGGTACTATATGAATTCTCAGAAAGAATGAATGAATACTAATAGAATGTTTCTTTTAATAATTGAAGAACAGTATAAGGCTGTCATAATCATAAAAACTGTCATCTTTGGAGATAATGATATCATTAAGGATTTATATTATATTGTCTTGTACCTTAAATTCAGATTTACTGACTGGGTGTAATAAGTGCAACAGCTGAATAGATAGTTAAGTAAACATACAATTTGATTACAGTTAAAGTACCGGTAAGCATTTATGTGTGAAGGGCTTGCTCAGGTGACCCTCATCTGGTAGGCCTCTTCTCCGCCCATCAACCGCCCTGCTGCTGGTATTTGGATGTTCTCATGCTTGTTTGAGCCATCTGTTATACATGTACAGTCAGTGAACAAAGTCTTCGATCCATGCTTTAAAAATTCATGCTTGGGTTGCTGTATGTGTGCATGTTTGTTTGGGTGCATATGCGTGTCTGTATGTGTGGATTAAGATTGCCTGGGAGGCAGTGCAGCCATGGTTATGAAGTGTTAGCGACTTCATTTTCTTAGCCTTGACATATGAGGGTGGGTGGCCAGTCTTCTCCCTCTCTGTCTAATCTTCCCACTGACATTGTACGGTCAGTGTACTCATTATAGGTGAGTTAGCTAGGGAGCCATTTGGAGGAGAAATCTCAAAAACGAAATCCCATGAAGGTGATTTGAACCCTGAACTCTCAGTCCAGGACGGCATCTTTTAATTTCCATTATACTTTTTAACTGTGTTTATCAGATGTCTGTACACCAAAATGTGATTAGCAATTGGTTAGTAAAGAATATACAGACTTATTTTAATCATTGAACTATTACACTGTAGGTACAAAAAAATTCAGCAAAACTGTTGTATAATTTGTTCTTTCAGAAACATTTGGTGTAGGTCATTTTTGTTGTTGACTTTAGTCATCTTAAAGTTTGAGCATGGCACATTCTTACATTGATTTTGAATGTCTGTAGGTGAGCTTGATCCTGCCGATCATCTTTATGATCATGATAACGTTCCTCGTCGTTTTTCCACTGTTTGCGAATGCCACCGAATGCCTGATTGGCCTTGCAATGATCCTCACCGGTATACCAGTGTACCTCGTGATGGTGGTGTGGCAGGGAAAACCAAAGTCATTCAAGAGACTTAACAGTTTGTATCATTTTGCTTTTTACATTCAGCTATTTTAGAGACAACTGTTATTTATAACCCATTTTATTTATAGCCCAATCTGTTGTTAGCCCATTTTATTTTTAAAGCCCATTTCATTGTAGTTCAATCTGTGATTAATAGCCAATTTTATTTATAGCCCAATCTGTTATTTATGATCCATTTCATATTTAGTCCAATCTGTTATTTATGGCCCATTTTATATAGCCCAATATGTTATTTATAGCCCATTCTGGCCCAATCCATTGTTTATAGCCCATTTTTTTTATAACCCAGTCTGTTATTTATAGCCCAATTTTATAGCCCAATCCATTATTTATAGCCCATTTTTATAGCTCAATCTGTTGTTTATAGCCCATTTTGTAGCCCATTTTAAAATAAACTCGGCTACCTCACCAGCCTTGGTGGCCTCTTGTCTGTGCATTTTTCTGTAGATGTACATGTGTTGGAGTGAACTGTAGTCTGAATCTTCCATTTTCACTTTTAATTTCAGACCGACTGACGTTAGCTTCCCAAAAGCTGCTTCTAAGCGTTGAAGAGGAGACAGAGGAAGACAAGAAAAACTAGCTTCACTGTTGTCATTGGAAGATTCCAGCAACTGGGATTGGCTAATCCTGAGAGTTTATCGAATTTTTTTTGTCATCTGGGAACAAATTGTAACACTGAAAATTTGGCGAACGTTAAACCTGAAGTCATTGAAGTTTGCCATTCAGTTTGCCATTTACCTTCTCCATGTTCTGTTCTGTACCTCTGTCTCCCTACTTAATTGTGACTGTGTTTCTACTGGGCATTGGCAAGGCACTGGATGGAATGTCATCACTGCATTGAGAGCCATGCCAAAGGCTGTGTTGTAATGAGGTTATGTTGTAATGAAGTTGTGTTCTGGAGCTGATAAAATTTAAACTGTGTGCTGTTTTCTGCTGCATAAAAGAGAAGGTTGCTGTAAAGGTTGTCTGCTGTAAAGAAGTCAAAATCTACAAAACTGTAATTATGTGAATGCTCAATTGAAAGTCACTTAAAATTCATACACTGATGCTAAGAACAGTTATGGGCTCTCGTGCATTCCATGCCTCTGCTCCAAAGGAATGGAATCGACTACCACTTTCTCTTCTCTTGTGACCTTGCGCATGTTAGTCAAATTTATTTAATAATAATAATAATAAGATATTTTTACGTAGCTGTGAGATCCAGTACTTGTCTAAATGCATCAAAAATGTTCGTAATAATAATAATTGGTAAAAAGTGTATAATTAACTGATTTTCATTTATCGAAATTTACGTTGTTATATGTGTTGCAACTTTGAAGGGGTTCCAGTGTATGTACAAAGCTGTATTCCTTCAAAAGTACAGTGATAGAGTGGATTTTTCAGGAATGCCATACTTGTCATCTTGTTTTATTTTTGTTCATGAAAATGCCATTCTCAATAAACTGTGGTGTTACTTGAGGTCTGAGTGGGAGCACTTCTGAATAGATATCCTGAAGGTGTGCTACATGAGTTATGTTACTTTTACCATTACAGAATTGCCATTGCATTACAATTCTGCTCGTGATTAGTCGATCTCGGCTGTGATGGCAAATTTGATGGCTGTGAGAAATTCAGGTTGGAATATTTGAGACATTTCTTTATTGTGTGTTGCATGCTGTGATCAGGATTGATTTTACAAGTAGGCTTTTAATCTGGACGCTTTTATTATTGCTGTTGCCTCAACGATTAGTACAGTTGTTAATTGAAGTAACTCAAAGACGCTACGAATGTAGGCTGCATTTCTGTACTGATGCTGGTGTAGTTATTAGTTAAACGTAGGTTCTTTTTTGCCCGGTTGTGTTGTCTTGTTTTAATGTAACTGCCATAATGCATATAAACATAAAATGTCGTTATTTGTACGACAGAGCCTTCGTTTCTGACAAATAATTTGGCGTGGACTTTTGTAGAATGGCTGCAGAATAAACTGATGGGGAGTTACAACGAAGCAATTAAAATCCTAGTTTGTTTCATGTGTGGGTGGTCTCTGTCTAACTAACCAGCTTGGCCTGTTCCTTAGCTAGCAGTTTTGTTCATATGCATTTATTAAGGTGTTCTAACATTTGTACATATTGCCATATTGGATCTTGGTATTCGCATTAACTGAATACCGAAGTTGACTGTGCTATAACAGATCTCAATACATTTGGCTGTAAAGGGGATCTCCTAACTGCTGTATGATGTAATTTGTTGTTGTAAAACATGTTATTATTAAGCTCCAGAGCATTATTTCTGGTGTTTCAGAATGGAGCTGGAACATTCCGATACCATCAGAAATGATTTGCCTAGTCTCGCCATTACTGCCTTGCATAAATTACATATTTTCACCCTTATCTTAATGATCTGTATCATCATTACCAAGAGCTAACTAGTATAAGTTTATTGATGTTGTGTTTGTCTGACAATTATTATTATGTGCATTAGAGTACTATTAAATTCTGAAAAATATTTTAAATATTAAATTTTAAGTCTTTGTTGACACAATGCTCATGCCAAGCTGCAAGGCTTAACTGTCTTTTAACACTGTCATAAAATTCCACAGCTCTCTGGTCACAGATCGGCATTCATTATTCCTCGGAATAATAATCGGTAACTAATTTGATCTATTCATATCCATGCCTCGTATAAAATTATTGATTCACTCGGCTCTCATATCAGATCGTACGATGAGGTTCTTGGCTTTTCATTCCATATGCATTTTTTTTTCTTTCTGTTATCTTTACAATATACTCGCACCCGGTTTATCTTTGCAACTCGGATGATTATTATTCACTTGCTATTTATGCTTATAATTATGTATGTATATATTGACGTATGGTGTTGCTTTTTAAACCAGTGGTCTCTATATGTATTATCATTAAGCTGCATTGCATTATAACGTTCACGGTAGCATCTTGTAGGATTTGAAGCGTATTTATGTTTGTGGGAAAGTGTTGCGTTTGTAGGCTTAGCTGTACAGCAGTGCTGTCCAACCTTTTTGACACCGCGGGCCACCGAAGAAGTAATTTTTGAAGCCGAGGGCCGCACCAGTCAACTCAAAAGCAGCGACTAAAATTTATTGAAAATTATTAACTGCATTATAATTAATTATGGAGTTATCATAATGAATGCGTCTTGGGAACGCGATTTTGTGTAGACATTGTCAAATGATTAGCCAAGTTACGAACGAATAGCTATGCAAGTAGGCCAGTGACTGTTTTTACTTCATTTTGGGAAAGCCACTTGTTGCGTTTGTAGGCTTAGCTGTACAGGTCCAGGATCACATTAGTAATTTGTGATGCTTTGCATGTCTAGTGTACTGCAGAGAGCAGGAGTGGAATCTACAAGAAATGGAATGTGGATGAAGGATTTTGAATTTGTTCAAAATCCGTACACTGAGCACAGGGTATTTAGCATGGCCATGAGATCAGATGCTTGTTTGAATGATGTACCAGACTGACTTTCATTTATAGAAATTATGTAGGTAGCCTGTTTTCCCAGAACTGGTCTTTCATGACATACTTTATATGAGGTTTTGGTGAAAATTAGTTAAAATCTTAAATTCATGGTATGTGGCTTTTTTTGCAGGGTTTCTTTGTGGATCCATATTTGCTAAAAAAATATATTGGAAATATGTAGTGGAGTGTTCAGTAACATGGAAAGTGAAATGGGGTGCTAAATGGGTGAAGCAGAAATTTACTCCCCTAAACTGTAGTAGGTTGCTGGGTGTCTCATGATAATTGTTATGCCTTCTACCTCTAAGTTTGGTATTTAAATCCCAGTGCACCACACAATAAATGTTATCAGGTCATGCGACCCATTTATAAGATATGGCTGTCCCGTTAATAGTTTGCTTTTGTTATGTTTCCAGATCATTCTAATGGTGATTATATTAACACATCTGTGCATGATGTATGTAAGAGTTATATTTTGCTTGTCATAACTTTAGCATTTTTGGTGCAAAGTTCAAGAATATTTGTCACCAACAGAATATTTTGCAGTTTCTATAAAGATGTGTTGCCATGTGTAACTAAGTTTAGATAGTACCTACTTGTTTCTGATGTATAGCTCTATTATATTTATTTCTGGTTATTATCGACTCTTCTTATTATGTTGGTTGTCATCTGTCCATATCTTAATTACTAGTGGCTGGTTTCTGTTCTTACAAGCAAAACTTCTGCAAAACGTTTTACATTATAAATTGATTTTGTGTGACATTGTCAGTAATCAATAACTTAGCCTGCATCACAGGGTAAAAGTAGCACATTACGCTAACCAACAGTTGTGTTCATGGTTCCCACAGTTCTCGTACAAGAAATTTGAATTAATCTTTTTACTTAAATTGTCCTTTGAGAATATGACATATGTTTTTAAGATACTGACAGGTCAGCAGTAGCATTTTGTTGGGCCAGTTCAGTCAGTGTCATTTCCTAACATTATCTTTAATATTAAAGGTCTGTTATTGTAATGCAGTTTTATACTTAAAAAAACTTTAACTGGCCGAGGCTCAGTGCTGGTGAATAAGCCAGTCCTGTGCTTAGCTTTTAAGTGGCACTTTAGAAATTTGGAAGTTACGATTATATATTAGGGGCCCAAGTTCATTGGCTGTTGCTTTGCCAATGCAAGGCATTGTTATTTTGTCCACGTTTGAACCTTTGGCCAAAGTGTTTAGTACAGTCTGACAATTACGTTTTTAAAAATTTGGAAGAATCTTTTTTGTGTTAATGGCATATTGACTGAACCAGTCTGTGTACTAGATTGAACTCCTGGAAATATCATTTGCAGTGCAGCGGATGCAGATCACATTTTAAAACTGCAAAACTGGTGGTTACGCGTTCAGGTATTGGTGTCTCTTTCAATCAGATACATTTCTTTTTTGGATATCACTTTCGGCAAGTAAGAAACGGTCTTGATCTGGCTCTCAACATGACCGGTTTGTGAAGCGACCATCAGTTGATAGTTAATGAATGTATTGTAATGCTAATTAAGATATATTTAGCCCATACCATATTATTTGTCTTGCTGTTTGCTGTTTAAATGACAATTTTAGTGTATTGTTTGACATGTTGTCTGTTGAGCCACCGTATCGTAATTAGTGCATTTATGCTATGTGCATATTAGGTTGCAAAACTTGTTCTTGTTGCATGCTTTATTGTATTATTCTTCTGTGAGAATATAGTCTTTGTTTTGTCATTTAGCTATTAAACATTGTCATTTAGCTATTAAACACGTAAATATAACCCCTAGGACATTCAGGCCGACACCCTAGTCAATCCCAGGGTGACATCCGGAACAATGTCATGCCATGTACGTCCCCTCGGCCGTCTGATCACCATCTCAAAAGTCTCTTTCTAGCTCAGGAGTCGCTACACAAGTCAACTACGCACTATTTCATTCTAAAACCTGAAATTTACTTACCGCTTCAAGTACAGATTGACAGATTGAAGTGTGCACTTGACATTTCCGAGTACATTTATTTTAAAGGCAGCACTGGATTGGGTTGAGAGTTTGGATGGTCACCTAGGAATGAAAGGCAGTTCATCCACTCAATGATAACTTACATTTTTCATTGGAAGGTATGGATGGAACGACTCAAGAAACCAGGTGATAATTTATTAAACAGTAATAAGAATCTTGGGCAAACTCAGCTTTTGTTTCACATTTGGATTTGCAGCCAATACCATTCTATAAACAGTTTTACAATTTCCAATCATGCATCAGCCCTCGGTTACGACTATGAACCAAGGCCGGTTACGACGAAATTGTAAGCAAGTACTCGACCGCGATTACTGAATAAAGGCTGAAATTATAAAGACATAATTCTAGTCTCGTGAAAATCCTGGATAAGATCATAACAAACATTAGACAGCTTGCACTGGTCATCAATGAAACAAAAAATACCAAGTTTACCCCAGGATAACAGATTAGTGTCCTTTACCAGCAGTCCTATTCCAGTACAAGATTCCTTAGGACTCTCATGCACCGAGCTACGATTCAGTTAACTCAACCTATAAAACTCTATCAATGACGTTCAGAAAACAAAGAAAGAGGTGTCCTATAAAGTGGTAACCCATGGTCGCCTGGGAAGCGCACATGGACACACAGTTTAGTAATGGAACACTAATAATAATATTTTTACCCAAGGCAATTGTAATCCTGCAGGGAAAAATTACACAAGGAGCTGTATCTCGAAAATCAGGCTTCGTCCTTGCAACATCAATAAACGAGCCTCGGCTATGGCATTATAGCAGCATTGGATACAGAATTTACAGATGGAAAGGCACTGGAAAAAGAAATTATTATTAAAAATAATTAAAGGAACTTTTACTACTACTAAAAGAGACGTTCTCTAAGCAAAGTTTCTGGAGATATTGAAAATGACCATGCAGGACCCATTCCATCGCAATTGCAATCCAACGCTTTGATGCCATCACCTTCCACAACACGAGGCCCAGCCATCTGTTGCAGATGTAATTTTCACTTACTGAAACTTTTAAATCACAAGGCCTCACAGTTACCTCGGGCAATATAATAATGCCTGCAAACTCAATGTAAACAGTTTGTATAGGTGAACCTTGTAACTGTGCAACATCTCGTAAATGTCTGGCAAATTAATAAATGTAAATAATCAATATAATACCACACTACATTTCTAGTTTCTGTTATTTGCACTGCGCCCTGGTGCAATAAATAAGACGAGTAATATTGCATTTTTTACATCTTTTCTAACACAAGGCAACTAAATCACCCACAGCAATACCGCTCGAAAACGCTTTATATCAATAGTGACAAAATTCTCGGACTTAAACCAATGTCCATAATTAACTATGTACAGAGACACTAGAAAAAGCTGTCAGATGGCATTAGACATGGACAGTAAATTTCCGCTAAGAGGGACTCTGTAACGAGAAGAGCTGTATTCGACTTGGGTTGAAGTAGAGGTTCGACGAATGATAGACCAAGGACCAGACGTAAGGGATGAAAAACTCCTCCGGCTTCTCCTCTTCCACATATCGAAATTTCAGGTCAGGAAATTTCTACAAGAAAATTTGTCAACGTAATCGTAAATGTTAACTCCAAATTTCTAAAGTGCTAATGTAAAGTCAAGTGCAGCGCACCAGATTATTCATGAGTGCCAAGTCATGTCAGAAGAATTGTCCAAAGATGTCAAGGGAAGATCCGAGTATGAATCATCAGTGACGTTAAAATTCCTGGATGGGAACCTATCAGTTAGGCTGTGGGTATTTGTGGGAACCCCGTGTGGTGACTAATTCCATTATCTGATCAAGTTGTTTGCCTGCCCTTATGGCCTTGAACACCATTTACACTTGAGTACGCAGTGCTTTTGCAAGGTACCAGTACTCAAAGGCACTTTACTACCTAAAACTAACTGCAGCCAACATACTTGTTTGAATGCCGCTATAGAAATACCACAGAAGCAGGAGTTTGAAACCTTTGATTGCAGAACGACCACAGCACAAAGGGTTTTTTAACCACCAACTTGGCTATCATTCATTGACCCTGAAAGGATGGTGGGCAGAGTGAGCACCATATGGAGAGGTACCCCATGGATGGTCTTCCATCCAAGCACTAAATGGGCTTGGCATTCCTTAACTACCAGTGACATATCAAAAGCACAAATCCGCCATCTCATTGTTGCTGTAGTTATACGACTGCAGATAGGTTTACTTTGAATAGTCAGCAGCATGAACTTCAGCTACAGATAAGTATCCTTATTTTGGTCAAAAATATGTATCGCGACTAACATGACACAAATGTCAATATATAATTTCAAACACTGTTATTCACGTATTCAGTTACATACAAACATATCAATAAATGTTACAGAGTGAAGAAACAATTTCACAACTGATAATTCATGCCTACTATTAATGAGTTTATACTTGATACAGAGGAAGATTCAGTCACAGATGGTGTAATTACAATTGTAATCAGTAACTTCTATAGTGCTGGTGTTTAATGCACAAGGCCTCAAGCGATGACACACCAAAACTAAACTGTAATCAGGCCGGTGTCCAAAGATCATTCCGCTAAGACATGGTGAATAAGCATTTTCAGGTCAGCCTTAAGTTAAGAACGAAACGATAAAAGCGATCGAGAAGAACTCACAGATACAGGGTGAGGGTTCCGGCAACTGAAAAGCTTGTTCACCAAGATGGCATAGAAGGAGAAACTAAAAAGAAGGTAAGAAGGCTGAATGGTTAACAGGACTTACCTTTAGCCTGTCTCTTCTGAACTGCACAGCACCCTGTTTGATCACAGCATGGACCTCGCTAACGGTCAGTGAATTTCCCTGCTGTTCCAAACGCGTAGTGAAGAAACTTAACACCTAAACGAAGAAATAAACACATTCTTCACACTCGGGCGGATGGCTTGATGACGTCAGGGATTGGCGCAGGACAGATGTGCATGTGTTGTGCACATTGTCCATCTGGTCACAACCCAGAACCCGACAGAGAAACACAAGTCAGAACCCAAACGGAGAAATACAAACCAGAACCCAATGAAGAAACACAAGCCAGAACCCAATGAAGAAACACAAGCCAGAACCCAATGAAGAAACACAAGCCAGAACCCAAACGAGAAAACATGGAGAAACCAAGCCAGAACCCAATGGAGAAACACAAGTCAGAACCCAAATGGAGAACAAACCCCACTTTTGTGGGTCGTGTTCTCCAATCTGTTGGATTTCAACCTGGCTTTTCCAATGGATTATCATATTGCAATTTCACTCAAAGTGACCATCGATGACTGATGTCTCAGACATTACCAGTATGACAATGGTACTATAGAAGTCATCAGATTAAACCAGATTAGAAGAATCAGAGTGAGGCATGCGACTGACAGCAACAGGCCGTAAGCCCATGGAACTTACGATGAATATTCCTCATCAGAAAGAAATACGCTTTTAGATCTTTTAGACCGCTTTATATGGATGCGGTGGTGTAGTGGTACGTTCTGTGTCTTGTAACTGGAGGGTCATGGGTTCGAATCTACGAAGAATATTCCTGACCAGCAAGAACTATGGTTTTAGATCCTTTACACTCTATTTCAACAGGGCTGCCTTTAGCCAGTAAGCACCATGGTTTATATGATCTGACCATTCATCTCATCATCAGGTCCTGATGCCAATCATTTGGTGGCGATAGGTACGAATAAATGACCTCCATTGTCCTCTGTCATTTGTCAAGTCCTCCCTTCGTGTCAGTCCAAGTGATGTTATGTCCTCATTTAAATTGCTCTACCTATGTTTCTTCTTCTTTCGAATCTTGCATAAAGTGCATTGTGTGGTATTCGGTCAACTGACATTCTCTCTACATGTGCTACAGGTGTCAAAACTTGCACGCTTCAATACTAGTCAATGTTTTAAAGAAATGAAGAAGTTTTATGTAAAGGAAAACAAAAAGCAAGCATCTTCATCACGTGTTAACCCATATGAAGGGCACTTTAAGCAAATGAATGTTTACCAGGTCGATGTTTTGGATGATGTCCTGAAACGTTGCGTGTGTCTTAAACTGCGTGAAGATCGAGCGCTGGTAAAGCATTGTGTAGATAAGATTGGGATTGTGATGGAGCGAATGCGTTAGGCAAGAATTGAGGATCTCCAGTGTCATGCGCATCACTTCCTCCAAAACAGCCAGCTCCTGCACCTACAAAAGAACACTCAGACCCTTAGAACCTCCTTGTGCTTCAGTCCTTCTGAAATGGCATTGTATGCAAGACCAGATATATACAAACAGTTAGAAATACTACTATTGTGTTACTATTATTATGCCACTATACAAGTCCAGAAATAAACAAACAGTTAAAAATATTATTATCATTATCATATATTTCTGAAGCGTCACTATCTAATGACCAAGCATCAATCGATGGCACTGAGCAATAGTGAGTGAAGGACTCTTTTAGCGTCCCTACACAGGGAAGGCTTGTTCTGTAAGCTCCACGTTATAAGGCAAGTGCTCTAGCCAATTGGCTACCACGTGCCATGATCAATGTGACCAGTCTGCTCCCTCCTCACCTCTTATCATCCTACCTACATGTACAGTCAGCGTACTCATTCTGTACCTGAGAACATCTTTCTGGTAAGGATTTCAACCTCTGACCTCTCGGTTGACTTCTAACAGGGTAAACTTGCAGAGACCACCATTAAAAGACTGTCTGGAACACCATCTGATGATGGCGTTTGGTTACCGAGAACACAGATGACATTTCTGCATTGGACTAGTAGTCCTCTAGTAGTTACAATTATTAAAAACAATAATTTGCAAACGGTCTAACCTGATCTGACTCGGCCTCAGATGACTCTGATTCGCTGGCATTCTGAGCAGTGGCATTGGTTTCTGAGGCCTTCTCCGCAACACGGTTCACTGCACGTGTGTGTTTTTTCACGAGAAGAGCAAAAAGACTGCAATCATAAAATGATTCACAACATTAACAAATTATTATCATTTTCTTTTACCTGACGTTAGGAGTTAAAAAATCATAATAATAATAATAATAATAATTATCATCATTATCATTGTTGCTGTTGTTGTTATTATTATCATTATCATCATATTTTCATACATCAAGAAAATTTATCACTTAACATCAGAGTGCATGTTGCTGTAAGTCTTACATTTTTCATGAAATGAGATAAGACTACGAGAATGATCTTGTGGAATTTGTTGTGGTGACTTGCACAGACGTAATTCAGTGTTCAAAAGACAATGGGAAACCACAGGTAACACAAATTCATCTATTACAATTGACCAGTTGATGATTGAGTAAAATAAAATTGACATGTATGCAGAAAATTTGGATGAGTGTGGTTGAAATTTTATAGGGTAATCTACATTTTAGGAACTTAACTTTTTTTAATAAAGAATTACAAAAAGAGCAAAACGAATTTATAAGGTAATCTACATATAAGAACTTAACTTTTGTAATAAAATATTGTGAAAAGAGCAAAAAGATCTTTATAGGGTAATGTACATTTTAGGAATTTCACTTTTTAAATGAAATATTAACCTAGTACCATAATTTACTATTCCTTTGTCAAAAAGTCAGCAAGTTATCCATAAGCAGTGACTTGAGAAAAGCAATTCTAGCACAGGAGCTGAACCTGATTAGTCTTTGCGCAACATACGGATGTAGATTGGTGAACTGAGACGACATGTTTGCAAGGGCAGCCAAACAATTCGTATGAAGATACTGATCCTAGTAAGAAAACAATTGCAATGTTACAGAACAACACAATACAGTAACATTAACAGAATTCAAGTGATAATGAAGCATGTTACAATAAGGCCCTGGTGAAATAAAACGACCTAATTATAAATGTAATCTAATTATGTCTACAACGTTGTTATCACAGTGGACATGGCATTAATAGATGGTCACTTCAAATGAATCTAGACAACAATGCACATGGCTTCCATTGATCTATGGTCAAAAGTCGTAAATCATTGCAAAAGTCCAGTTAAAATCCTGACGTCAGGGAAGAAAAAGTATCAGTAAGCAGGCAAATTGAAACAGACGAGTTTTAAGTTTAAACCTGAATGACATTAAGTAAATACTATCTGGAAAATACCAGCACATGCTGAAGTTGTTCCTCATTAAATGTACCAATAACTCGACTTGTCTTTCACAGTCAAAACAGTGACAATGCCAAATCTAATCTATTCGAACAGCTCATTTGCGAATCTGACTGGCACGTCCAAAATACTGAATTGAATTCAGGCTGAAACAAAGGAATATTACCAGCAGCAGAGCAGAGCAGAGAGAGAAATGACCTTACTCGCATCCTTGTCATGTTGTACTGAATTGTTCGAATGAGGATGAGGATGATGAGACCACCGAGAGATATCTCTCCAATCTGACGCTCTGTGAACCAAACGATGTTCTTCAGCATCTGAACAACAAAAACCAAGAATATCAAACTGCAGTGCAATCATAATTGATTGTGGGGTGGTGGTGTATGGGTATGTTCGGTGCCTTGCAGCCGGAGGGTTGCGGGTTGCTCAAGTGCCGCATAGGGACCCTGGGCAAGTCCTTCACTCGCAATTGCTCATGTGCTTCGGCGTGAAACTAAACTTTGAGTAGAAATCTTGAAGGGGCGCTATAACAAGTGCTCATACATACATACTAAACTCAAAATTTCTAAAGTGCTAGTCAACAGCTAAGCAAAGGGCACCAGCTTATTCACGAGCGTTGCATCGCATTAGGTGGGTTGTCCAGAGATGCCAAGTGAAGATCAGAGGTTGCCAGAGAGACCAGAGGCAGGAGGCAGAGATGCTGCTATACGAGACAAATGAGTGGCTACAGGAGCCGAGGATAAAGGATACTGATAACTGAAAAAATTACCTTCAAACGCTGATAAACACTAACGTTTGTCAACGCTGTCAATAAAAGAACATAAAGATAATCTGCAAATCCAGACTTCAATTATTCATTGTAGGGCATTTTGTCTGCAACAACTTCAAGTAAACATGTACTGCACAACACTTTAACGCTGAGAGTGTACTAAAAGCAACTGGGAAACCAATGCAGCTCGTCGTTAAAGTGTTAAATTGATCATGTTGCTAGTGCATAAAATCAAGTAATAATATTGAAAATTGAACCAGGTGCACAAACTCTAGCCACTACGAAACACTGAGACTGTCAACATAGTGCAGTAATGTAATGAACTTCTAATTGCCTCTCAATGGTGCTATAGGACAGCCATCTGTTAAGAGCATTACATTACAGGGTATGGTAGCCAATTGGTTAGAGCGCTCAGCCTGTAATGTGCCGAGTATGGCTCAAGCCTCCACTGAGGCAGTTACTGTCTGGGGACCTTGAGCAATGAGCAAGTCCTTCACTGACAATTGATCAGCACCATCGATGTTTTTAATGTATGGTCATGTGTTTACTTCTGAGCTTTTGAAGCATGGCCTATCAGCTTGGAACTGTCCTCCCAAGGCTCTTTTGCCTTGAGTTACTAGCCTCTCACCTTCCCAGTTCCAGAGACGCCTTAAGACTTTCTTGTACGCTGATGCAGGTCGAGAGCGCTGCTGATTTCTGAGTGGCGCTATATAAATGTTCGGTTATAATAAAAAAATACAATTGTAAAAGAAAACATGACTAACCATTTCATGGACTGCTTTGCTGAACCAGTTGTCTTCACTTAGGATGAGGATGACTATGAGTGCCATGTACATATGGTGTGAACTGCCCTCTTGCGTGTGGTACAGAATTTTCAGAATCGGCATCACCTAGATGCAAAAAATCAATATGAAAACCCCACAACTAAGAAGGACAATCCTCTGAGAGCCAGCCATGGGTATTAATGAAGTGTTAACCATAACACCTTTCAAGTCTCAGCATATGAGGAAATAAATAGACAATCAGATCAATGTCAACAGGAGGTAAATGGAGAACTCTAAAGGAACCTAATGGGTCTTGCTACTGGCAAATGTATTTCAGCTCATCAATATAATCCAAGGCAATGGCTTTTCAAATTAATTTCTAAACTATGCATGATAAAAGCAGCTGCTTGTCGACATACAAAACTGAATTATAATCCAAAGCAATGGCTTTTCTACTTAATTTCTTAACTCTGCATGATACAAAGCAGCTGCTTGTAGACATACAACCCTTAATCAAAATTAAAAGCAACGGCTTTTCAACTGCTTACCAGATGGTCAATATTTGTTCTCGAGAGGATAAACGCTTTAACTGCTTCGACTCGATGTAGCAACATGTAGAGATTCAGCATGGTGTGTTCGTCTCTCAGCGTTAGACAGACTGCCTTGTACAACTCCCCGAAATCAACTTGAACTTTCATCTTGTCAGCTGCCACCAAATTTGGACCACTGCTGCCATCTGCAAACAATAAAGTTCCAATAAAAAGCGGCTTGACAAAGCCGCTACACAAATTCTTACCTGGCAATTCCGTTTCATCAATTGTCAAGTGCAGTTTTGTTTCACATAATCTTACAGCCTTGGTTGGTGCCTTTTAATAACTGCACAGTAAGTAAGTAAGTATATTCTTTATTAACCAACTGCTAATCGCACTTTGGCATACGCTACAGTATAAACACAGTAGTCAATTACTTCAGCAGTTGCATTTGAATGCAAAGTCTGTGTCTCTGAATCTTACCTGAGATAGTTCTGTAAATACGTACATATGGATAAAACATTTCTAGAATACCTTTCAGAACCTCTCAAAAGCGGTCATATTACAGGGACCACATCCTTAACACACAGTTGCCAAGAGCCATTGACTGACGCCAAAATCAAAATCATTTCCTCTTTGACCGGGCCTGGATCGGGAGCGCCTCTGAGTAGTTATCTTTAAGGGGCACTATATAAATTAAACAACAGTAAATGAAGCACAGACATCGCCTCTGAATGGTCCATACTGCGAGAGGCTCTTTATAAATGTTCAGATACAACACAATACAATAGCTGAACTCGTGTTAACACCGATCATGGTTTCGACACAGAGCGGCTTCCACTCACCTGGGATGTTGTCGCCACAGGCAAAGAACGCCTCCCTGTACGGATTGGGCAGAGCACTGTCAGAATAGCATTGATTGACAAGGACCAACAACAGCAGAAGACTCTGACTGGCCAATGGCGTCTCAGTCTCACCCTCGGGTGGGCGGGAAGTTCGTTGACCGCCCATTCCCAATGTTATCACAGTCCACAGACCGGCTAAAGAAGACAAAATGGTGAAGACGTCAGCAAAATGCATGGCCAAAAAGCCATTCAAACGAGAACAGCATTGCGGTCGCCAAGTAAAATACAATGTAATGTAGCAGAACATTAACCAAGTGCCTCTGTGGCACCTGGAAAGCACCAATTGGATCCAACAGCCACCACAACAAGAAATAAATACCCAAAGGTGTCATACATGAGTGCTTCTGAGAGACTCTTAAGTGGCGCTTTAGTCTTGTTACATTACATTATGCATTCTGGCAGTGGGGAACTCTTATTGCTTCCCTTCAAGTTCACATCACGGCCAAAGGCTTACTCAATCCAAGGTTCCTCACCCCACCCTAACCACTCCTACCCCATCCACCACTGTGACCACCATCACCATGACTACTACAGTGGTATCTCCTTCTCTAGTTAATCAAAACTGTACAAATGATACAAGTTTTACAAAGCACTTGCACATGGAAGGTATAATGAACATTTACCATATACAGCTTATTTCAATAACACTTGTTGACAGCACCATGACTGCACCAGCTACCCAGGGCATTAACTATCCAATTATTAACTATATAGCTACTAACTATCTAACTGTCAACTACCTAACTACTGTATATTAACTATCTTATATAACTATTAACTATCTAACTATTAACTATCTATCAATGATCTAACTATTAATTATGTATTAACTATCTAACTAATAACTATCTAATAACTATCTATTATCTAACTACTATCAATTAATTATTGAACTACTAACTGTCTAACTACTAACTACTAACTACCCTATCTAATTGGCTACCATACCATAACTAACAACTATGAGAACTCACATGCCACTGCAGACAGCATACTGCCGTGTGCATTGTCAGCATGAAGATGTGCTGGGTACTTCATCTGCTTGATGTAATTCTGAAGCAACCTTTCGACGAGTTTCACAGCACGAGCGGAGCTTAAACAACGAAAACCCATATCTTTGAAACCGTTGAACATCTTACGCACTTCAGATATAGCAAGACCAGATTGTTATAAAGGTAGAAGACTGACCGAAATTACCTCCAAAGTTCACTATAAACTAATGTGTGGCACTTGGCATTATGCGCTCAAACAGTGTGAGCAATACATATTATTGTTATTATTAAGTGCATTTATTAAGCACCAAGGCCTATGAAAAACATCATCAGAAAGAGAAGATTGAAGTGGATGGGGCATGTGTGGCGTATGGATGAAGATAGAATTGCCAAACAAGTGTTGTCCTGGAATTCTGGTTGGAGAAGGAAGAGAGGAAGACCACGGAAGAGCTGGCTGGGAATCATCAGTGACAACTTGAGATACCTGGAGATGTCGTGGGAGGAGGCAGAGCACCTGGCGATGAATAGAGACGAGTGGAGGAGATGCGTTGCCCGATGTGCAGACCTGCACTGGAGGAACTAAGTAAATACTGCCTAATGACAAAGCATCAGTTGATGGTGGTCAATCGATGAGCAGTTGCAAGTGATGGACATGCTCAATGTACCCAGGAATGGGCAGCAATTGAAATTACGTAATTTCAATTACGTAACTGAAAATTACTTGAAATTGCGCAATTTGTAATTTGTTATTCAATTACATTTTCCATGTATTTTGATTTGAAATTACATTTCATGTCCCAAAGTAATTTGTAATTCAATTACATCAA
Organism: Aporrectodea caliginosa; assembly: GCA_020284085.1. NCBI lineage: Eukaryota > Metazoa > Annelida > Clitellata > Crassiclitellata > Lumbricidae > Aporrectodea > Aporrectodea caliginosa. The sequence goes on from JACEVL010000036.1 coordinate 845,333, forward strand.
GTAATTTGCCCATCCCTGAAGGTATCTACGTAGTAACCATCTTAGAGGAGGATCGAACTCATACTATCCATGTCAATGTGAACACTCTAAGCAAATGGCTACCGAGTCTCACGAATATTCACATGTAAATTAGATATAAGCATCCAGGGAAGGCTTACCAGTTGCCTTGCAAGACGCACTGATAGAGTCGAGATTCCGACGCTTGCACGAGATTATACATCTGCAGTGACATTAGAGACAGCAGTGTGTTGACGCACTCGAGATGCACTGCGTACGTCACATCACTGAAAGAATCAAGCCATCCAGTGATCGCACACAAAGAAAAACATGAGTATAACACACATAACACAGAATGCAGTTTCAAGCAACCATGACATTAGCATTACATAAGAACCTTGATCACAAGTCCCTTCATCCGTCTTTGCACAACTGTGTCACTGACATTGACAGATGCCTTGTCAACACAAAGGTCCACTTAGCCTTTCATTTTGCCAGATGGCATTGGTAAAATGAGTAGCATGACGTGATGGGCGCCTTGCAAGGTTGCCAAACAGTTAAATTCGACTCCTGTAATAACTTGTGATCATCCATTCACACAATGATTTGTAATCATACTGCGGTGTGTCAGTTTGAATTGTAATAAACGAAGATTATCTTTATTATTATCAAACAAACAAGAGGTTTACATACAAAAAAAGAGGACAAACATACTTACACTATAGGAACATCAACGAGGATCGTTACAAGGCCTTCCAACAGACTGTTGAACAGCGACAGCTTGCCCTCTGGTAATCCCACAATGCCTATCAGCAACAAAAACATTGCAATGTCAATTCTCTCCAAAAGTAATGGTCTCAACAATTCTTTTCAAGTCACTAAGTGTCAAATACATGTAGAAACATGATACTATGAAGACAACGTCCAAGTCAGTTGCCGACTCTCCTTCCGAGTTCTGGCGGATTATCCGTCTTAATGCGGAACCTTATGTCAGCCATGAAAGTCCATGTCAGCAACTCACATGGACTTTCTGACATGTTTGAACGTTGCTGTTCCATGCTTGCATGTCGGAATTATTCTTCGTTTTGTTAAGTATTTTTTATGTTTTTGAACAGTAGTTTCTTCCATTATTAGGCACATGTGACAGAACATGAAGGGAACTGTTTCACGGCATTCAGTCAAGCTTCAGTTCTGCTACCACCAATGAGAGACCCCTGGGCAGCTGTTAGTGTGTACCATGGACGCTACACCTGTTGTCGTACTACACAATATGGTCCTGGAACTCTGAACAATGAGCATGGCATCATCTGACAACTCAGAACAGGAATCTGTTGTTGGCTAGGTCTACGTGAGTGCCTGCCATTGGTAACTCTTCAAGTTATCTGTGCAATGTTTGCTGACGTACTTTCTGTTCTTTATAACATTTAGCATAGGCAGAGCTTTGCAAGGTTTTTCACGGTGCAATATTAAATGTCTACTTAACTAACTGACCAGCCATGTTGTATGCATGAACACAACATGGTTGGTCATATAGCACTTTCTGTGGTCCTCTCAAGAGCAATTATAATGGCCTGTAACATATTATTATTATTATTAGTACTACTACTAATTATTATCATTATTATTACTGGTAACACTGAACGGCTAGTAAATGCATTTTTAATAGACTTCTCAACGCATGACAATGACCTGTAAGTAAAGAATTCCCAGAATTTCCAGAACAGACAGAATTCCCAGACTGATGTCCTAACTTTAAAACTCAACACAGACAGATGAGCAAAACCTACCGTCTGGAGGTTTAGCCTCGAACTGATCAAGAACGACTTCTTCTGTCAGATTCTCCACGAAATACTTGCACAGGTTTCGTATAATGAAGAGCGCATTGTAAGTCTGCCAAGTCAGTATGGAGCTGCAACAACCAAGCAAGTCTTTTTAGACCAGCAATACCAATAGAAAATTCTGTACTTAATCACACTGTTGTTGCAAAGTTAAAGTAAAAAGGCAAGCAAAACATCAGCTGCTGCAAGATAGTAGTAAAACATTCTCGTTAACAGCAAAATTACTAAAAGTAAAGAATCATCAGACAGCTGATTCGCTACATCATAATTGCATTGTATGTATGTATGTACAATGTACATATGGAAACTTGTTATAGCGCCCCTTCAAGATTTCTACTCAGAGGCGCTCCCGACTACAGCGCGGACACTGAATCGGAGTTTCACGCCGAAGCACATGAGCAATTGCGAGTGAAGGACTTGCCCAGGGTCCCTACACGGCGGCTTGAGGTAGATTCGAACCCGCAACCCTCCGGCTGCAAGGCACCGAACATACCCCTACACCACTGCGCCCCACAGCATTGTAGCTGTATGTTGCCAAAATATACAGCTTTTGTTAAACGTTTGAACTTAGCCAATCATGTAGATCTTTAATTAATTTGCTTTTAATCAGTTAATTAATATAATTATTTAACACCTAATTAATTAGCTCTTAAATTGGTTGGGGGCCGTCCATAAAGTACGTCACGCTCCAGGGGGGAGGGGGTTTAAGAAAGTGTGACAGTTTGTGACAGGGGGAGGGGGTCAGGCCATGTGTGATGTCACACATTTATTTTTTTTTAAATTTTATTTATAATTTATTTTTATTTTTTAGTAGAATTTCATAGCTTTAAAAATAATTTCAAAAATTTTCTGAAACATTTTAATTAGTTTTATGTCAAAATAGCATGAAATGCATATCTCCTGAATGTGTTTTTCACGATTCCTCTCGCTAGGAGCGCTAGTAATAATGCTGTTGCGAAGCCTTGTTTATGTATTAGCCTTGCTTTCGGAAGTATTATTATTTCTATGTTCGAAAGTGTGACGTAGGGGGGGGGTCCGAATTTTGTGACAGTTTGTGACAGGGGAGGGGGTAAAATGGTCAAAAATAGCGTGACGTACTTTATGGACGGCCCCTTGTCAGATAAATCAGTCTGGCCTATTATCTCGTATGCTTCTTCTTTGGCAACTACAGGCACAGCTCTATTTACACCCAAAATGCCGTTGCTACTTATTCCTGGCACTCAGCAGTCTAGCTTATTATCTTTTCTAGTATGCTACTTCTTAGATAAAAACAGACACAGAGCTCCATTTACACTTAAAATGCCGTTGTTTCTACTTACTCCTGGCACTCAGCAGATGTTTCGAGCTCTGCCGCTCGGAGCTGAAAGACCTTAATGAGTGAGCAGAGATTTCCCGTTCGGCAGTTGTTGATTGCAAAATTCTTGCAGATGTTTGACGTCGATTCCTCCAAATGATGCTGTTCTGAACTGGAAAGCAGAAACAACTTGTCACATAGAATTTTAAAACTTCCAATTATTGTAATTATAATAATAGTAATCGTTTACTGATTCAAGCAGTGTTTCCGTTAATGCCCAAATGGCCATTTTTACGTCCGTAAAAAACGTTCAAATTTTTTGGTGTGATGAGCCAAAAGCAATGAGTCTACGTTTAAAAATTCCAGGTCAAGGCATAAATACGTCCTCTTTTTGGACTCTAACGGAAACACTGCTGACAATTATGCAGTAAGATTACACGATATAGCAGTAACAGATGATAACAAGTTTAACAGGAGTCGAATTTAACTGTATGGCAGCCTTCAAGGGGCCCATCTGTCATTGTCTCATTTTACAGTTGCCTCAAGGAGATGAGATCTTATGGGGCTAGCGAGTATCGAACCAGTGTCCTTCTGATCTTCGTGTCAGCATGTTACCATTCAACCAACTCCCTACCAAAGAGATGGTTGAATGGTAACTTCCATCACGCTGGTGCTAATGCACAAGGCATCAACCTATGATGCACTAAAACCAAGTTAATATCCAGAAGATCAGTCGGCTAAGACAGAGAGGCAGCCTATAATGGATAAGCAATTTGAAAAAGGTATGTCTTTAATTAAATGACATAAACAACACAGCAGAACAACCGGAGTACATACCATATAGGGCAATGCAGCCCAAACCACAGGGAAATTGCAAATATCAAACTGCTGTTAAATTAAAAAGTTCAGTATAAGGTCACACAGTCTTGTGTAGTTTGCAGAGAGAAAGAAAGACAGACAGGCACAGACAGCTACACATACAGAAAGAATGACAGACAGAGAGACAAAAATGGACAGTGAGGCAGAATGAGAGATAGTAACAGAGAAAGTAAAACATTTAAATGATTTTACCTGTTCTGTGGAATTGGAAATGTTAATGACAGCAGCTGATTCCAAAATGGGTCATTTGGGGAAATTGATTCAGGGCTAGCAAGCTGATTAAGATGTTTGTGCGATGACAAATCTCCCAACGTACTGTTGTTGGTTCCCATTCTAACAACGAAGCAAAACCAAGTCATTTGTTGTATTAGTTCAATATAAACTTGAAACTACAGATTAAACTACTGTGACTAAACACAAGTAGTGCATTCGGCAAGCATTTAGTATCGGGGTGCGTGTATTTTCTCCCTTCATTTTAGGCGTCGTGAGAGTCGGCTAGGGTAAGATTAGGCGTCATGAGGGTCAGTTAGGGTCAGGATTAGGGTTAGTGTCGTCTTTAGAAAACATCGTACCTTCGCACAGCATGCCAAAAGATACCGTCCAACGCCGGTAAACTTACGCACCCCGATACTAAATGCTTGCCGTGCATTCAATTGTATTCATCTGTAATACATCACTGAACACCTGAGTGTGGATCATTTCTACACATAACTTCTATAAGGCAACACTTGAGTAGAATAGAAAGGAGAATGACGTGTAAATGCGACAACTTTATACCGTACTAAGTCATAGCATGACGTGTTTTAGCTCGATACACGGCTTCCTCCAAAGCAACGACGCATAATAAAACAAAATCCAACAGCTCGATTAAGACATCGTGCTGTTTAAGACGTCAACACACGGTTGACAATTCAAAGTTCTAAACAAATACTACACGTGAGAAAAAAGCCTCAGTATATCAGCCGGCGCGTGCAAGTGTGTGGTCCTACACAGAAGACAGACGCAGAAATTGGAACAGAAACAACAGCCGAAAATTAAAACAGACAATTACACCACTAACTTCTTAGTGTTAATTTAAAATGTTTAAGAAGATTAAAATGTGGTGAAGGTTAAACGCTAACTTTGGAAAGTTTTATATGTCAAAACAACGTCGACGTATTACAGATCAACACCGGATGTTCGCTAAACGCATGCGCATCCACTCAACGCTGGTGCCTTGAAACACTCTCGCTATTTAAATCGTTTTCGTCGCACAAATTTTCATTAATTTTATATTTAAATAGACTTCTGTAATTATTAGGCATGGATATTTTATTTTGTTGGACCTGTACTTTCATGTAGGTTACATGAACTCTTAGGGCGTTTATTTATCAACCACGCGTAACTTCTTATTTTATTTCAACTTTTGTGCGTTGGCTTTGTGGTGAATATGAACAAAAACTTTCTCTTTGCACATTCTACTGTAATGTTTCATATGTGTATATATATGCATGTTATAAGAGCATTAGACTGTGATCATAAATTGCAGCTGATATCAGTCAATGCTATGATTAACTATAATTATAAAATTGAGGTTGACCAGATCGACACATTACCATATTATTAGGCATAATATATACCTAATATCCTGTAAACACACACCCACATAAACCAACTCAGACAAATTCCAGAAACAAACAAATTCACAGAGCTCTTCGAATCGAATAGTCATACAACAAAGGTCAAGGTTGAGATCCGCATTATGAATTGCTATCGTTGACATGTACATGTATACATTGTTATGCCTACTTGTTATAATTATAACGATGTCGGCGTGCCATAGATCTAAATCTGATGAAGGTTAAAGGTCATGCTGAGCGGCGGCCCATAAGAAGCTGTAGAGACTGTGTCGTTGGGGAAGAGACCGTTCGATGCAGAGTGGGAACAGTGTTTGATATCTATCGTGGCACTCCTTGTTTGACGTTTACCGTCGTTTAAACTCCCGAACAGTCGTTGAATTTAGCTCCGTTGGGTGATGGAATCGACTACGGAAGATGCTGCAGTCAAAAAAGACGAAGGTTCGTACGAGGGTGCCCAGTGGCAGACTACCCAGCTGGACTCGACCATAGGTGACCTTCAGCGTGGAGAAGGACCGGCCGCGGATGAAGAGGCGGCCCCGGGGGAGGCCGAGAAGCCGGTCGCGGAGACGAAGAAGAAGAGGCGTCGAAAGCCTCGTGTCGTTCCGAGTGTTCGAATCTACTACGGGACCTTCGTCCATTCGACAAGGCCGGATGGAATCGAGGTGCTTCAGAACTGGCTGCTCGGAGTTGATGGTGGAAAGGTAAGGCAGTGACAAGGCGTTTTATATGTAAGTTGGGTGCAGTTTGTTGGAGGAAGGGAACACTGTCCACAACGGGTTCAAACTGTCTCCAGTCGTCCACTGGGCTTCTCCAGTTGGTTGAACCACATCCCACTGCAGATATGTTTCCTATCTCCTCTATTCTGCTTGTTTGGACCGTTTCCTATTGAAGGTCTAGTTTTCCTAAAAATGTATCCATTGATGTTTTTTTACCCTGCTCTCCAGGGATGTGTGGGGGAAATAATATATCTTCTCCCTTGGATGTGTTTGCTTTTGTTCATGTGTTTCTTTCCCGCCACTGACTCTGGCTATCTCACATTGAAGATAATTCATGTTGCCCATACATTTAATTCCGTGCATTAGGTCTTCTCCATTGGTTTGGGACATTCTCCGATTGAAGATATATTCTGCCATTCTTTTCACTCTTGTCCATGGGCCTTTCTTCCACTGGTTTGGACTGTCTTCCATGTTGTTGTTGAACTCTGAATAAAAATCGGCTGGGCTGCATGTGTACTGTTCTTGAGTGATCCACTGGTGATTCTTCAAGTTATCTATGGTTTGGCTGGCTTGCTAACTTGCTTCTGTTCTTAGTGACGTCTAACATCATTTAAGCTTGATGTGTGTAGTTGCATTGGCTGGCTTGCTAACTTGCTTTCTGCTCTTAGTGACATCTAACATATTTGCAATACAATACAATACAACTTGTATTTATAACGCAACTTAATAAAACAGAGTCTTACTTAAAGGACGCGTTACAATATAGTTTGTTTAATTTAAGCTTGTAAGGTACTTGAAAGGCAGAATGTTAAATGTGTAGGTAGCTCACTTATTGAAGATATATACTTTCTATCTGTAGGTCTTTCCAACCAAATTACATATACCAGCAGTACCAGCTTGATTTTAGCACAGAATGGCTTTTGTGCACTTTTTGTAATTCAAATGGAAATTTTCCATTCATAGCGAAAGCTCTGACTGGACCAAGTGTTCAGAGTGATTCAGTCTCTATTCAGATATATTCAGTCCCTATTCAGAGGGATTCAGTCTCTATTTGGAGAGATTAAGTCTTGAATTCAGAGAGTGTACATGTTCGTGTGTGTTTGTGTGCATATGTACGTGTGTGGGCATGTGTGTGTTTGTGTGCATATGTTTGTGCGCTTGTGTGTGTACATGTGTGTGTGTATGTGTGTAGTTGTGTGTGTGTGTGTGTGTGCGTGTGTGTGTGTGTGTGTGCAGCATGGAATCCGTTTGTACTGTATAGATGTTTTTGTGCGCTGTATGGATGTCTGTGCATGAGTGAGTAGATTCGTGCATATGTGTGCGTGCATATATACCGGGTATGTAGTTAATTAAGAGTGCATGTGTCAGTGTATGAATATGTGAATATATGTATGCTTCTGTATGTATGTCTTTCTATCCTGCCACCCATTATATAGTATACGTGTACTTGTAAGAGTTTGTACCTGCTTATGATGTTGGCATATCCATATATATATTCATACTGTCCTACATTGGACCTGTCACATTAACTTGCAAATTTATGTGGTCTGGCCCACTGTGGCTGGTCTCTTGGTTTCCCCTTACATGCTGAGAACTCTGGACCTTGACCTTTTGCCGCTGACCTTTGTTCCTTTCCTTTGGATAGGCATCCAGGCTAAGAGGGACCGTGTGTTGCAGTAATTAAATTTTTGATTCATGTGTTGCCACTGTGGGAAGAATTCCAAGTGTAGAGTTCCAACAGAAAAGGACGTAATGTAATGACCACAGTACTATTCAATCTGAACATCCATGCCATCTTCAGCTGTTGATGGGAATCCGTTTGGTTGGTTCCATGTGTGTGTGTGGGCCCACCACTGGTGACTCTTTCAGCTTCCTGTGCACTGTTTTGCTAACTGATGTAATATATTCTTTAGTAATCACATTTCTCATCACATATGCTAGCACAGAGACTGCCTCTGAGTAGATATGTTAAAAGGGTGCTATATAAATGTTCATTTACATTACATTAAATGTTGCATTTGAGCTTAAAAATGTAATTCATTCTTTCAAATATATAGTGCCTTCCAAAGATAACTACAATACAACTTAATTGTTAAAATTGAAGATGTTTGTGATCCAGTTTTATTTTATCCTGCCACGTACTTGGTAAGCTGCCACTTGTTTACCCACTAATTGGCTTGGGGCAAAAAGTGAGCAGAAATCTCAAAACATATATCTGTCCGGGCAGGGATTCGAACCTCTTGCCTACCGGTTGACAGTCCAGCATGTTGACCACTAGACTGTTATGCAGCCCAGAGAAAGCCTGGCCAGAAACATGTAGATATTAGGGATTTCTGATTGTGATTGAAAATTATGCAAGACTTGTTAATGAGGATTTGCTCGTTTGCAGATCATATTTTCGGAAAAGGCAGAAAATTATCAGAAGCTGTTGGCCGAGTACAAACTGACGGAGTTTGAAAAGGAGTGTGTCATCACCATAGAAGAAGGGTTTGTGATTCTCTTATTCTCACGTTCATGGTTCTGCAGAATGCTGTTGATGGCTCAATAAATAACTGATTGACCTTGTGTTTGACCTTCCGTTTGACCTTGTGTTGTTTGGGGTGCATCCTGTATTTCAGTAGTTTTGCAGGTTGAATCCAAGGATTGATTCTATGCTTCCTCAGTAAAAAATTATTAATTTTATTGTATACTTTCTTATGAAAATTACCTGATGATGGTACATCCTTCAAGAAAGGGTTCAATACCTCAAAGAAATAATGTTATTTGAATGTTGATCCTCCACCCAGTCTTTCTATAAGGGAGATACGATCTTATTAGGAAACTTCTATAGCACCATTATAATGATACATGAGGCTGAAAAACTTGGATAGCCTACGGAATGAGCAATCAGAAAACAATGATGCTTCAGCCGTTAAGAAGAGCAGTCTCTTAAGCTAGCCCTGGGGCAGCCACAGGTATGGAGTGCCAGTGTCTTCATTTTTCTTAGCCATGGCATATGAATGTGCATGACCAATCCTATCCCTCATCATCTCACTGACAGTGTGTCAAGTCATTGCACTCATTATAGCTGAGTTGACTAGGAGACGCAGGTGGAGCAGAAATCTTGACCCCAAATTTCCTACCTAATAATAATAATCTTCGTTTATTATTTCAAACTGACTCACTGCAGTATGATTACAATTCTTAGTATGAACGGATGATCACAAGTTATTACAGGAGTCGAATTTAACTGTTTTGCAGCCATGCAAGGCGCCCCATGTGCTACTGCTCATTTTACCAATGCCATCAGGCGAATGAAAGGCTGAGTCGACCATTGGGAGGGTAGTTGGAAGCTGGCGACCTGGCGGGGATTTGACCTCTAAAGTGATTCGTTTACAGTTTTGTGCTTGGCTGACTTGATGTTTTAATGCTGACTTTATCTGGACATCTTTTGCAGGACTTTCATGATGCCTGGATTTGTCGACTGCCATACACACGCTGTTCCGTACCTCGTATCCGGTCTGTTGCTGGATACAAAAGGTGGAGAAGGCACCAAGGTGGATGGTCTCCTTGACAGGCGTCGTAAGAAGCTGAGCTTCATTGCAGATGACCGCATCGCCACAGAAACCTTCAACAGACTTGTCGTGAGCTCTTGTTTTCTGAATTTCATAATGTTTTGTTTACTATAATTGTCTTTGATTGCTTGGATTTTTACTGGATTGAATGCTCTGATTTGCTATTGCCAAGGCCACTGATTTGATGCCAGGTCCACCAGTCCTATAATGAACTGGCATTGTTTCCAGGAAGAAGGGATTTAGGAACATTTTAAACACCAATATGGTGATGGGAGTCTTGAGCTCTGTTAGTTGTGGAGATATGCAGTGCAGGTGCTGTGCTTCCAAACTTAAGCTAGAACCCGCTGTGCTTTATGACCGTTTTAAAATGTTGACTGCAAAGAGCCAAATGCAATAGTTCATAAATGTAATGAAAGACTGGTTCAAGAAGATGGTCCAACACATGAGATGTGTCCTGGATTTATGAACTGTTGCATTTGGCTCTTTGCAGTCAACATTTTTAAACTGGACACATAAAATGCACTTGTTTAGGTTAGTCAGATAGACATGTGTGCAGAAATTTTGCAATATACCTAAAAGGCTTTTAAAGTTCATTCATTCATTCATTTCAGAGATTTATATAGCGCCCCTTCAAGATTATCTACTCAGAAGCGCTCCCGACTATATTGAAGTGTTATCATACATACATACATACATACATACATACATACATACATACATACATACATACATACATACATACATACATACATACATACATACATACATACATACATACATACATACATACATACATACATACATACATACATACATACATACATACATACATACATACATACATACATACATACATACATACATACATACATACATACATACATACATACATACATACATACATACATACATACATACATACATACATACATACATACATACATACATACATACATACGTTCAAGCAAGGCACCAGTAAAGCTTCCCATTGGGAAAGATTGGTTCTGATTTATCTGGCTTTATCCTCCATTTGGGCAGCACAGTAACCATCAATAGGCATATAGTAGAACCTCACGACTTCAGAGCTCTTTCTGACAAGTTTATAGAAAGTTTATCGTCATTTCTTGTTTGTTTTTGTCGGTATGTTTAAAGTCAATATTTATTAGGAACAGATGTTGACCAATTAGCTGCTCCAATTATTTTTGTTTGATCTTGAATTGTCTTTTGTCATTAGCAACATTCGTTACGTGAGGGCATCACTTGTGCTTCATATAATGGCTCGGCAGTGGAGTCGGCAGCGAGACTTCTCACGGACGCTGTTGGCAAGTCTTTATTTATGTAAACTTTTTTCTAACTTGGAATAGGCTTAAAAGATGGCTGAACAAGTAGAATTCTAAACTTTGGCTTCTTGCCCAAAGCAGTGAGTAGAACATTGTATTCCTAAACATTATTGCCTTCGGATACATGGTTTTCATCATATCTGCATTTAAACTCTAAATAAACTCTAAAACATAAATATAATGATAGATTAAATAAAAATTTCAAATGCAAATGTAATTTATGGGATAAGATATTGGCTCACTTGTTGTCTGACCTCAAAATGTAGGTAATGCATGAACTTGTAATGGTGGCTAAATGTGAGAACATTCTCTTGGCTATTTCAGTTAATGAAAAGGAAAAGTGATGACTAGTGGTAAAACCTGTTGGTGTGAAGTTGTAATATTTTTAATAGAGAGCTCTAAGAAGAAACAGAGGTTAATATTTTTACTTAGAATTATTGTGAGCTGAATGAATAAAAATTTTTAATGTGAAGAACATGTTGACCCATGAACTGATCGTTTTTTTCAGTGCGGTGTAAGCAGCGTGCTCAGATTGGACTGGAGATCTTCTATGGCGACAATCGTGACGACACACACATGTTTCAGATGATCAAAGCGAAAGATGTTGTAAATCACATACTCAGAAAAAAGGTATGACCGCCCGAGAACGGGTCTTACCTTTCCGTCTCTTTCTCTTTCTCAAAACCTGCTTCTTCTCTCGGAGTCTTGTGCACTGGGAGCACTTATGAACAGTTCATCGTACAAGGGCACTTTATAAATGTGTGGATACAATACAAAAAAGTGAGAGACAATCTTACGATACTTCTGTCTTTATACTGGTTCCTTAAGTACCGATGATGATATTTTTTTTATGTTGTCTTGCCTTGTGCACTCCTTAAATTAGTCTTTAATTGCATTGCAGAAAATTGTTTTTCAATGCTTGTCATTATTACAATGTAAGTTAAAAAAATTATAAAGCACTACTTGATGGGTAGGTGCAGATGACCCCCTCACTTATGTGGTGGGGTTCTTGAGAGATGCTGCTTGAAGAATAAGATCAGTTGCAGGGAGACCAGAGAGGGAAAAGTTGGAAGAGCTTCATGACCTTGAAGTGACTGATATGTACTCCACTTCAAGTTTCTGGTTCACCTTCAGGATTCTGTTTGATTGTAAGGTGATTAAAAGTCACTGTGTTAAGTGACGTGGTACAGACATAATTGCTGCAGTTGAATGCATTAAGGCAGTGCTTCCCAAACTTTTCAGTGTCACGGACCGGCAGGAATGAACTTTTTGCATGACGGACCGGCAGGAATGTTTCCACTGCAGAAGGACCGGTGCAAAATTTATTTTATTTTTTTTTCATTTTCGATCACCTAAATTCCTCAAAATGTATTAAAATTGATTTAAATGCATGTTTAGTCAATTCTATGACTCTATTGCTCTTTAAATTCTAGCCTAATAAGTGTTTTTTATGACTTTTAAAAATATAACAGCCATTCCTTGATTCTGAGACAATTTGACCAGTTTCTTGACTCACTTTGCGGACTGGCAACTGAGGGCTCGCGGACCGGCACCGGTCCGGGACCACCACTTTGGGAAGCACTGCATTAGGGTGTTACGAATCAATTTCTTGACAGCAATAGATATTAAGAAAGAATGGATCAATGGAAAAAGAGTACTGTAATATCATTTTGTTAGGGCTTCATTATTGGTTTCCTTTTTCATTCTCTTTTGCTAGAGTGACATCGTGCAGCCATGTTTGATATTTTCCAAGCCGTTGCCCGAGTGGATGGAGACAAAGGTTGTTGAGATGGCTAAGGATATGGACTTGCCCATCAAGGTATGATTTTTGGGTAGCCAATTGACAGCTTTTGCATCATTCTAATGCATTTACTGCATCATAATGTGTTAGTCGACTTAGCAGTAGGCCTACATACAATGGTTTCAATACTGTGCTGCTTTTAAACCATCATAGCGTTTAAATAAACTTGGGAATGATATAGGAACCTTTTTGTTTCCTAATCAAGAAATCAAATAAAAATTTACTGACCTCAGTTGATTAGTAAGTAAAAATCAGTAGTTGAGGTCAGTGGATAAATTTTTGATTTGATTTATTTTTCAGACGACAATTGGTGATTTTCCAGAGGAGGAGATGAATTCTGGACTGCGGCAGTGGCTAGAAATCGGTCAAAAGCGTCTGCTACGTTACCACAAAAAGTGCGGCGTTCTTGGTAACAAGGTTAGGAAGTGATGACATTTTCCAATTACTGGAACGAATGTAATGAAGTATATTTCTAAGCCGATTTCTTGTTCTGGATAAGGAAGTAAATAATCAAGAAGCCTTTAGTTGTATCTGACAAGCGCAGAAGCATTACATTGTATACAGTTGCATGTATGTTTAAAATAGACTATAACAGGAGCAGATTATAGAGACATAAATGCACATTTTTATATAACTAAAGAGATGTCGATTCACAAAACTACTTGTAAACAATATATATTTAAATTAGACAGTGTTTTAGAAAAATTATGCTACACGTTCCAATGAGTCTTAGCTAGTTATTGCCACACAATGCGCTATTATATTTTCTGTTCAGTAATATGATTAATCAGATTCTTTATTATTAATTGACCATTATGTGTAGATGTAGTTGTTATTTCCTTTCGCAGCTGATACTCGTTAATGGTTCGCTGTGTACTGGGGACGAGCTGAAGCTAATCGCAGAGAGTGGGGCATCGATAGCCTACTGTCCAAGTGCAAGTCTTCTGTGAGTTTCAGTTTACGACGACCTTGTCAAAAAAATAGCTGTAAAGGAAATCACGGATGAAGAGTTATTACAAAATAGCATTTAAGTGGGAATATATACTAAATGTTTTGTGATCTAATATAAAGACTTCTATAACGCTATTATCATAACATTAAGGCATCATAATGTTAAGGTATCATAATGTAAGGCATACGGAAAATCACCAATTGTTCCTACAGGTGAAACCATAGTCACTAGTCAGCGTCATAATTTGTTAGAGAAGCCTGGTTGGCTTTTCCAAACTTTAGGGTTTGTTGTTAACCCCTAAAGATTTCATGTCATCAAATTGTTCTCTTTGTTTTGGAAACTATCATGTGCTCTGTTAGTTGAGTGACTTTCCGGTAACTAGTTTTGTACTGAAGATTTCAAGATGATTTTACATTGTGATTGAAGATGACCACAACTGATACCACCTTTATTTTTAAGAGACAACTACAGTTATATACGGCATTTAGAATTTAACCTGCATTTGTTAGGCTAATGCTGCAGTTTTGATTAGACTGTATTAAAATCATGTCTAATTATCATGCAGTAAAATCTTGCAACAGTTGAAGGCATTTTATCCTAAACCAAAATGTGTATAATTTTCCTGTCTATAGTAGAATCATAGGACTGCAAAATTAGTTCTGACAAGTTTATAGAAAAATGTATAGTAATTTCTTCTTTGTTTTTGTAAGTTTTATCTTTGTTAGCATTTTCAATCTGCGAAGTGCAAATAAAGTATGTATTTTCTGTCTTGCAGTAACTGTACGTTTTCATCATTATCAAGATTCACATCTAGACATATCACAGTTGGATTGGGAACAGGTTAGCAAACATTTTGCCGTCTGCTAATACCACATGTCAGCAACATTAGAAAAGTCGTGAAGAATAAAATGAACAATGCTATATACAGATCTTGTTGCCCTAAATATTTACAAATTTGTCAAGTGTTAAGAACCACAGTCACAGTGTGATTGGAAATTAAGGATGGCAACTTGATGATATGTTTTTGCCAAACCCAACAGATTTTGAACCTCAACCATTTTGCATATTTGGTAATGGTACTATATAAAAAGTAAGTAAGTATATTCTTTATTTATCCAACTGCATAACCACACTTGACTTACGAGTTTATGAATTTAATAAAAACGGCATCCATTTGTTGCAACATAACTCCCTTTGCGGCCATTGAACCTACAGTATATCAGTTAAAGAATAAATTAAAGGTCCATTTTTTAAATGCACTTGTTTAACGTTAATATATGATTTTGTGCATGTAGTACTTTGTTTATTGTGTTATGGGTTTACTTTACGTTCAACGTACTGTTGACAACCAGTTTTGAAAAGACTTGTAGGATTAACTATAGACAGCATAGCAATGAATTGATTGAAGACGTATCATTTCATGCGATGACTAATAAAATATTATTGATTAATGATTTAACTAGGGCTGTTAACGGACCCTTCTGTTCCTTTGGATTTGCCCATTGATACCATTGTACACGACTGTCTAAACTATGCACTTGTGTTATGGTGGTCAATAAAGTATGTGTTGACATTGATTTTGTTGCCAGACATTAACACAAGTCACTGCATCTCGATGTTGGACACACTTCGCCGGTGCATCCAGTGCACGGTCCTCAGCTCCAAGTGGCCTCAGCCCATCATCACGAAAACGAAAAAGATGAAAGATGTCAAGACCAAGGATCGCGTGGTGGATATTCAGTCTCATCCTTTTGTTGACGACTCGGAAGAGAAGAAGAAAGAGGCCGTCGAGAGCGAGGATGAAGACGAGGAAGAGGATACGGGTCCGGAAGAAATCGTCGATGTTTCGCTGATGAGACTGTTTCACATGGCTACGCTAGGTGGCGCTACAGGTAGTTTTCATAATTCATGACGAATTAATGTTGTTGTTTTTATATGTTATCTGATATTGTTAAGTAAACTGTGATTTGTGGTTGGAAGCACTGTGAAGAAGAAGAAAGACCTGTGAGCATTAGGCCCATGAGGAGGAAATGAGTACCTCACTGTAGCATGTGGATGGGACATGATGGTGTGTCAAGTAGTTTGGAAATGTAGACCACATAACTGTTTAAAGTTGGCGACTAGGAAGCAGAATTGTTCCTTGAACTTGGGTGCTGTTAAGACTGTCTTGCAGGGAGCGCCTCCGAGTAGAGCATGTTAGAAGTGCTATGAAAGTTGGCAAATACAACACAATGATCTGAATGACGGGGAAAATGTGCACTCCATTGGACAGTCGTGGGAGCAAGTGAGGGTGAAGGTCCACTCCTAGAAATAGAACTAGAGTTCTGTTTATAGGAGTGGTCATTCACCTTTGCTGGCTCACACCCCATGCCCATGGAAGCATTTATAGTTTTATATGGTTTCATTGAGTGGCAAAGACAGCAGGTGAGGCTGTCAGATTTCAGCTGAAAGAAAAATATCAGAATATGCTGTCTTTTTTAGTGCTTGGTCTTGCAAACAAGATTGGCAACTTTGAGATTGGGAAAGAATTCGATGCTCTGCACATCAATCCGAATGCGCTATTCTCAAAGTTCATGGTCATTCGTAATCAAGACACGATTCTTGTAAGTTTTACACGCAGCTTTTTTGTAGTGATTCTGGTCATTTTGGAGAATAACACAAGCTTTGCAATTAACGTAGTAGCACTTCTGATATTTGGGAGAATAATCATCAGTTTTTACTAATGTAAATGTTTTTCTATAGCAACCTTGTGACCTCGACCCTGCTCATTTTTCTATGAATTTAAATTGAAATTGAATCGGGCGAGATTCTTGACCACTGCTTGCCATATTTTGAATGGGTGCCATGCCATTTAATGTCCTCTGTGTATGGATTATGCTAACCTGATATTAAATCTTAGAAGGAAGCCACCATCAGTCTTTGAACTGGCATCCCTACGCACAGATTCGTGTGGAGTGTATGCTCTAACCAGTGTAGCTATCTGGGTGGGTCAAAGGGCTGAAAGGAGAAAACAATTTTTGCCTTTGGGACAACATACATTGTACTTACGGTAGTTTGTTTACCTGTTCTGTGGAACATTCAATGTTTTGATACAAAATTCTGTCAATTTTTATCTGTAGTAATGTACACTAGAAACTCGTTATATCGTTAATCATTATGGTCATGAACTTTACATTTGCTTCAGTTTCGGAAATCAAATTCTCTGTTCAGCCTTGCTTCAGTTATTTTTAATTCAGTATTTGATAAGCATATCCAGACAAACATTGTGGGCCCAACAGACGTGGCTCTAAGAGGGTACCAACACACTTGTCGCTGCAGATTCAGATTGACCATTAGCACTGAGCTTTATGAGAAAAACATGATGCTTATTCAGCCATTTTTTCCTGCCAAAGTGAGATCCGTTTTTGCAAGTTCATTCAGACTTGAAGTTAGAATGCTACAACATACTCACATTGGTATGCTTTGTTTTCAGGATGTTGTGGAGAAGTTTCTGACTGTTGGTAAGTAATGCTATAAATTGTACTTTGGAGACATTCTTTAATGGCTGGATACACTTTAGTGTTTATGGCACGGAGAAAGATGACGGCTAGATCTTTTTATCCATCTACTTTAACTTACGGAAATCTTGCTTGAATGTTTGTTTGTTTGAGCCACAGGCTAAAAATCAAATCTTGCGACGACTGATCACTTACAATCATTCAATCGTCCTGAAACTTGGCAGATAACTCGCCCTCGCAGACACTTCATTCTATCAAAATTTCAGCTCCCCAAAAAGGCTAGCTTATAGAATCGGGGACTCAACTTTTCGAATCGGGGAACACGCAGCGTTGCCATTGGCCAGCGTTGCATTGGCCGCAACAGAAACGGGTGCGCTGCCTCATTAAACGGACGCACGGACTATTTTCAGAGTACACTTTAGGATAGTAGATGGATATAGTAAAAAACTTTGTTTTTACGGGCTGTATTTTATTATCACTGATGTTTATATTGTAATTTGTAAGATATGGATGCATACGTACATGCATGCAGACACACACACACATGAATATGTACATTCAATCATATGTGCATACTTAAATACATACATACATGCATGTATACACATGCATGAATACATATGTATGTATGTATTTAAGTATGCACTTCTGAATGAATGTACATATTCATGCATGTGTCTGCATGCATTAGTTAGTTGTTAGTAACATGTATATATACACACATACTTACTCAAATACATGTATAGTTGTATACACATACATGTACATCCTTCCTTAACTGTGAAATCCATTGCCTGTTGGTGCCAATCAGGTCACTCCAACTATTGACCATCACAAGGTATTGTCCATTTTATGTACAGGTTTGGGATCTGCGTTGTTACCTACTGTACACTTCTCCTTTCCCTTTAACCTATTCGTACATACATGCATCTCTGCTCGCGTGTACATATAGTAGTGCAGTAGCTGTTCAGGTTGATGAGAGATGGTAAACAGACATACATGCAAACCTAGAATGACGATTTCCATTTTGATTGATCGTTCTTTTGGTTTTGTTTTCAGGGGATGATCGAAACATAGTGGGTCTATATATAAAAGGCGAGCGACTTATCTAGGAAAAGTGGAAAACCCATCGAAAATCCTCCAGCCAATGTGGTTCTATAAACATATACTCAAGCTGAATGAAGGAACGGGAATGGAAATGTCTGTGTGCGTCAAGAGATTAACGATGGCTTCTTTTGAAGGCTGAACTTGCTAACTATGGCAGCATTTTTGTTCACTGGTGGTTAGTTGATAGTTTTGCAATGGTGCCAAGTTACAGACTCGTGGGTAACTGTTGACAGTATTATTTTTGCTACATAAATATTTTCATTGTGTGTGATCGACAATTTTGATACTGTTAATTATGCAATTGATGGTTGTTTTGTGACGTATTTTTGCTGTGAGTGAGTAAACCATTTGATAGTTCGTTCTTTGTGTTTGTAGCTTTGCAGAATGAATTGGAGGTTAAACAATATTTACAGATTATTTTGTATTTTGCCTCTACTTTGAGAAGGCTTTTGTGTTAGAATTGGTTTGATGGTTCTGGTTTTATTGATCTGGTCTTGAACCACGTGACATATGTTTATTTGCCGTTCTTTTTGTCTGTTGATATGAGTGATGCTTTAAATCTGTCTGTTTTGCTGTTTCTTTTGCCAGATTGTTTTCTACTGCCCTGCTTTTTAGAGCCTCTGAATTAAACTGCTTGTTTCCGTGTGCAATAAAATATTCGTAATTAAACAGATGTGTTTGATATTATGTTTTTCATCTAGTATGTTGTCATTCACAAATAGAATTGTATTCTAATCGCCAAAATCTGGAATTCTGGGAGCTATGGGCATAAGGGATTACTTAATTAGGCCTACGTGACTTGTAGGAAATGATACAGAGCAATTGTAATTAGTAACGCCTTTTACGCGGATATCTGAGCACAAGTCGTCAACTGGTGGCACATAGGTCTAATCAATTTGCAAAAGTGTTGAAAGAATTTTTACGAACGTTTGAACTCCAATTGGAAAGTTACGTTGATGCAATTCGTTAAAAGAATATTTACGAACGTTTGAACTCCAACTGGGAGACGTTGATGCAATTCGAGCAACGGCTTAATTTTGTTACAGTGAACCTCTTGAACAGAGAATCAGTGAAGACTAGCCATTTTTAACCCCCAATTTTTAATCCTGTCAGATTTATGGATCAAATGCAAGGACGTAATGCAAAGTGGTGGTGACCAATCCTTCCGCCATCCCCTTCCCTCTGCCTCCTCTGAGTCCCCTCTCGCTTCCCTTCTCTAACACGTATCTCCTCTTCAACGCGAAGGCGTCTATTAGATTGCAATAGCTAGCCTAGTGCGCTAAAATACATCGCCGTTAATAATAATAATATCTTCTTTATTGAAGCGCCTGACAAACGCACTGCGCTGTAGGCTACATTTACACGCCTGACAATTAAACAATTCACAAGAACACAAATGACAGAAGACATAAATCTTAACTACTAGCAGAACAGACAGCCTGCAATACACGGCGCTAATAGAGTCCTACCAAGCATGTCCGCCTACGGATCTCGATCTCAGTACCTCTCGCTCTCTATGCCAGTGTGTTATCCAATGCGCTATGAGACCTACCGATGTCGTTGCTTAAATTTAAAAAAGCCATAGTATTCCAAACAAAAATCTTTGTCGGCGGCAACGGCCTATGTTGTCATAAGCTGCCGTTAAACTAAGGATCCAATCCAAATTTGTTTCAAACCAAAATAACGCTGTCATTTCGCAGAAATATTTTTAGCAAGGCCAAAATTGGTGGTGACATCACCCCCACTTTCAAAAGCGTTGACCGCTGAGCACTACCAGATTATTCTCAGATCCTTATATATAAAATATTTACTAGTTTATTCAAAACTGTTCTAATTAACTTTAATTATCCATTATCATTCATGTAAGCATTTATGCGTGTTTGTCAGATTGTTTTTCTCGATAAACGAATAATACTACCGTCACAATGACAAGTTACCCCATTTTCAAATTTGCCTCGATATCCAGAAAGGACAAGGTGACATACAAATGAACACATATATAAATATACGACTAACGAATGTAACAAGCTGCGTTCTGTCAGCCTGGTGTTCGGAATAAACGAAAA
This sequence comes from Aporrectodea caliginosa, assembly GCA_020284085.1. NCBI lineage: Eukaryota > Metazoa > Annelida > Clitellata > Crassiclitellata > Lumbricidae > Aporrectodea > Aporrectodea caliginosa. The sequence continues at coordinate 865,993 of JACEVL010000036.1, forward strand.
TTGATTGATTGATTGATTGACTCTGGTGTAATAATAATAATAGCGCAACATAAATTATATTTGGCGAGTCAGTGTCCTTGCCCAAAGTAACCTAAGAAGCAGCGCTTTTACTTGAATTAAAATGAACGAAGAAGAAAAGATGGACGATGATCGGATGCTGGGATTAAATGGACGACTTCAGCTAAAGAACGAAAAGACGTTCCAACATAATGATTCTGCTGCAGTTCCAGTACCATGTGGTCATTTAGAAGTCTGCCAAAAACAGACGAGGTGTTTTAATTTGTCCGTTCAACCGAAGTCACGGTTTTCTAAAGCATGGGATGGCCATAATAAATTTATTTCTTACTTTGGATCACGTAAAACAGTTGCTGAAATCTGGGACTTTTATTACTGAATAATAATCCCAGTTGAAATTAAGATTTTAAAACGCATTATGCAGGCGAATTGTCATTAAGTGAATAGAGAGGCATGCCTGTATTGCATGTGCACCAGGATGTGATGGAGAGGTGAAAAGCAAAAAGCACTAGCAGACTACGACCCAGAGTTGTAAGTGGTCGGTGGTTAGACTCGTGATCCTGACTGAATTAGGTCTGTATTTAAGGGGTTTGTATCTTGGACTGACTTCATAAATATGAACTTGTTATAATGAGATGCTCATTCAGATGGACAGTGATGGTGATAAAATTAGGTGGGTAACTAATCGTAAACTCCAAACTTCGAAAACGGCACTCGAAAGCTAAACACAGGGCACCAGCTTATTCAAGTCAAAGTAGTTTTCCAAAGGGTAGTCAAAAGGTCTGACTCCAGTTTCCAGAGGGTCCAGATTATGTATATTCGTTTAATTTGCAAAACAGGCTGACACACCGCAACCTGGAACATAAAGACTAAGTACAATACTGTGGAAAAATGGAAAGAGCAAACAATGTTAGTTAATTGATGGCTTTGGGGACTCGATTAATATGTTTGTAAAGTACCCTTGAGACAAAGTTCTTATCGTCTTTGCACGGAAGATCAAAGTTGTGCATTCGTGCTCTAAGGCCGGGTTTACTATTCTTTGGCGGGAAAAGACCTCGAAGGACATGTGAATCGTTCCAGACTACCGCCTGGAGCAGCCGGTCCTCCGCCAAACCAACTCGTGTTGCAATCGATGTAGCGCCTGCTGACAGGTAACCCATGCGCTGAGTTCTGGTAAGCAATCTCTCAAGTCTCTGCCGATCGGCTGCTGATGTATAGCCCCACCAGGCTGGGGCGGCTTCATATAGGAGTCTTGAGACTGTTGTTGCCTCGGCCACTGCGTGCATAGCTGCAGGTGGAAGACCGTTTGCTCGTAGGACTCGCAGGGCATACAGTGAACTTGCAAACTCCCAGAACCTCGTCAACATGGGATGCCACACTTAAGTCCTGCTGTAAGGTTACGCCGAGGATCCGCATTGTTCCTACTCGTTCCACTCCCTCAGTCGTTGGTGGATGTGCCTCAGTTCCTCGTCGCGTGATTGAGAGAGAAGGCAGAGCAACTGCTAAGGTGGGTGTCATTTAGGTCGAGAAGAATTGAAAGGTGGAGGATCAGATGAGTCCGGGTTGGAATTCTTGAAAGGTGAGACTTGAATTTTGAGTATCTTTATCATTCCAGTGCTTTTATTAAGGACGGGCATTTAAAAGAGATCCTCGTTTATTTTAACAAATCATTTTGATCTCCTTGTGGCTTTGAGGGTGGATTTGAGACTTGCATCAAATTGGGACTTTGTACTCAAAGAAGTTTCATGGTATGCTCATAACTTTTTGTTTTCTAAATTTAGTACCGCTAAAAGATGGTTGATAAAGCAGCATGTACTAACGGAACTGTCGGGCTGTAAGCTCAAATGGCAAGACTTCACGCTGAGGGATTTCACAGATCCATTTCTCCAAGAACACGTCGACTTCATTGCAGTCTGTGACACAGAGCCTTGCATGTTGGAAGTGGTAAAGTTCTAGTTTTGTTTTGGATTTTGTCAACCAGCATATTTCTGTCATTTGTGTACCATCTCCTCATGAGCTGTCCCACTGCATTTTTGCTTCACGCTATAGCAACCTTTATGCGAAGCACCCAAAAAGCTCTGCAACATTTCCGGACCAATGCTGAGATGCAGTAATAAAATATAACTGAAATCTGATAACATGTTGCAGTAGCTGGTCACACTCTGAAATTCTGTTACCATCACTTCTTACCCGTGCTTCTCCTTCTTGCTTAGGGTTCTTAATAAATTTACTTTTGTTGAGCTTTGATGTGCATGTCTGAGTTTATGATTGGGGACATTATCAAGTCGTGGTAATATTAAGTGTCCATGACTTTTGACAAAATAGGTATTTGATCTTTGTGTGATGATATGATCTGTCCCACTGCATTTTGTTCATACTATATCACCATTTATATTAAGCACCAGAAGAGTTCTGATTTGCACTCTTCGTAGCAGGTGCTAAAATGTAGTAATACAATGTAACTGAAATTTGCAACTTCTGTCATGCTGGTATCTACTTAGACTATTTAAGTGTTGCTACAGAAGATTAGGATGAATGCCTTTATCTTTGTTGGGGTTTAGCATATGTTCACATAGTTTGATCACTGAATAGGATTAATGTGTGTGTTTAATGCAGGGTGAGCTGTGCACGAGATCGAATCTGCACGTTTTCCAGCTTAATGACGGTGAGTGTGAGCAAGAGGAGCTGGAGGATGAGGAGAACCTGGCCGCTTCCAACAACTGGCTTCTTCCATCGTCCGAGTTCCAGGGGCTGTGGGAGAATCTAGTCTATGACGAAAACATCAAGACAAATGTAAATTGCTGTCGTATAAATTCGTATTGTATTTGCATTACATTTTGCAACTTACATAAATCATGTGATATTGTTTCTTTAGGGTTTAAAAATTCATTTATCCAGCAGCATCTTGCCTGTTCTGCCATGGAGCAATTTTTTTTACAGTACAATTTTTGTGTCGGCTGTCAAGTTTATATTATAGTGCTGTTTGTTTGTTGTTCTTTGCGGCAGTTGCTCCAATACGCCAAGACGACAATGTTGTTCTCGGACAGAAAAGTAGATCCGAACGTAGTCACGTGGAATCGACTGATCCTGCTTCATGGTAAACTTAAAACTCATCTGTTGTTTCAGCTTGCATAGCTTCCAGTTTCTCTGCTTCCCAAGGATTTCAACATGACGTCTGTAATCGACTGTGACTTTGGCTACAGTGGCACCTAAGGCCAAAACAAAATAATGGTGTGTTTCCGGTAACGCGACCGAGTCAATTTTTTGCCGCAACTCGGAAAATTTTGTAAAAGTTTTTTTCGGAAAATTTTGTTTTTTGTTTTTTGTTTCACATACGGTACATTAAGCTCATCCTCGGCGCCTTTGCATGCCGGAGATGCAGAATCGCGACATTATAGGTGCATTCACTAAAGCAGAGACGTTCGGAAACTAGCGGTCTTTCAATGGAAATAATGGTGGCAAAATTTTGGGAAATCACTGCATAAAATTATTTTACCAAAATAAAATTATTTTCGACCTACCTACCCAGTTTTTTTTAACTCTGTTACCGGAAACACACCATTACTTTTTTTTGCCTAAAGGATGATCAATTGATGCATTGTGATAACACTGCTATAGAAGTCATTAGATTGCATAATATGATTCTGTACCTATTCCTTACTCTGCCCACTTATTCAGAATTTGTTGCTTTGAAGTTGTTCGAAGCTGTGTCCAAAGGCAAGAAAGCAACCTTTGAAAAAACTCAAATTTTTTAACAGCAATATCTTGGTCTTTCTTGAAATTATCTGGCATAAATTGCCGATCTTTATATGCATCAGACTGAATTGTCAAATCTTGATTCTGCCTTTTTACAAATGTGGGTGTTTTGGTAAGTAAGTAGTTTATTTGATAGTCAGAAGAAATTTTTCAGTTCTGAGTCACGTCACTTGTGATGTCATCCAAGACTGTTCAAACTGGCTACCCAAAAAAATTGGAGTGAATTAAACTGAATGTGAGCTGTTTGAATCTGTGCTACAGAGCCCGTGATTGCTATTTATTTTACAGGTCCTCCCGGAACGGGCAAGACGTCCTTGTGCAAAGCCCTAGCTCAGAAACTGTCCATTGTTCTTTCGGATCGCTACAGATATGGCCAACTGATTGAAATCAACAGCCACAGTCTCTTCTCAAAGTGGTTTTCAGAGGTAAGACTAAGAAGTCGATATTCATACCATTTTGATACCCAGTAAAAAGGTGTTGCCAAATTTTCCTACATAGTTTAGGAAATTTATATAGCACCCAATTAGTTTGCTCTCAAAGTGGTATATAAATGTTCAATAACTGTTACATTGTGTTTTCTTAATCAGATGTCTTAAGTTCCTGCTCTTTGTGGATGTAATTTATTACACCAAAAGGCGAAAGAATTAAATGCTACAACAGCAAATCAGAAATAAAAGTTCTTACAAAACCAATGTCAAGAGTACCGGGTATATACTGCAAAAACAAAACTAATCTAATCTGGAAATGTCTAAAGTGTAATTAATGTCATGCACAAGTCATCCGGGATTGGATGGGCTCGCATGCTTTCCATGCCTCTGCCCCAAGGAATGGAATCGACTGGTCAAATTCACTGCTTTCCTTCAAAAAGCAGCTCAAAACTCACTATTTCTCCTTGGTTTTCAAGCGCTTGGATATCTAACTGCATCTTCTGCTGGCGGCTGACTATCCGCGCCTCAGATTAACATTTTGGTGTGACCGTGCACACATTACAAACTTAATTATTATTAATAATAATAATAATCCGGCAATGATTGTTTCTAAGCAAAACTGCATTCCAAAATCGTATTCCATTGGGCAGAACGAATCAAAATTCACAAGGTCCCAGAGACGAGAAGATGGTCTGGAAAGTGCAAGCACTCCAAAAAAGATGCAGTTAATGGCTGATTGCTTGTGTTCAGTAGGAGTGGGTTGATGTAATTGGAACTTTTTCATGTTGTTATATGTGATTTTGTCTAAAAAGTGTCTGGTATATGTTTTCAGAGTGGGAAATTAGTAATGAAAATGTTCAGAAAAATTATGGAAGTTGTTAGTGACAGAGAAGCCCTGGTTTGTGTCCTGATTGATGAGGTATGATATATGAATTGTATTTTGGTCTACAGAATTAATAGCAGTGTAGTGTAAGGTAATGCATTGTATACATTGTTATGTTAATTGGCTTCATTTGTGTGTATTTTGATTGTAGTGGTGTTAAAACTTATGTAGCAACTCTGGAGAAAATTCTTCAGCAGCACTTGAGCTCTGTTGAACTTGAGCTATGAAACAACCAAAATTTGTTGTTAGATTAAGATGTACCATTTCAAATGATTCAGCTCGACACACATTTCCTGTTTTCCCTTGTTTAGATGTGTGAAACTGCTTTTGGAAGGGGTAGATGAATGTTTTGAGAGGCAATAGATAAATGTTACATTGCATTACCTGTGCACAATGAGCGGTAACACTATTTCCTTCAACAGATAACTAATTTTGGATATAAGGTGAAAGTTCCTGTCTTGATGAGGTTCAAACTGCATGCACTATATTTCCAGCTGATGGTGCAGAACATGTTACCATGTTTGTGTACTATCAGCTGGAAGTATTTTCTGTCCACTGCCAAAAGACCTCTTTGTTTCATCAGGGTGCTCATGCTGCTCGGAGTAACTACTGCTAGAGGCATCCTTTATACAATGCAGTACAATACCATTGCTTCTGATGTATTGTATACGGAACCTACCTGCACGTGTCTGTTGCCAAGATGGCTGCTGATTTGCCTATGATGTCATTTCAGTAGATTGGTTCAACATAATATAAGGTTTTTCACTGGAAAACTGTTGTTTCTGCTTTGGTGTAGGTCGAAAGCCTTTCAGCGTCTCGTCAGTCGATGTCAGGAAGCGATCCTTCAGATGCCATACGCGTCGTTAACTCTCTTCTAACACAGCTTGATGCAATTAAAAGGCACGTTGATGTTTCTGCATCTCTTTTTTGTGTGTGTTTAGGTATGTATTGGGCTATTAGTAAAGCACCTTTAACCCTGTAACGACGAGCGTGTACTAAAATGTATGGAAAACCATAGGCAGCTCGTCGTTAAAGGGTTAAGGATCGCACAAGGGTGCTCAATGTACTAGGGTGTGACCGATTGGCATTTTTTGCCGCTTTCCAAATCTGGATATTATCCGGGTATTTGGTCTGCTTTTTTCCCGAATCCAGATTCAATCCGATTAATCGGCAATATTTATTTTTATTTGGTTTTAAGCACTGTGTGTTATTCTGTGATCGCTGAAATAAAAAATCTTGTGTGTCCTAAAAGTCTGTAACATGGCACTATCAATAATTCTGATTCTAAAGATTAATTTTTGTGATGGTGTGCTGTGAAGTGCAGTTAGTCATGACTGTTGGTTGTACATATTAAAGGAGTCTTAAGTTTACTGCTGTTTCATCGGTCAGTTTCTGGTTGTGATATTTCTGTTCGTTTTCAGGCATCCCAACGTTCTCATCCTGACAACCTCCAATATAAGTGGTACAATTGATGTGGCCTTCCTTGACCGAGCCGACATCAAACAGTACATTGGGCCTCCATCTGCAATGGGAATCTATCAGATCTACTATTCCTGCATTCAGGAGTTGATCAAGGTACTCCAGAACCTTCTTATAATGCATTTAAGTTTAGCATGAATTTTTATGTAAATGAGTTGGGACATGGATTCCAAATATAATTCAGCTTTAAAGCATGACCATATGTGACGCCAGGGGTCAAAACCCGTCGCTTCTCGCTTCCTAGATATTGAGCTAGAAGCTGAAATAGGCGAGAGGGGTGAAACATATAGAATATTCTCCAATTCAGCAGTTGCTTGTAAATTTGCCATAATTTGCAAAGTAGTAATCCGATTTTGATACTGTTTGCTTTATTTGATGCAGAATATAGACCGCTATTGCCCAGAAAAATTGCAGCATAATCAAGTAATGGATTATGAGGACTTTGACGACATGAATATTCCGAGAGTTTTTATTCGATTTTGTCACTCTATACTAATGAAAGAATCAAACGAGCATAACTTCAGTTAGAAAAAAGATATTTTCATTCTGTAAAAAGTATTTTGAAGCATATTTATTGTAGAATACGAATGAATAAAAAAGTCAGAAACAGACATGTGACGGGTTTTGACCTCTGGCGTCACATATCTATAATTTTGTTGAAATGATGTATGTTAGAGTATGCAGTCGTGGGTTGAGACGCCTGTTTGGAATGGTGAGTGAGTGAATGAGTTAATCTGACTGTTTGTCGTTATGGGTGTAAGTGGCAACTTTTCTGTCTGGTTAAATGTAGGCTTGCATCATTATCAGCAATGAGACTTTGCTGGACAGGAGAACCATCGAAATGCTTTTCCAACACAAACTTGAGGGCTCCATTCCAGGACTTAGCTTACAACTGCAGAAGATCTCAAAGTAAGAACTGATTTTCCTATGCTTTCACGGTAATTATTTCATCACCAGTAGCTATGTATCTCTGTGTGTACAGATAAGATGTTTATGGTGCACCATTTTCTGTGTTATTTATATCACTGGTATATTAACAAATGAATATATTGAAGCATTAAACAAATACTTAATAAAATATGTATTGTAATTTTAGTCACAGAATGATGGCAAGGTTTGATTACCAGCATAGTTGTTAAAAACGGTCAAATCAAAAAAAAACGGGAAAAAAACGTCGTTTTATTGAAAAAATAAAAAACGAGAAAAAACGAGAAAAGAAAATAATTTGACTTTTCTACATCAGATCATCTTTTACTGCATTTTAAAATTAAAACGTTGTTTACACAATTTAATTTTAATTAGCAAATAGCATAACTGTATTAGTAAACACCAAGTAACAGTAATCTACAACAATTATTTTCTTTTTCATAAGTTTGGTTTAAAAGAATTTGGGAAATTAAAAATATTGAAATCTTTTCAAATTAAAATTGTATACATAAGTCCACATCAATCCATGCAGACATAAGCAACTAAAAACTAAACTTTGCAAGTATAGAATGTACTTAATTAAAAAGTAGGTCTACTTACAATTCTGACTTATATAAGAACTTGATTTGGAGTAATATCCGTCAGTTTATCAGTCGATCAGAGATTACTGAGTACAAAGACAACATTTCGCATATTGGATAACTTAGAAATTCAAATAACTTTTATTTCCTGTAGCTGTTTATTTCAACTGATGACACTAAATAGTGACGTAAATTATATGAATCCTTGTAAGGACGGAGACAACGTAGGCCTAAGGGATATCAGACAAAAATAAAATTAAACAACGGACAGTTAATAAATAAATACAGTTACATTCCTCGACGAGAAATAAAAAACGAAAAAATGACGTTTTTGGGGAAAAATAAAAAACGAAAAAAACGTTTTTTACAACTATGATTACCAGTATTCTTTCTAAAGTTGTAAATTATAACTAAACTGTTTGGTGTGATTGTTTAATAGTAAGTAAGTAAGTATATCCTTTATTATACCAATTGCTAACCGCATTTTGGTTTACAAGAGAATCACATTTATGTGTTGGGCGAACCTAACATGTCATAAAAGTTTCTGTGTGCTATCTATCCTCGGCATTAAACGCATGTGTAAATCATCCTTAATATAAATGTTTTGCATGCCAAAGTGTCCGCTTGTGGTGAAACGTGTTGTGTATGTTTTAGAGCAAGTGTTGGCATCAGTGGACGAACGTTACGTAAGCTGCCTTTAGTAGCACATGCTATCTACGTCCAGGTGTGTAGACTTGCTGTGAAGGAGACCAAAAGTTGTTAAATGGCTTCTGATTAATTGTTTCTTCTTTATTGGTCTGTTTCTAACAAGCACACAGAGGCAAAAACAAAACAAACATAATTGACAGCGTTACAAGTATCACCAATTGATGCTAAAGCATTAATTTAACAGCGTAACTTAAGTATTTGATTTTGCAAAGGTATTCAAATGTGCAAGAATTTATGATTATCACCATTGCAAAATCCAAGGTTTACGGAAAGAATTATTATGTTAATCATAATAATGTCATTAGTGTTTACCAGAAAATTACAAATAACAGCGATACAAGAACAGTAAGTTAGCTTGTGGCTATTATAGAATTGATGGCACACATATATACTTTAACAGATTCAAAATACAAAGTGAAAGGTAGCTGTAGACACTGCTGTATTTTTCTGTAACAAGAGCAATTCATGACGATTTAGTATCTTGCATCAATTGGGCTTCAATCTGATTTTATAGGCACCATCCGTCTCCCTGGAGAAGTTTCTGCTCGCTTTGTCATCCAGCGTTGACCGGCATTTTAAAGAAAGTCCCAACACCTAAACGTTGACCAAACTAGTGATCTACTCATCTACTCTGCTGGTTGCCAAGGACATTGAAAGACTGGACACACCTGTACTCATTTTCGTTTTGTGTGACTTGTAAGGAAACATTGTCCATCTGTTGGAATGCTGTTATTAAGTTTGTCTGTTAATCAATCAATGGACCTAGCAACCAATGGACTGCAACTGATTATTCAGGGATATTATAGCTGATATTAAAGTGTGCAGCAACTTGACTACAGGGACGGCAAATCTAGAAATTATCTAGAAACTGAGGTCTCAAGCAGACAATGGGGTCTTAGTGTTTGTTATTGTTATTATTTTGGCTTGCATGTAAGTTTTCCAAATTTGGGCGAGTATACTGTATTTATGCATTCCTAAATCTGCCACTGAACTACTGTAACACATTTTGGGTTCGGCAGATCAGCAGTTGAGTGGTAATCAGAGAAGAGTGAGTTCTGGATGTAAGTTGACCACGAGGTATAATGCTTGCTTTAGTTATGTTTCCAGTTCTCTGTCACATTGCATCTGGTAATTCAGATGTCCAAGTCAGTTACTTGAGCTTATTTTTCATGGTTGTATATGTAACTATGCACGTTTTATAGATCGACCTGCTCAGTTTTGAATGACTTAATTGGATTGTGGCCTCTGTATTTATGTTACATCACATTCATCTAGGGATAGGAATGTTGTCTTGAAATCCACTTGTTTTTGCAGTTTAAAGCATCATTGGACTACAGTTCTGTAGGTTGTATAGACTGAAATCTTTATGCTACATTACCATAACAAATGGACAGTTTTGCTATTGATTGTCTGTTCATCTGAATGGGTACAAATAATGATTCTTCCCATTTTTTAGCATTGAGTCTGTACAGTTCAATCCTTGTGAAATGTTGTGCTAGGAAATTTGAGCATTGGCTATCAGAATTTGAATTAGTGTACATGAACTGAAGCGTTGTGTGCCAACAAAGCTGTTAAGAACCGAGCTTTATAAATCATTCTACAGTAGCTTGTTAAGAATTTGTTACATGGTTATGTATCGAATAGGAGTCTTGTTTTTAAGTTTACATGTATATTTTTTGTTTTGTTGAACCAAATAACATTTAACAGCAGACAAAACAATTAACTGTCAAGGTTAGGGGCCATCCATTTAGTACGTATGCAGAAATCCGGAAAAATTTGACCCCTTCCTGTATGCTTGTGTACTTTTCGCACCCCCACCTTCCCATTTGCGTATGTATGCTTGACACCACGAATCCTAGAGAATGGTGTATATCCTGACTGAATATTAACAACTTTTTTATTATGGTTTTAAAATGTGTCCACTGAGACTGAACATCTGCTGAACTTCTAATAGACCAATGTACAGACTAGTTTTTAAATATTGAAGGATGGGGAAGGCTGCCAAACTGTAGACCTGATGAATTGCTGCACGATAATTAATAGCAGTCAGGGGTAGCGGGTATACAAGTGTGATACCTCTCCCACAGCCCTACTTCTTTCTCCATATAGTAATTGCATGATAGCTGAACTGTGACTCATTTTAAGGAGGCCAACATAGACAGAATATTATTGAGGTTTACCCCGCTCCCCCCCCCATCCGTTTCCATGAGTACGCAACAGGCGTGTAGTCTAACTAGCATTACGCAACTGCTCTCAAAAAGAGCGCAAAATGAAGGAAAGGGAGGAAGAGAACGAAATGGAGAAAAGGAAGGAAGAGAGCGAAATGGAGGGTAGGGAGGAAGAGAGCGAAACGGAGGAAGAGAGCGAAAGTGAGGGTAGGGAGGAACAGAGCTAAAGGGAGATAGGAAGAGCGCGAATGGAGGAAAGGGAGGAAGAGAGCGAAATGGAGGCAAGGGAGGAAGAGCAAAATGGAGGTTAGGGAGGAAGAGAGCGAAATGGAGGGAAGAGAGCGAAATGGAGGGTAGGGAGGAAGAGAGCGAAATGGAGGGAAGGGAGGAAGAGGTGCGTACGGAGGAAAGGGAGGAAGGGAGTTACATTCAACTTGGAAATTCAGCTCGACGTCCTGCATTTAAGGCACCCAGATGCTTGTATAATATTGCGCGAGTTTGACTAGTTTGGGCCTATTTTAAGCCTCACTCAGGTGTTTTAAATGCATAACGTTTCGTGTTTGCGTAACCTCTGGCTTGTTTGATGGAACGAGGGTACATATTCAGAGCATCCTTAGCAACGTCTGGAGGAAATAATAGCATTGAGTAGAGTAGGGCAATGCTAACGATTAGTATTAACTTGTAATGCCAGTGATATATACGGGGTGAAATTAGCATTGCGGTTACAGTTAAGATCTGCGTTGTCTTTGCAGTACCAGAGCATCTGGTTAACATTCACCAGTACTGTTGTAACGTTATGAACCGAGCATCACGTGCGATTTAACGGTTGCTGGCCAAACATGGGCCTCCACTCCTGACGATTCTTCCCAAGATGTTGGGATTTTGGAAGTCGACTTGGAAATTTTGAATGGCAATCTTGGGATTTCTTTCTAAGGTTTTCACTCTACAGACTAGGTTTTACCGCAGTTTCAAACAGTGGCGGCGATTCAGATTAGAAAAAACTCTCTCGTTGTAATTTGTTGATTCAATGTTATGCCCCGTTTTTTTCTGGGACTATTATTACTGTTATTATTATTATGAAGGGGGGTCCGGTGGCCAGGTTCTTAACATCTTAGGCGGCATTTTTGTAAATAGGACTTAATTCGAGCCCCGTTAAAATTGCATTTTAGGCTTTCATCAGCGCCTTTGTATTCAGTAAGCTGTCTGTTCTGTTAGTAGTTAACTAGTTAAAATTGATTTCTAAAAATTGCATAACAACAGCACAAAATTTGATGACGCGCAGTGCGTTTTGTTGTGCGCGAAATTAATTAAAAGGAATATTATTATTGCATATATATTTAGAAAATTATTGTTATCTCAGTGCCATTAAACCATGCCACGAACGCGCAAAAATGGTAATTTTCTTTGCCATTTCTTAGCTCGGCATTTTTGTAAATAGGACTTAATTGTGATTGTTAAAATTCATTTTATGTTTTCATCACAACTTTCCAACCTTTTCAGTAACTTGGGAGTTTCTGGTACAATCTTGCGAATTGTGTTGGAAAATCTTGGGATTTCCACCAAAATCGGAGAGTGGAAGTATCTGTCCCCAACAGCACAAAATTTGATGACGCCGCGGAAAGTTCGTGTTGTGCGCGAATTTGCCGATTAAAAGGAATTTTATGTTTGCATAAAAATTTAGAAAATTTTGTTGATCTCTTGCACCTGCCAATAAACCATGCCACGAACGCGCAAAAATGGTAATTTACTTTGCTATTTTTTAGTGTTACGTTTGTTCTGGGAGCTATGCTGAGGTATTTGTTTGCTTTGTAGAGTAGCGATCATTTGGGTGTTTCCTAAGACACTCAACAGTGCACAGAGTGCCAGGGTCCGTAATTGTGAGTTATGCATATTATTGTGAGGCAAGAAAAAAGTTGGCCGATGTCTGATCCGCCAGAACTGCTTATAAGCGTAACATGTAGTGGGTATCGTCGCCCTTTCGATTTCACCGTGTTTCAAATGGCCGCCACTTTCGAGGTCTTCCTAAGGTAATTACTGCCTAGCTTCCATATATTGATCGGGATCAGTTTGAGAAGACTGCTAAGGAGTGATTGTTGAGCAATTACCGGCTTCTTCACAGTTCTAACAAATAATGAACATCACATTTTTCGACTATATGGCAGCATTTTACTGTAATAGCCAAATAATGAGGTAACATGTCTTGACATGCTCTTTCTGTAGCTCATTATGCTTACAGGATTTGTGACTAAGGATAAAGCAAACTTAATATGGAACTTTATTTGGCTTATACTATTTAAAGTGCAACGACATCTGCTGTAAATGTTCACACTCTCGACTTCCACCTTTCTATTGCAAAAGTTCCTGATACCTTGAATCGTCACAATATTAATTACCGATTTCATTTTGGCATTCTGACTGCTTTGAGCATTATAATATGGCATTGTAGCCTGGCTTTTAGTTTTCTGATTAGATTAGATTATTACAATCACTTTACTCCGATATCAGTTGCTGGAGATCACTTTGTAATTAGTAACGTTTTATTTACTCCACTATCCACTGAACTCCTCGAAGGTTTGTCAAAAACTTTTACAAACCATACTATCCAATGTTACTGCCGTCTGGTACTTTCAGGGAGCTAGAATTTTTGGCTGAGTGGATCTTACCATTTTCTCGTGTGCTAAATTTGGACTTCATTTTCTTAAATGCAGTTAACCATTATTTTTCTGTTTGGGACATCGTGAAAGACCTCTTGTATTTTTGACAGACGTTAATGCCGTGTCTGAAAGTGATTCCGAGGATCAGGATGAGGGTAACAATGGAATTATCTTGAACTGGGAGTGGGAAGGCGATGGGGGAAAGTGGACAAGCTACTCCAAAGAATTATCAGCAGAAATAACAATGGCCTTGATTGCAGACCAAAAGAAGGTAAAATTGTCTGTTTTACTACCTTACGTTACAGTCAAGTTAAATCATGCCAATTTGCTTTTAAGATGTTCATGAAAGTGCTACTTACTACATGACTTGTCTCTACTCACCTTGTTCCTCCGACTTTCTTAATCTGACAATTTCATGGACAAGGACAGCTCTTGGCATACGTGCCTTTTTGTTGCTTTGCCTAGACTTTGAAACTCTCATCAGACAAAGATTCATTCTGCGAGGTCTTTTCGGCTTTCAGATCTTGACGAAAAACATTTGCATATTCCTGGACTCGTTGCCTGCATAGGCTGTGTGTGTGTCTTCTTGGATTTCCTTCATGGCTTTTAACAAGGCTGCCCTTTGGGATCCACACTGATGTTGCTTATTAGTGACTATTGTCTGATGCGGTGTGTATTATTACAATATTGTATATGCGTTTATTCGAAGGAAATCTTGCTGTTGTAATGCAGCAAGTAACAATGAGTGAAGACTATTGCTGTTATAGCATTAGAGACTGAACTGTTCAACCATTTGTCTGTTTCTAATGTGGCTAATTGGATTAGCTTACAATGCAGAGAGTGAGAGACAGGGCTAATTTTTCATGCCAGAAAGCAGCTAGTACATGTTTCTAGATTCATCTTGATCTGATCTAAATACTTGATCCATCACCATAGAACAGAGGTTTTCAAACGGTGGTACGTGTACCACTAGTGATATGCGTGGTGTTGTTAAGTGGTACACGAAAAATTTAAAAAACATTTCTATGAGTTTATGCCCATTTTTTTATTAGCTATTCTATGATATTTTTAATATTGAAATGTCAGAGCCTCATCATCCATTTTTTCACAACAAATAATTGTGTACTACGTACAATATTTTTGCAAGGGAGTCTTCACACTCACCTGTTGTTTTTGATCTGACCTCTGCTGGTGGTACGCCAACATTCGATTTTTTTACCTGGTGGTACAGTAAAATAAGGTTTCAAAACCGCTGCTGTAAGTCTCTGATCTGGTGAGAGAGTGTCTTGATGCCTGCACAGTTAAAAGGGTGCAATTTCTGGACTGGGGAGGGGTGAAAGAACTGCCAGCAGTTGAGGTGCCAGAAGTTGAAGAATGGGAAGTAATGTAATGGACATTTATGTAGCACCACTTAAGAGTCTCACAGTGGCAGTGGTGCATCCAGAATTTAATTTGAGGAAATGATGAAAAAGTAGTCACATAAAGCTGGAGGTAGTAAAATCCGAGGAACTGGACAAGCGTACCAACAGGCACTGAAAATGTCGGTAAATATGCCTTTCATTGGATCATGTGTGCATTGTCATGAAAGTTCTTCGTTAGTCACCATTATTATTATTGTTGTTATTGTTTTTATTATTATTATTGAATAAGTATGTTAGTTTCACGGCCTTTAGAACTTTGTTGTTATGGACTCACTCCCATGGATACACTTTAAGGAGCATTGTTTAAGTTGTATTTGAAATCAATTGGCTGGTGGTGGTTGCAGATGCCAGCAGTAGGCTGACCTAGATAACGGTTGTGGAATGAAGAAATCTGCATGATATTATGTTTTTTTTTCAAAATATTTTCAGGTTGATCTGAATGTTGGGAACAGTACGAAGCTACAGGTGATATTCGACAAAATGATGCAGAAAAATTGTGCAACTGGTTGGGAACGAAGAGTTCGATGCTCTGTTGTAGATGGAACAAGTATGTACTACTGTTTGGATCAAGTATTTAGATCAGATTGAGAAGAATCTAGTATGTAAAGGTTCAGGTATTTAGATGGCTTTCATTGTGTGGAGGGATCGAGAGTTGGATGAATCAAGTACAAGGGAAGTCTATAGATTTTAAATTTTATGTAGATGGGTGAAAAATTTGAGTAATTATATTGATAAAATTTTGATATTGGACAAGTATACATTGAGTAAAATACTGTATCACTTAATCATCTATGTCTATCAAAGGCCTTTTGTGCATTCTGATTTTAGTTAGATCTCAATTAAAAATCATGTAATTGTTGTCATGCTTGACATGATCGAGTGTTCTGTATGAGTATTATCTGTGTGACATGTAAAAAGTGTTTAGTGTGCATGTTGGTGTGAATCTTATATCATGGATGGTTTTACATGGTTTAATGGTATTTCTGTTGTAAATTGTTACTCCTGTAATCATAATAATAATAATAATAATAATGACAATTGTTATGGCATCGTAACACTGTAGTCATTGTCTTCATTGTCTTGAGTGATTGTGAGCGTGTGATTCATTCAGGTTGCTACACTTGGCAGTGGTTAGATGAGAATGGAACGTGGAATCCCTACCAGCCAAAGACGGCTTTCCTGCTGGAGAAGGGGCGGAATAATGGAGAGACGAGCATTGAAATTGTCGCCCTGAAGAGGAAATACATTGTGGATTTGGGCACGATGGAGCAAGAGAACAAAGCGACTTCAGTCATCCGAAAAATTGAAAGGGCTTTGAATGGTATTTGTTTCGAGATTAATGTACGATTGTATTGATTAGGCCAAAACAAAATAATGGTGTGTTTCCGGTAACGCGACCGACTCTCTTTTTTGCCGCGACTCAGAAAATTTTGTAAAAAAAATTTTTTTTACGGAAAAAATTTTTGTAGAAAAAACAAATTCAGAACGGAAAATTGGTAAAATTTTAGTTTTTACTTCACATACATTAAGCCTTTGCATGCCGGAGATGCAGAATCGCGACATTATAGGTGCATTCACTAAAAGCAGAGATTTTCGGAAACTAGCGGTCTTTCAATGGAAATAATGGTGCCGTAAATTACAGCAATAAAAGGGCTAAAGTGTGGAGTTTGGGAGAGGAAGGTAATAGACCCGAAAGTGGTGGATTTTCTCACGGTAATTTGACAGGGTTATTTCACAAATCTGACCGCCATATTCATTGTATCAGAAATACCTTTTATCGTACGTGCCATTATAAAATTTAAGCCTCCTTAGCAATCAGCCTACTTAACAACCTCTGTAGCATTCTACTTTCAGAGCAACCAGCCTTCTTAACAACCAAGCTTTGAAGCAAGCAGCCTCGGTTTCAGCCTCAATTAGCAATTAGTTTCAAAGTCAGACTTGGCCCCTTTAGCAACCGCCTTCCTTAGCAACAGTTAGCAACACCTGCCCCTTCCATTTCACCTTGCAAGACAAAAAAGCATTGTCAACAAAAATGAAATAAATAAGATTGTTTTCTACAGCAGTTTGTAGGTACATTCTGCAAATAGGCAGTTTTTAATACGTTGCATAGAAAATACATACTTTGGTACAGCATGTACCGCTGTGCATAAATGGGCAATTGGCTTAATTTTCGGAAATCACTGCATAAAATTATTTTAACAAAATAAAATTGTTTTCCTACCTACCTACCCAGCTTTTTTTTAACTCTGTTACCGGAAACACACCATTATTTTTTTTGGGCCTTAGCATTATTCACCCATGTCATTTGATTGTCTTACTCTTTTTGAAACTAGAACTGTTTTGTCAGTGCTTTTTTCTAGAAAAAAAGGTTCTGGAACTCAACAAATTCAGAACAATTATAGGGGCATAATTTATGCTTATATTTCTATTTGATATTATATCAATATCAATAAACACTTTAAAGCATTAAATTAAAGTATCTAAGTAATTTTAAATAATTTTTTTATTAAAAATTTAAATTAACTAAATTATTTTTAATAGCTGAAGAAAGGTCCCGGAACGCCGTTCCAGACCGCTCTGGCTGAAAAAAGCACTGTGTTTTGTTATATGCTTTTCAATTCCTGGAGCTTGATTTTGGAATCTCTCTCTGTAACTGACTGTTCTGCTCAGTCACTTATGTCATTCTGTTTTCAGCTTAACCCTTTAACAACGAGCGTGTACTAAAACGTATGGGAAACCAATGCAGCTCATCGTTAGGGTTAAGAATTACTTTTCCAAATTGTGTATCCATCATAGATTGCCTCAGTCATGGACTTATGGCACACTGGTCTTCGGAATATTGACCTGATGACGGATTCGTTTTGATGCATCATTCGTTGATGCCTTGTGCATTGGATGCCGGTCGTGATAGAATTTACTAATTACAGTCGCAGAGAGGCTATTGATTTGAGTGATAAAGCTACAACAGCAGTGATAATTACTGATTACGATGAAACTGATGGTAAAGATGATGACAAATTGTTGTGGCTACCTATTCATCGCAATGGCCAAAAAAATTTTTTATTGGTTACCAATTCACTTTAGTCATAGTTACATTAGCTGAAGAATATTTGAAGATTCGGAACACTTGTTTGAAGTAGCATTTTATTGGTTTAAGGGACCGCTTCTGCCGATGTTGCATCAGATACAACAGCTGCAACAACAACAGCAGCAACAGGCAGTGCCTCTGGTAGCAATGCAACAACGAGTTCTGGTAGTAAGTAACTATTTTTTGGCTTGATTTTGAAGTGGTAATCATAATTGTAATAGGTTATTTATATAGCACTGCTCCAAGGGCAACCAATAAGTGGCACTATATACGCTTAACAAAATGATGTTAATATTATAGCTGAGTTGGTAGGGTGCACACGGAGCAGAAATCTCAAACCAAATTTCTGCTGTGGCGGGGATTTGAACCCCAACCTCTCGATTGACAGTCCAGCATACTAACCACTACACTGTCAAGTACCACCTACATGACCTTGTAATAATGTGCATAGCATGTAGTCATGGCAGTTTGCCAAGGCAATGTTTAGTGTCAGTGTAGCCCTAATATAGAAGGTAAGAAAAGGTTTTCTCTTGAATGTGAGTAAAACAGTATAAATTAACTGTCTTTGTGTACGTATAGGTATTTGCATTGTTTTTCTATGAATATAGGTAATAATAAAATAATGCTAAAATGGTTAATGTCTGTTGGCTTTATAAGCGTTGTGCCAGATTGAAACAGGAGTGTCACGAACAACATAATTCACCTCAAGCCGCTGCGTAGGGACCCTGGGCAAGTCCTTCAATTGCTCATGCACTTCGGCGTGAAACTCCGATTCAGTGTCCGCGCTGTAGTTAAATCTTGAAGGGGTGCTATAACATGGCAATCAACACTTTCAAAGTGTAGACTTTCTCAGGAAATTTCCCTTTTTGGACTTTACCTTATTCCTGTGAATGTTTCCCCAGGGCAATTCCAAGATTGTCATTTTCTTGCCGATGTCAAACTACATTTCTGCTGTTAGTTTTTTTAGAATCTGGAGTTAAAGCAAGTTGGTCGTGCATATTGCTGCTGCTGCTTCTGACGATGATGACGACGACGATGATGACAGTGATGATGACGATTTGGCTGCTAAGAAAGGTATCTCTATGGTCATCTTGTTGGTTAGTTTGTTACTGACCCATAACAAACTGCTTTACCGGTTCAATGGTCATTGCTGTTTTGTTTAATGATTTGTTCTCTCAAAGCTGAAAATTCAATACAATTGTTTATGAACCAGTTGCACTGGCAGATGTTTGACATTACTATATTATTTGATCATTTTTTGCAATGTGCTGAGCCACAGAAGCAATGAAGAGATGGTGGTGTCTTAGAGGGAACATTGGTTTTGACTTCCTTGTGTTCTTATTGGCTTGTGCTTTGTACTGACATTTGTCAAATCTACAGAATAGTTCCCTACTGGTTAGACATCAAAGGCTGTACTTTGTATCAAAAACGCATGTTCAGCATTTTAAACTAATATAATCATATATAATCTAATCTAATATTTTATTTTCCTTATTCTTTGGTTTCTGTTCTGTTTAAAGAGCAAACTGTTATCATTAACCTTTGCAATCTCATAATACATTATATTGCAATTCTTGCTGGCACCATGTTAACTTGTATCCAGAAAATGGGTGTCCCTATTTTAGCGGGATTTGTCCCTTTTGGGGCTCCTCTTGCTACCTGTATGTCTTGTTTAACGTATAACTTTCTTGAACTTGTACAATGGATGCAATAAAAACGGATTAGTTGATTTGAATTATTAAGCATTGGTATCTAATCTGCATCTCATTTCATTAACAGTGTGTCGACAATCCAGTCCAGTGCTTCAATTACCTTCATTTGCCACATGTTAAAATCTGTATATACTATTGAAAGCTTGTGCAATGAAAATGATACAATTAATGTATTATTTTGACCATGACACATGGAGCTGTTAGCTGATCTATTATAAAAATTACCTCTCACTTACATAGCTCTTCACTGTCTTCAGACTTCTCAGCTATCTTACAGTCACAAGCTACTTGTTTTTCCTCCAGCTTTCCCCTTTCTCATCCTGCAGTAACTTCCCCTCTCAGTCTGGAATTGCTCTTTGAGCTACATGACACCAACTCCAAGTAACAAACTCTCATAAGAGTTCACTCATTCTCCACCTGTCAGTTTCTGGACTTTCGCATCATTTTGCAAGTTTTGTTAGCAACAAACTTCAAAGACATACTCACGAGCCATCAAGTTGTACAGCTGAATATTTTCAAATGGTTCAACTTCACTTTTCTCCAAGAAATATGGACCATAACCAATGAACAGAGCCTGAGAATGAGCAGAAAAACACAAGAGCTGTAACACTGACCATTCTGAGGTTATGCGCCTCAACATGTGGTGACCAGACCCCTTGCCGCCGCACCTATTAATTTATTAATTCTGTCAAGATTGCATTTACAACTTGGCACATTGGTAGTCAAATGTTGAACGAACAGCTAGACATTGATAATTATTAAGATATTCAGTATTATTGTATATTTTCTGGCAAAAAGCCGAAGATATTATAACATTTATAAAGCAAGTTTTTTATTGCAGGCATAATCTTGCAGTGAGCAAAAAATTAGGATACAGGAGAAAAAGTAAAAGGCTAATTAGAAATTCAGAAAATCGGATACAAGAGCATTCAGAAACAAGGATAAATTTAGTTATGAATCTTTAGTAATACTAAAAACTCTAATTGGCATAATGTGCATTGTGCACATAGCTTCAGATGGATTGCACTAAAAACCTAACAATTGATGTGCACAGTTTACTCTTTGTGATTTTCACAATGAAACCTACCAATTAAAATAAAATTCTATGTTGACAATTATTATGCATCTTTGCTAAAGGTCTATATCAATTGTTTACATATATCATTCAGAAAGTCAAAAGACCATGAAGCAGCCGTTATCCCATGGTTGACTGTAGCCTACCTTCATGACCTCATAGTTTGGATCCCATCCATGTTGACCCTTAAAATTGCACACCATGGTGAAGTTCTAGCAGAAACAGTAGCACAACAAGTCTGAATCATGCATCAACTAGACATTCTAACCAACCACTAATATTGTAAAGCATGTTCACAAGATTTTGTTTTCTTGCTTGTACAAGTTGATACACATGCTGATGTTGTTATATTCACAAATGAATAGTCTGTGCTGATGTTTTGAAGACAAATGTTGGCAACAACAACAACAAGTTCTATCTGATTCAACTGCTTGAGGATGACACAAGAAACGTTTCTGCGTCTGGTTTCGTTGGGGTCGTGTGGGGTTCAGAGGTCAGAGCACGATGACCCGCTGTGGAGCCGACCTTGACCAGGCCAAGAAGATGTTCTGCCAAAAGTAAGTAAGTCGGGTTCTATGCGCAGATGGTAATCAATTCTGTCCTGGTTGATGTAATGATGGTGGCGTGACATTTGGTGTTTGTCCAAAGCAATTGCATGTTACCTGACTGGCATTTCAGTGGATCAATGATTTGTTGAAGAGGAACTAAACAGACACAAACACTGCTTACAGGAAAGCAGTCTTCTCTGTTTCAAAAACATTTTCAACAATTAGACAATCTTGACATATCAACAAAATACCGGGCTACTTGTAACCAACTTAGTCCTCCATCTTTTCAGGGTCAGGATTTGAGTACCAGTTCAGGTTGGGAAGTTAAAAGGTTCTGTTGTTGAATTGCTGCAGCCAAAGATTACCAGAGATAAGCATAAAGCTCTACGGAAGCATATGTAACATGCACGCTTCATTCGTGAATTTTGTTGATGGATTTCAGAAGCTTGGTTAAAATTACTGTTCTGTGACAATCACATAGGTTCACAGAGAAGACTATAAATGATTGGTCTGAACGAAAGAACTTCGGAAGGTTGCTGGGAAGCCCGACATGGTTGCCATTGACTACGTTTGCAAGGTAATCTATACTGCAATCTGCATTCTCTTGTCATGGGACCGAGTTTCTGTTGAATCGCTTACTATACTAATTATATTTGTACATGATTAAAGATCTTTAGTGGACTGAGCTTCTGAATGTTACTCTTTTCATCTCCACTTTGATGCACGATAGCGTTGATGCCTTGTGAATCTAGACACTGGTACTATAGAAGTTTCTAATTGAATAATTGAATGATGAAGATGTTGGTTGAATGGTAATACACAGGCACGAAGAACAGAAGGACACGGGTTCAATACTCGCTAGTCCCATACGGTTGACTCAGCCTTCCACTCCATGGGGGCAATGGTAAAATGAGCAGCAGTAGTATGGATCGTTGCCTAACAGGCTGCGATACAGTTATAAAATTGACTCTTCTTTAACTTGTTATCATATGTTTCTACTATTTCATGTAATCATACTGCAGTTTGTCAGTATGAATTGAACAAATGAATATAATAATAATAATACTGCCAATAATAATGATGATCTGTGTGGTTCATGGACTGTTACTGTTAAAAGCTGTGCAGTCAGAATGTGCCTTTGATCTGCTGCAAATAGATACTTTACAATCTCTGCTATACATCTGGTTAGCACCCTTCACGCACTTGCTGAGAAGCATCTCTATTGTTATTTTGTGGCTTTTTGCAGGAGAAACCGGAAGAAGTTAAATCTGAGACAACAGTGGGAGTGCCAGAATCAAAGCTACTCAAGGAAATCCAAGTATGGCACAGGCTAATTGACTCATTTATTAATTATTATTTATTTATTATCATTAATTCATATAGCGCTTCTGATGAGGAATTTCTCTTGAAGAGGTGTGATGTAAATTTTCAGTTAATATTCAGGTAAATTGTCGGTTAAATTAGTAAAACAGTTACAATCTTGTCTGGCTTTTTAGTTTAGTTCATGTCATGTGCAGTAATTAATCAGGATTTTATGTGTCATCTTACGTGTAGTGCTTAAAGTGTAATTGACAAATACTCGGTGTGGACAGCAGTCCAGTTAAACGATCGTTTGAGTAAATTTCCTCTTGTTTGGTTCCAGGAGCTGATAAAGTTGATCTGTGACATAAAGGAGATGGAGGATGCAATAATTGAGATGAAGTATGACACCAAGAAGGCACCACTAGGTATGTTGGACAAAGAATACAGTAACTGTGATCTCACATAACACAAGGAATAATACACTGCTAGGTAAGTTACAAGAATGTGACACTTGGATGACACCAAGATAACCACATTTAGGTAAGTTAGATGAAGAATGTGGTAATTGGAATAAGTATGTCACCAAGAAGGCACCGCTAGATAAATTTGATGAATTTGGTAACTGGAATAGATATGATGCCAAGAAGGCATGACTGGCTCTCTAGGAGGCTAATGAAGAATGGATGATTGTGCTGATATAGTGTTTTTTTATAATGACCATTATGAATAACACAATGATAGTGTAAATAATAAATATGACATTTGAAAATAATGAGGTGTTTCTCATAAGAGAATTAGTTCCGGAATGATTTCTGTCATAGTGCTGTCGATTTCCTGTAGGTCGTCTGACAGCTGAGCAAATCAAGGCCGGATATTCTGCTCTTAAGAAGATCGATCAGCTTATTGAAAAGAAGGACCTTGGACAAAGGCTTGTGGAAGCATGCAATGACTTCTACACAAGAATTCCTCATGATTTCAGGTTACACCTTGCTCCACTTGTCTTTCGACCCTTATCAAAGACTTTTGGAAAAAGTGGTCAACAGACACATAGCTACAGATGATTTTAAATTAGTATAAATGTACACTGAAATTTGCTTACTATATGCATAAGTTTAGCTTGAATTATGCTATAAAACAGTGAGAACACAGATCAAAAATTGAAGGCAGTTTTTTTAAATGACCTCTTGTAACACAACCTTGTTATGATGATAAGGCTGCGACAAGTAGGGTTATAAAGAGCCCAGCATATGATCAATCCATTTCTTTGTAATGTCTTGACTATTCTGTACATGTAGGTAGCTTTCATCATCTCACATATGCTGCTCTGGACTGAATTTTCTTAACCCCTGGGTGCATAGCACTGTAGGGTAAATAAACTTCTAGAGAGGTTGTCTCCATTTTTCGTATGGTATTTGTCGCTTTCGTATTTTCATCTGCCTTGTTAACTGGATATAAAACTGTTTATCTGACACTGTTTTACATTTTTCAATATAGAATGTCGCGACCTCCTATGATACGAACAAAAGAAGACGTTAAAGAAAAAATGACACTTTTGGAGGCAAGGAATTACTTTGAGTGCTCTGTGCGTTTATCATACAATGGGTGGATTTTCTGTCCAGTTTGGCAGAGTTTCTAATTACAATGCACTGCTCTACCCCCGTGAATTGTCTTTGTTGATGAAGCAATGCAGTTAATACTGCATAATATTTATTAACCTACCTACAACAAATCTCGGGTGCATAATATCAGAGATGATCAGTCAGATTGCTAATCGATTAGAATTAGCAACTGAAATTTGCTAATCGATTAGAATTAAAATTAGCAAAATCTTATAGCTAATCGATTAGAATTAGCTGTTTGTCTAACTGATTAGCTAATTGATTAGAATCTAATAGATTAGTTACCCATCTCTGCATAATATGTGCATTGGCTGGTTCCTTCAGTTATAAAATATTATGCGTGTCAAGGATAATAGGTGAACTTCGAATGCATGCAAGTTGAAGCGATCTCAATTGAAGAGATACTTTCAGTTTACTTGTATGGTTTTGTTTAATTGGTTTACGTTGTCTGCCTTGTGCAAAATAAGGTATATTTTGCATTAGCTATCATAAATTCATAATAGTAAGACAATGTATAGTTGTATATTTGTGTCAGTTTGTTGAGATGCTGTGGAGTCATATATGTGAAGAAGTCAGAAAGCTTGACATTTTCAAGGTTGCATTTATGACAACTGGTGGTTCGTGTGTTGTTTTAGGCGTTGGGTGATATCGAGATAGCAATGCGAATCCTGCAGGAGAGGAAGAGCACAGAGAACCCGGTTGATACTCAATACAAGTCGCTCAAATGTGATCTTCAGCTGATGGATAGAGCCGATGCCACATACAAGGCACGACCTATGTCACTGCCTTTTGTAAATAAAAGTAGACATGTACAGCATGGAGTTGTTTACCAGTTTATGCACCGTTCTGCTTAACACAAAGTGGTGTTATATTCCCCTTTGAAGGTATTTACTTAGCATGCTGTATTGGATAACATGCTGTATAAGAACAGCGTGGCATGAAGCACTGACTTCTTGGCAATATCCCTTTTTATGCATGGCCTGGTTTACGCGTTGTATCATTGACTTGTCCCATGTCGACTTCACATCAATGAGTCCATGGTGTGTATGTGTGTGTATAATTGAACAGTCCTATTTTGCATATCTATAAAAGGACTCCATTTTACAGCGCTTTCATTGGATGCCACGTCCAACAAGTGTATTACAACCGAGTTTTGCTATCATAGTCACATACAACAAAATTTGGGGTGTATGATGCTTACAATGTTCCTTATCCCCAACAATGTTCCTGATCTCCAATACGCCAATCATCGTCGTTATGACGGCGTCGTTAAATAAACGTTAATAAAAAAACCTGATCTCCAACAATGTTACATCAGAGTTTGTGTTAGAATGAAGTATATTATTAGGGCGTTTGTGTGTAATCAGCCAAAGTTGACTGATGGTTGGCCATAATAACTACTCATTTATTAGGCACTTTGCATCTGCAAGCCATTTAAGATAGGTTAAGAGTGCACAAATAATTCTGGTGGATGTTTCTGTGCATCTGACAAACTCTAATTTGGGTTTTTCATTGTTTGATTGTAGATAATAGAAGACTATTTGTTGAACACTCACGCTCCAACACACAATCAGTACACGATGAAACTGTTGAATGTCTTCTGCGTTGACAGAGCGGGTGAAAGCAGCAGATTCAAAGACGTCGGATACAGGTACAATGCAACAATCTCTGACTGATTGGGGACAGATTGCTAACTGCGTAAAATCATCTTTTGAGAGTTTCTTAGAATGCATTATGTAATTCTTTTTCCTTGTTTCCTTGACTATTGCATCTTATACTGTTATGTAAATCACCAAAATTTCCTAATGCTGCACAAACTGTCATGGGGGACTAGCTTGGCTTATTCATTGGTGCATAGAAGAAAAAGAGCAGTTTCTTAACCTAACCTAAAGGCAACCTTGGTTGTGAAGTGTTAACCTTGGCATATGAGGGTAGGTGTATGGTCAGGATTCTCATTATAGATGAGTTAGCTAGTGGCGCAGCTGGAGCTGAAATCTTGTAAACAAATTTCTGACAGAGTGGGGATTTGAATCCACAGCCTCTGGGTTGACAGTCTAGCATGCTAACCACTAGACTGTCATACACCCATAGTTAGATCAAATCCATGAGAGCTGGATTGAAAAACCAGTGAGAAATTCAGTGCCAACTAGAGTGCCGGTCAGAAATTTGGATACGGAGTGTTCAATGTTCATGGATGTTGGAGGGTGGTGAAAGAAGGAAACCCAAATAAGACCATTTTAAGAGTTTTGTTTTGAGTTTTACTCTAATGCAAATCTAGTGAAATTCTCAGTAATGCACTCTGATGCAAGTCTTGTGAAACACACTCTATGCAAATCTAGTGAAATACGCATTAATGCACTTAAGTGAAAATCTTGGCAGTTAAGTCATAGAGTAATGAGAAATTGCTTTGAATTTTGTCTGTAGAATGCTGTTATGGCATGGATCGCGTCTGACTAACATGGTTGGCATCATGAGTCAAGGACTGCGTGTCGCTCCACCTGAAGCCCCAGTTACCGGTTACATGGCAAGTTCTTATTCTTTGTAATTTTCTTGAGTTCAGCAAAATTAAAGACTCTGAAGAGCCAAAAATATTTGCCGCATTATTTTGTATGGTTTTGAAAAATAAGGGAAATGCATGACACCATTGGTTGTGTATAGTGTAAAGATGCTACAAACATTAACAAGGAATTTTTTGCCAGTTTGGGCATCAAACACTTCTTCAGTCTTTAGGGAGATGTTGTGTAAATATTTTTTTTCTCTTACATTACAGTTGATTTCTTTAATAATAGCGGCAGACATGGCCTGCGTAGAGTCACTCTTGCGGTAAGATAAGGTAATGACATGCTTATTGTGCTCCTTTACAGTGATTTGATGAAGCACAGTCCTTAGCTTGAAATTTTTGACGGAACACTGAAGTGTCAACTGGACTTCTTGTAAGTTGCCCGGCAGTGCTTCTTTTGACCGCATCAGTTAAGCGGTTTTGAATTTCAGTTGTGTAAGCTTCTGTATGGGTTTCGACATGTTCTGAAAGGATTGAGGTTGAATCTTCTTGTGTTTAACTGTTGTTCAGTTTGGAAAGGGCATTTACTTCGCCGACATGTCAAGCAAAAGCGCCAATTACTGCTTCGCGACAAAGTCAAGAAACGTGGGATTGCTGGTACTCTGTGAGGTATGTGTGTTTTACTTATTATTATGCACTTATTAAGCTGGTGCTATGACCAAGCATCAATCGATGGCGCTGAGCAATTGTGAATGAAGGACTTGCAAAAGGTAACCATAGTAACCATCTTAAGGCAAGGCTTGAACCCGTACTCTCTGCGTTACAAGGTGAGTGCTCTATCCATTGGCTATTGTGTCCTACCGTATAAGTGACAAAAGCTTACATGCAGAAGCGCACTCATTTTCTTTGTACTTTGCAAGGATAAAGCAGATAATTTGGAAGGCAAACAACATGAACGTTAGTTCCTGAGGTCCTGGGTTTAACCAATAATCCTGTGAATGCTGGGCTGTTGGAAGGTTAAATTAAGGTGTCGTTTTGTCGAATTTTTTAGATCATGTTTGCGTCTCTTTCGAAAGATCCTTGAAACTTATTGCGTGGTTGAGGAGGCGTTTGGAGAAAATTTGTTACCTTTCTGTTATGAGAGTTTGAAGGAACGAGGTTTGAGTGTAGTACAAATGAGGTTTTAGTGTAATACAAGTGCGGTTTTAGTGTAGAACAAAAGAGATGAGTGTAGTACGGTATATATGAAGTTTTACTGTAGTACAAATGAGATGAGTGTAGTACATGTGAGGTTTTAGTGTAGTACAAGTGAAGTTTGACATTTATTTATCTATTTTTTTTGACAGATGAAATTCTGTTCACTCTCTATTAAGAGTTGTGTTGCTTTGTGATGACAGGTTAGTCTTGGAAAGGGGAATGATTTGTTATTGGCTGACTACGATGCCAGCGACCTTCCAAAGGGTAAGCACAGCGTCAAGGGACTTGGGAGGATCGCTCCGGACCTTACGAAGAATGTGTCCTTGTAAGTCTGGTTTCGCTACTTTTTTTCCAAAGCTATCTTGGGGCACCTTAGAATTTACATTGATGTACATGCATGTTTTTACATACATTGTGCGTAGATGCAAATGTGTATGCAGCCTGGTATATGCATGCTTGTATGTTTTTTTGTATATGATGTGTGCATGTACAGCTGTAAGTAATAATAATAATAATAATAATCTTTTCTTTATTGAAGCGCCTGAAAAACGCACTGCGCTGTACATTTACATGTTATGCAATTGAAACAACAAATCTTAACTACTAACAAAACAGACAGCCTGCAATACACGGCGATAATAGCAGCCTACAAAGCATGTCCGCCAAATGGAGCTCGATCTTGGTACCTCTCGCTTCTATGCCAGTGTGTTATCCAATGCGCTATCAGCTGTAGGACGGTGTAAGTATGTGTGTAAAATGTACCCACATCTATATCTGATGCGTGCATGTGCATAACCTTATGTATGTATCTGTATGTATGCCTGCCAATATGTTTGTTCATCTGTATCTGGATATTTATATAGCATTTGTTAAAGCAGTCTTGTGTAGATGTGGTTAACTTTACTTGCGGTGTTTCTAGCTGACTCACTTTGTTAGACCTCTTAGACCTAGTGTTCTGTGACCTGAATGTTGAGACCGTGGGCGAAAGGTGTAGATAGTTAATATGTAATTTGTAACTCGCATATTGACCAGATTAGTTAACCAATCATTCAGCATTTTTTTAAGATGCAGCTTTGTGCACTGCAGAAAGATCAATTTTGCAGTGCAGTACATGACTTTGGGTCACATTATATTTGTTAAATACTGTAAGAGGTGCATGATAATCTAGTGCTTAGTTTGCCGAGAGGTCAGGGGTTCATATCCCCGCCAGGACAGTAAATGCTTCGTGATTTTTGCTCCACCTGCACCCCAGTCAACTCAGCTATAATGAGTACAATGACCGTACACTGTCATTGGAAAGATCAGATGGCGAGGGAGAGGACTGGCCACTTGTCGTCATAAGCAGTGGTTAAGAAATACGAAGTTGCTAACATACACCCATGACTGCCACTTAGGTTAGCTGAAAGAACTGTTTCTTGGCTTCTGTGCTCTTCTCACTGAGAGTTTTCGTGTGGCGCTGAGAAATGCAATACATTACATTACATGTGCAGTAAATTACATTACATTGCCAGTTGACACTCTGGTAACAACAGTTACTCTGTTATTTTTCATGACAGGCCGGATGGCACCATTGTACCAATTGGTAAGCCGGTGGATACTGGAATATCGAACTCGGCTGGTTATACTCTCAACTACAATGAGTTCATTGTCTACGACGCGGCACAGGTGAAGATGAGGTATCTCGTCCAAGTCCAGTTCGACTTCAGCTGAACAGGACTCCTTCGGCGACTCCTTAGAGTGCTGACAGATCTTCTCTGCTTCACTCTGCTCCATATCTCTGACTGGTAGCATAGCACTTTTTATGTGTTTGGGACTGGTAGCATGGCACTTTGTACGTGATAGAGAGAAAGACTGTAGATGGAAAAGCTTCATTGTTCTAGTTAATTACAGAAAAGTTGATCTGAAATTTCTGACCAATTGGTTTATAAGTGTAGGCCTACAATGGTGTGTTTGCGTGTATTTCGTTTAGGTGTCAAGAATCTCTGCTAGTGTCATCCAGTGCATTGTGATATTGGATTGTGGTTTTGTTTTGAACTGATTGGTGCGTTAAAATAACAGTGCTCTAGGAGTTATTAGATTAGGAAATAGGCATTATATATATACAATATATATTATGTATGTGTACGTACATGTATATGTAGGTATACATTCTGTCATGACCAAATCTCGTGCTTTTGCTTTGTTGGCCCCACTCGATAAAACGAACTTCTCATGACTCGCTAATTGCTTCAAGCTGGGGGACTCCCGACATCCTTTTGGTACTTAGACAGCCTTAAGCTTTGTCTCGCACTGGGAGCGCCTCTGATTGGTGTATCACTGTGAGTGGCGCCATATAAATTTAGAGATACAATACAATATGCATGTAACAGAATTTGTGCAGTACCTTTCCAAGGACTTGCCAAAAGTGCTGAACAGGGTCATTTGGTGTGATTGTGGATTTATCATATGTCTAGTATCTCTTAACTTATCTTAAGTCATATCACTTTGTTAAATAGTATTAATTAGCAACAGTGCTTTAACACTTGTGTCTAATGCACAGGGCATCAACCGATGGTAAACCTAAGCCAAGCCGTGATCAGGTCAGTGTAGATCTGTTGGATGGCTGTGTTTCAGCAGCAACAATGCTAGGTTCTCAAAAGGCACTATAAATGTCCAAATACATACATTACCACTAATTTACCAGACGCCATACAAAATTAACTTTTGCATTACTTTTGAGAGCATGAAGCTAAACATTTAGGAGCAGATGCTGGTTGTGTGTTGGTGAACCATCGTGTCAACACCTTCGGCATTAGTACAATGAAATCTCAGAAGTTATTGGGTTTAATTATGCTGGATTGATATGTTGCATACTATCTGTGCTCCATTATGAGGCTGAGACCTAAACACTGACTGACCAAGACGATTGGTGGAGCGGTGGAAACAGCAATGCTCAGGAGAGGGCCACTGTTGATGATAATGATTGATTGATATTGACCTGCTTTGTTTTCAAAATGTGCTTAGTAATTTGTATAGATGTAATTCGAAAGTTGTAGTTCTGTTTTTCCTTTCCGGTGAATGTACAGCAATACTAAAGTTCTATACAGAATCTGTAGTGTATGTTGGTTTGAAACCACCAATCACTCCAAAAGAGCGTACATTTCATCCTATTTGTGAATCTATTGACCCACCTTTCATTCTATAGGGCTGATTTGTTTTCAGCCGCAGTGGGAGACAGATCTGGTGGCAGGAACGAAAGATGTGGGAAACAGGGTTGCCAGGTAGTCGCGAAAAGCACGAGTTGGGCTACTTTTCAATGGGCTCGCAACTGAAAATTTCGTCCTCGCGATATTTGGGCTACTTTTGAATTGTCCCGCGGTCGCTACGGCGACATTACGAATTCTCGTAAATTGACCGCAGTAGGCTACTTACTGTTACTAGCTACTGTTCTTATGTGGTGTTGCCTAGTTAGTAATGAATACATACTCTGCGGAGTATCCCGGGATTGACGAACTTGGAATCCCGGGATTACGGGATTACAAAAATCGGATTTTTTAAAATTAAAATTACATGATGCACAGCCTAATTCTTCCTTGGTCGATAGACGCTAATACGACAGATAATTAAGCAGAGGCCCTAATAAGACTACAGAGTGCAGACGGACCGTCCCTTGCCTTAATTAATAGCAGGGTGCTGCAGCGGTGCACCCTGCTGCCGTGCTGCTGCTAGGCTAGCCTGCTACTGCCTGGTTTCCGCGCGTTGTGGTCGGTCAGTGCTGTGGTCATCTGGTATTCTCGACCTGATTTCGGGCCGTGGTATCACTATCAACTATTAAGAAATCAACCCATCCCTG
Organism: Aporrectodea caliginosa; assembly: GCA_020284085.1. Classification (NCBI taxonomy): domain Eukaryota; kingdom Metazoa; phylum Annelida; class Clitellata; order Crassiclitellata; family Lumbricidae; genus Aporrectodea; species Aporrectodea caliginosa. The sequence continues at coordinate 897,886 of JACEVL010000036.1, forward strand.
CTGCAGCTGTTAAGTGTCACTACCTAAATGAGCTCAATTCGGGGTCGAAGAAGACCAAGTGTGTTGCATTAGCCTAGGCCTACTGTTATTTGACCTACTACTACTAAGCCTATACTACGTCTACGACGATGTCAGCCACAGAATAGGCCTAGCTTAAAAAACTAATTTAGTTAAATATATTTAATAGATTTCATAAATAATAAACGTCAGTTGAGGCGGAACGTGCATTTTCGGCGGTAGGTGTTGAATGCTAGGCCTATAGGCCCTACGATAAGCTCAAGGCTAGGACATTCTACTATTGACACTTGCGTTTTTTGCGATCATTTTATCGTAAATAATTTTTAACAATACATGGACATTGAACTTTTAACTTTTCATTTTAGCCTAAGTAACAAGTTAACAATACAAAGCCACAACGTTCGAAAAATCATTGTCTTTCGTACACAACTGCGTTATAGCATTAAATATATGGGCCTATATTTATTCTAGTGAAGACGAATTTTTCCTTGCAAACGTCAATCCCGGGATCCCGGGATTGATTCATTTCTAATCCCGTAATCCCGGGATTGGCAAAATGCTCCGGGATTACATTCCCTAGTATGGACCAGAGCTATATATTACCGACTAGTCTACGGTAAGCACGAAGAAGGCTGCCATTTAAATGTTTACGTCAATGGCTTCATCACGTGTCTTGGCGAAACCAATACAGTATGTATATTCACGTACCTAGCAAAAAATTTAGTAATGATTTCATTTAGCTGTTGAGCTCGCGACTTTTGGGCTACTTTTGGACGTGATTTCGCGACCAAGCACTTCCGAAATCTGGCAACCCTGGTGGGAAAAAGTATCGTCAGGAAGCGATAGATTGAGTTAGATGGCGGCATTTCCCTTTTTTGCCAACCTACTAGTATTGCGTCTTGCTTGTGCTTGCTTGCGCCAGTGTGGCAGAGAGTAGACCTACCAGAGCTTTGTTGTTCTTGTTAGAAACACTATAGATTAAAGTAGTCTTTTTGATGGGTATATCTGGGGACTGATTGGTTCATAGCCAGCTGAAATAAATCTGGATTGAAATTTCGTTGGAGGGTCGCCAACAAACGCGTCGTCTGCATCGTCCGAGGGCGATAAATCAATAGCCAGCCGACGGCGCCGGCGGGAGATTCAGTATGGAAGCGAACGGGATAACTGCACCGGGCAAGGCAAGATTTGATAAGTTCGGTATTTGTTGTGTTATGCCACTCGATAGGAGAGCACACGGTACGGTTAGGGGGTCACATATGATTTGCTAAGCATTCGTGCCGCGCAGTTATTCACGGAAACTGATTAGTCATGTTAGGGTCAGGGTTAAGGTATCGAGGGCGAATTGTTATGGCTTTACATAGTTCACACTCTTTAACAATACAACTATTTTCATACTGACCTCTTTCAAAAACTCGTAAGTGCACAAACGACCACGCGACAGAACATCGATGGTGTTGAGCAATGATGTACGTATGAAGGACTAGGGTGAGGCTCGAATCTGTAGATGTCTGATTTAGTATACTATAGCCACAGTAGGCCTATAAGCGAACGCTAAAACCCAATTGGCTGTTTACAATGCAACTTCTGACCTTATCGTTGATTGGACTGTCCGGTTCGAATGGATTTACATTCGAACTGCTCATTTTAATACGGGATTGCCTACTCGATGCCCTTCTGGCTTTATCAAGGATTGTTCTCTATTGACGAGGCTCAGTGGGCTGGAGACCTGGAGTGCTTCCCTGTAGATTTATTCCGACCCTGTATATACATTCACTGAGAAGGTTGCATATTCCTCACAAAAAAAGACAAATCTTAACTACTAACAGAACAGACAGCCTGCAATACAGGGCGCTAATAGCATTTCCTATTTAGAAACATCTTAACAAATACTAGCCACACCCTCCACGACCTGCTAATAGCATTTCCTATTTAGAAACATCTTAACAAATACTAGCCACACCCTCCACGACCTTCTCCCTCTGTCAATTGCACTGGTCATGACCTGCGCCCACGCTCACATAACCGTGTTCTCCCTAGATTTGATTCCCTTACCAGGCGTGGCTTCTTAGCTAGGATGTTGTACAGTTAGACATTATGTTTTCTAGTTGACCTAATTTTCTTCTAATTATTGTTTTCTTTGTACATAAATTATATCTGACTTTGTATGTAAAGCGCTGAGCGTTTGCTTGCGTTCAATAAAGAACATTCTTACTTACTTACTTACTTATGTCATGTATGTGTTGTTATGCAATGCAGAGCAGTTTTTGTATTGTATTCAAACATTTAGCCTATAAAGCGCCTCTCATAGGTGAACCATTCAGAGGCGCTCCCAGTGCAAGGCCAAAGAGAAGAAAAAGGTTTTGAGAAAAGCAAAGGTGGAAGAGAGGTTACTAGGTAGAATTCGAGAGCGAGTAGGGCCTATAGATGGAGACAGCGCATTCCAAAGAGAGGGACCAATTGAGGTAAAGGAACGGGACTGAGTTTTTTTTCTACGTAACACGGTAGGCTAACACGAATGTAAATGTAGGCCCTAAACTTTGATATAGCGACCGTATGACCTTCACCCTGCTAATTTTTTAATTAATAATTGATCTGGTGAGATCCTTCACCACCGCTGCCCGTTTGAATGGGCGCCACGAAGCGAGGTCGACGTCACACGACCCTTACAGCAACGTCATAGTTTTACATAAGTTGCTCCTACCAAGGAAATCTACAGGGTCTTGACTCTTATGGACAATAACACGAGGAAAACATTAATTTTAGGCCCCTATAGGAAGAATGCTGTACGCTGTTGAGTTTGCATGTGTCATACGATGTCTGTCCACTTGTTTAAGAAAGAATATACTTACTTACTTACATATGTGGGAACATTTAGCCCATATGACATTATTTCCATATAGGTTTCGTATGTCATTCCATATGGGACCGCATGTAAGCCAGAGGCGGCGCCAGACAGTCTCTGTAACCAGGGCATAGCCAGGGCAGTTATAGCCTACAAGTAACCAGCGCAGTGGGAATTTATGCTCCAAATAAATCCTCGACAGGGCACAAGTTATGGCAGATTTGTGGCAGGGCAACGACCAGGGCAGAGGCCATTTACCAGGGCGTTTGTACTAGCTTGCCCTGGTGTTGCGCCGCCACTTCAAGCAGCACAAGTCATATGCAGCCCATTTGGGAATAATATTGTCGTATTGGACATGGCGTTGCTGTTGAGCGAAGCGCTGCTGTGTTCTAGGAACGTGCTTGCTTGTTTACTGTTTAACCTTCGGAGGCCGAAGTGGGGTAGATTTCTACCCCAGCGGTGTTTGGATGTTGATTGCGGAGTAACTGTAGGTAGCCATAACTTGACGTTCCACATGTTTACAAGTTAACACCCCAGACATATTCCCACACCAAAACGATCATCATGTCATGTTGTCTGAGAAAGTTATTTCAGTTCAAAGTGTCATGGGGTAGAAATCTACCCCACTTCGGCCTCGGCGTTACAATTTTTTCGTTCATAATGAAGATGTATTTATAGAAGATATTACCCAAAATGTGTGTATCTAAGCTCATAGATAAGCTATAATGACAAATGAAGTGTCCTTTGTGATAGATCCAAGGTCAAGGAATCGAACTATCGCATTGGCAATAGTGTGGGAATAGAACTATCCAAGATGGCGGCCATATGAGCGTAGATATACACATTTTGAGTTTCGGCGGCCATATTGGCCGCCATCTTGGATAGTTCTATCCCCACACTATTGCCAATGCGATAGTTCGATTCCTTGACCTTAAAACTATCACAATGGACAGTTCATTTGTCATTATAGCTTATCTATGATCGTAGATATACACATTTTGAGTTTCGGCGGCCATATTGGCCGCCATCTTGGATAGTTCTCTTTCCACACTATTGCCAATCCGATAGTTCGATTCTTTGACCTTGGAACTATCACAATGGACACTTCATTTGTCATTCTAGCTTATCTATGAGCGTGGATATACACATTTTGAGTTTCGGCGGCCATATTGGCAGCCATCTTGGATAGTTCTATTCCCACACTATTGCCAATGCGATAGTTCGATTCCTTGACCTTAAACCTATCACAATGGAGACTTCATTTGTCATTCTAGCTTATCTATGAGCGTAGATTTACACATTTTGAGTTTCGGCGGCCATATTGGCCGCCATCTTGGATAGTACTATTCCCACACTATTGCCAGTGCAATAGTTCGATTCTTTGACCTTGAAACTATTACAATGGACACTTCATTTGTTATTATAGCTTATCTATGAGCTTAAATATACATATTTTTGAGTTTCGGCGGCCATATTGGCCGCCATCTTGGATAGTACTATTCCCACACTATTCACAATGCGATATTTCGATTCCTTGACCTTGGGTATATTAGAATCGACACCTCATTTGTCATTGTAGCTTACCTGTGAGCTGAGATATTACATATTTCTTTGGGGTAGAAAACTACCCCACTTCGGCCTCCGTGTCCAGAAACGGAGCTTCGGCCTCCGAAGGTTAACGACCACTGTGTGGTAACAAAGACCATTAGCGTCGCCCTCCTCCTTTAACCAGGCTTGGGACTGGCACTGGTATGCGGGGGGCCCGTGGCGCGATGGATAACATCTGGCAAAAGTGACCGAGAGGTACCGAGTTCGAGCCCCCGTTGGGCGGATATGCTTTGTGTTTGCAGGCTGTCTGTTCTGTTAGTAGTTAAGATTTGTGTCTTGCGAATTGCATAATTGTGCACTGTAACCGGTTGCGGTGTGTTAACCGGATTGTTGAATAAACGAAAATATATTATTATTACTGTCAGAAAGCGAACAGTGGCGGAGTTCTCTAGGAACGTGACACGGCTTCATGTAGATAGGAGGATCCAGTCAACTTTCTGCTGTTATAGCCCAAGCATTGCGATAAGGAATTCGGTTTTACATGGAGTTGACCATCGATTGCTGATGCCTCGTGATCCGGTATGCGGACAACGCCGTAAAGAATAACGATTCTTACTCCACTAGGTGCGTGCATTTTGATGGTTCCCGGGTGGCTGCCACTTAAGTTGGCTTGCGCTTGCCATCGAGCGTATTGCTATGGCAGCGGATGCCTTTCACGCGGACAGCACATAGCGTCGGATGGCGTCGCCGCGGCCGCCCCGTGTCCATCTATGTCCATCCAGCGTCCAATGTCCGGCGCCCGGACTAAGGATTTAGCGAGGCGCGTGCGAAAGAAGGGTTTGTCGCCTGCAGCAGGCCGTCGTGTGGCGGCGCTGTCGGCTTTGAATCGGCGACAACACAGCATTACGCGTCCGGCAAAATGCGTCGACGAACCGTTGCAGTTGGCCAGTTATGAAAATTTATGGCGGCGTTTGTAGCTATAGATCTCCGAGAAGAAGTTGGCGTCTCCGCTCGTAGCGTTTCCTAATCGGATGGGACTGGTCGGCACGGATGAACGGCATGACGATTATTGACGAGGTAGGTAGACGTATTATTGTACGAATCGGTCGACCCTGTTTAAGTATTTCCTTCGTCTTTGATCTCGTCGACGTTATGTGCCGCAACTATTTTGAATTTGAAATCGTTTCATAATCGGAGTCTCCTCTCGGAATGTTACGTCACACGTAAGTGACGTCATCAAGTGCTTATTGCGTCATTGTCTGACGTAGTTGCGGCGTGTTCTGACGTCATCGGGTGGCATTATTTGGTAACTTCTATAGCTCAAGTGTATAATAATTATTATCTTCGTTTGTTATTTCAAGCTGACACGCTGCAGTATGATTGCAATTCATAGTATGAACGGATGATCACAAGTTATTACAGGAGTCGAAGCTAACTATTTGGCAGCCATGCAAGGCGCCCATCACGTCCTACTGCTCAGTTTACCAATGCCATCTGGCGAATGAAAGGCTGAGTTGGCCCCTTCGGGAGGGTAGCGGGAAGCAATCCCGCGTCCGTGCTGATCTTTTCTCTTCATGCCAGAGTGTTACCATAATACCCTAAACCCCTTCCCCAAGGCATCAACCGATGGTGAACCAAAGCCAAGCTGTAATCAAGTCATGTAGAGTGGTAGATGGCTTCTGACAAGTATGAAAGTAGTGCTCTATATAAATAGTGAAAAACATGCTTACATACATTCATGCATCCACAAATTACAGTGCATACATTACATCCTTACATAATATCCATAAAACATTTAAATACATTGCTATATATGTGGTGCATTGGTTGGGTCTTGTTGACCTAAGCATCCTAATGTAATGTAAAAATTGTGGCAGCAAAACAGGCAAGGTCTAGTCAGTGGCATAAATCATCGGGGGGGGGGCAGAGGGGGACTGTCCTCCCCAAAGTTTTGACTTAAGCCCTTCTGTCCCCCCAAAATCCGGCCCTCGTAGGTACTCTGTCCCCCCAAGTTATGTATATTTTTCGCCTCTGGGTCTAGTCAGCATGGCCAGTTATAAGGTAAAAGATTGATGATCGAGCATTGGCGACCATCAAACAGACACACCTGGCGTACATAGGAGAGATTTATTATGTACAGTTATGTGGTCCATATTATTTTGAATGCTGTCTTTTTCCATGTAAACTGAAATCTTTTCTTCATTTGCAAAACTGAATAAAAAATCTTATTTACCGATCACGATTCTTGATTCATTCATTCATTCATAAATTTATATAGCGCCCCTTCCAGAGGACTACTCAGAGGCGCTCCCGACTCCAGCGCGGCCACAGAGTACAGTTTTGAGTTTAGTAAAGATAGCTTCAGTAAGAATTCCAGGGAACAGGCGTACCTCCTGGGGAGCCAATTCCAGACCACTGGGCCCACCACGGAAAAGGTTCGATTCTGCATAGTTGCAGTTCGTGCAAATGGGACTAAGAGCACCCCCTTCTCTGCAGAGCGGAGGAGGCGGCGACCTTTAATACCCGAGGGGCAGCAAAGCTCCCCCAGGTAGGCTGGGGCTAGACCCAGCTGACATCGTCGTACCAAGGCAGCAATCCTGTACTCAATGCGCTGCCGGGTAGGGAGCCAGTGACTGATAATGGCTTTAGCCAATGGCATAACTTCAGATTCCAGGATGAATGTGTCCTGTCACTGGCTTTCTTTTACTTTTTCAGATTTGGACTTGGGCAAAGCAATTATCTGTCCTTAAACAGCTATAGGGCACTGGTTTTAGTAGGAAATCAGATTTCATCGTATTGATGAAATTCTCTGAGTAAGTCCAGAACAGAGAGAGGACTTAGATCCCTATATATAATAAAACAACAGCAAGTGTGCCAGAAGTGATGATTTAGTTGCTGAAGGGAGTTTGATTGTTACATAGTGCCGTCTTTTGGTCAACTTGTGTGTGTTACACATACTGCTAAAGCCAAGCCATCCTTGACTGTAAGTGTTCCTGCTTGTTTATTCATATCGGACATTTATATAGCGCCCCTTCAAGAAAGTACTCGGATACGCTTATGCAATCTCACTTTGTATTAACAGTTGAGAGAACTTGGTCTGCATATAAGATTGATGTTCTTGCCTCGAGCTACACAGAAATTATACAAAGATGTTGATTTATGCATGGCTAGCTGTCATGCCAATAAAATGTTAGAGAACTGATAATGAGCTCTATGCCATTTCCACAAGTTTGCGAACACCACTCAAATCACTGTGGAAATGTTGCAGGTGCTTTGTGGGGCCCTTGAGAATAGAGTGATTCAAAGAGTCTAGTTTGCAGCTGTGGCTGCATGCATTATATCTCTTAGTCTGCGCAAAACGAGAGTAGGCTACAGAGGAGGAGAGCAGTCCAATAAGTTAGCTCAAAAAATAAGCCATGGGTATGAAGTGTTAGTGACCTCGTTTACTAAGCCTCGTCTTATGAGTAATATGTTTATTGAAGGATAAATTAGAATCAAACATGATTCCAAAATTTTGAGCCGAACAGCTGCATAACCCAAACATACAGAATTCAGAGCGATCCATTTTCTATCATCCAGGACTGCACACAGTAAAAAGACCTAAAAAAATAGTAAGAGATTTGGAATATGAAAAGTACTTAGCGGGAGTGTTGATAAACGACTATAATAATAATAATAATAGTAGTAGTAGTAGTAGTAGCAGCAGCAGCAGCAGTAGCAGCAGTAGTAGTTGTAGTAGTAATAGTAATACTACTAACAACAACAAAAACAACAGCAACTACAAAAACGACGACAACAAAAAGCAAAAAACCGAGAACGGAGCCCTGAGGGACAACGCCGGTGAGTGTTACCAGAACTGATATCGATCCTCCAAAGAAGACAGAGTGGGTGCGGTGACTGAGCTATGACTGGTCAGACTGGAACGAGTCTAAGTCCAGACTCCATACCCAAAAGGCGTGCTGGAGGAAATACATATGCAGGCGTGTGCGTGTTTATTATTAAACTCCCGTCATTGATTGCAGAGCATACCTACTTGTTAAGGGAAGTTTTTCCTTTCGTGACAGTTGCGAAGACATTGTTTGCAAAACGTACGGTGCGTGAAAGCCGCTATTCAAGGACGGCAGTTTTTCCACTTGAAAGGGATGGCACGAATGGATGTTGGATTATTTAAAAGCCGCAACTTACACACAAAGGATGGCATTCATGCCATCTGTCATCTTTCGACTGGAATCCGTTGGTTGGTTCCACGTGTGTGCATGGGCCTACTACTAGCGACTCTTGTAGCTTACTGTGCATTGTTTTGCAAACTGGTGTAATAATTTCGTCCGTAATGACATTTAACATAATAATAGGCTAGCGCAGAGAGCGCCTCTGAGTAGGTCTATTAAAGAGGCGCTGTAGAAATTCTCAAAATGAATGAACAAACTTCAAGTCCATTCCATTAAAAAACGTAATAATAGGCTAGCGCAGTAAGTGCCTCTGAGTAGGTCTCTCGAAGAGGCGCTGTATAAATTCTCAGAATGAATGAACAAACATCATGTCCATTCCGCTAAAAAAAACATGGGAACATTGATAGAAGAGGCATTTTAAAAATGCTTGAGGCATCAACCATACACGCTTCATGCTCTGCGATAAGTGCATTACAAGAAGTCGACCTGGATCATATTATAATATGCTCATTGGCAATGGAACAGCGGAATCATCCATTACGGCCGTCCGCATAGGGGAAGCAAGGGGCCATCCAAATGCAGACAAAAAAAACGGATAAGAAGTGGGCGTTATTGATTTACTACATATTGTTGTTTTAGTACAACGTGTGCCGTGAAACTGTGTTTAGTCACACAAGAGATAAACCACATAGGGCCTAAGAAATGCTACTTCCACATGCTAGACAAGTGCAAGCATGGCGAAAAAATTGGAGATAACATTTACGCAGCCAAACTCTTCAGCACTTTCTATTTATGGCCTGGTTTGATGTTTAGAAGCCATTTGGAAAGAATAATGGTGGAAATTTATAGGGCTTGAGCAGCAGTGTTCATGGTTCGTTTTAGCACGAATTCTCATCTGTTGTTATCTTCAGAATACTTCATGCAAGTGGCGCCGCGTTTTATATTAGTTGTAGCATCTAAAACACTTAGAAAATCGGATTAACGCTGTAATGATGAGCTGCAATGGTTTCACAGTCACTTTTAGTGCACTGTCGTCAGTAAAGTGTTAACATACCGGTTGTTTCAAAAGGAGCGCATGTTTGTTTTATATAGGATGTTTGTTTTATATAGGATGTTTGTTTTATATAGGGTGTTTGTTTATATAGGATGTTTGTTTTATATAGGATGTTTGTTTTATATAGGATGTTTGTTTTATATAGGATGTTTGTTTTATATAGGGTGTTTGTTTATATAGGATGTTTGTTTTATATAGGATGTTTGTTTTATATAGGATGTTTGTTTTATATAGGATGTTTGTTTTATATAGGGTGTTTGTTTATATAGGATGTTTGTTTTATATAGGATGTTTGTTTTATATAGGATGTTTGTTTTATATAGGATGTTTGTTTTATATAGGGTGTTTGTTTATATAGGATGTTTGTTTTATATAGGATGTTTGTTTTATATAGGGTGTTTGTTTATATAGGATGTTTGTTTTATATAGGTAGACCTACATTTGTTTATTGCTGCAATAAATGAATGTATACGGCATACCAAATTTATGCTTTTCGTGTTGTTCTTTGAAACATGTGCTGTGCTGATAAATTGATAATTAACTAAATCTATTCTTTGCACATTTTCTTCTTCTATTTATTTATTTAAGACACTTATTACAATTGCAAAGTGAGTAAATCTGGATTGGAGGCGCGTATGAATGTTGAATGCTTGAGAAGGACTCGTGAAAATATAAACGAATCATCTGTTGTTCTAAAGGTCTGTCTCTCATCAGCAGTGTTGATTTTCAGGTTGCTGGATTAAGTGAAAGTGCTCGGACATGGAAGACTAAGTGATTGATTTCTTTTTTACATGATCTGGTTTACAACTTCCATCAACGTCATCTGATTGTTGACAACTAAACTGGGATCTTCGCTTGCCATCTATGGACAACTCCTCTGACATGACTGAGCGCTCTTGAATAAGCTGGTGCCATGAGCTTAGCTTTATTAGAGTAGTGCTTTAGAAATTTGAAGATTACGATTACGATTACCAATCTGCAACAATGTTGGAGCAGCAAAGAATGATCTCGAATGACCGTCTATGTTGCTGCTCATGTTTACCCAAAGTGGCAGTTAAGAAGCTGCAGTTGACAAGGTGGATGGTTCATTTCATGTGTTTCATTCACTGTTTTCTCTCTTCAAACGTCCGCTTGACATCGTGCAATCCCCGTCCGTATTCCTTGTTCCAGGAAGTGGTCATACCACATGATTGTTCACCTGGTTTCATCGTGACGTCGCTTGAATTCATGGGCCAGAGCTTCTTCACTGAACTCGCTTCGACTCACAGCGCCGCAGGAAGTAACATCACACATTTCTTCACAGTTCTTCACAACGGGGACCTGGTCACGATCGCTGATGTGTCGAGTCTCGTCGGACAGGAAGTCCAGCTCTCTGTTAGCAGTCAGTTTGGCTCCCATTCTTGGACTGACGTCGTTTTTGTCCAGGTTCGTCATGGCGACACCGTCTTTACTTTCACGAAGCAACTCTACGAGGGAATGCTGACCGAGAACAACGAAAGAAACGCGTTCGTTCGAGGACTCGACAACTTGAAAGCGAGAAGGAAAGACCGTCTTGTAATGGTTCGATACTCACTGCTTTCCGGCCGAATGGACCTGTTTCAACTGGTAGAGATTGAAGATGGTTCACTGGGATTGGAGGCTCTGGTATCTTTGGACTACGAGGTGGAAACACAGTACTTGCTAACGTTCATGGCCGTTTCAAATGACACAGACGATAAGCCAATCTTTGCCAGAATTCGAGTATTCATCGAGAACGCCAACGATAATTCGCCGGTTTTTGACGAGCCATCCTACCATGCTCTGGTGAACGATATCACGCCACCTGGTGGTATTATTGTCCAGTTGGTGGCACTGGATGCAGACGGAGACTTTGTGAAATACTCCTTTGAGCCTGAAAGTGACGACTTTGGAATGGACCATAACACTGGGTCAGTGTATGTTCAGCAGTATTGTGGATATCTTCAATCGTCAAGTTACCGATTCATGGCCAGTGCTACGGATCTGGGTGGAAGACAGAGCAGCCCAGCAATTATTACCATAGAAACCAACTGTTCAGATGTACCGAAGCAGGTTATTTCAGCGAGGAATCGCCGAGACATTCGTCCGGTGAAACAGATCGAGATTCCAGAGAGCATGTACGGTGACCTTCTTGACCTGGAAAACGGTCCGCAGCAACTGTTTGCTTTTAAGGACCCACCTCCAAAGGACCTTGAAATCAATCCGGTTACTGGAACCGTTCGTCTTCGCGATGGCCGGAAGTTGGATTACGAAACCCAGGCACAGATCAACTTCGTTGTCATCATCAGTCGTGTCGATGACGTTTCATGTGAGTCAATCCTATTTCTTCCCATACACACAGCTTATTGCATCCAACAGATCTTTACATGCATTTACCAGTGTATGTATGTATATTCGTATATTTCAGAAAACAACAGGCAGAACGCTGTAGGTTAACAATAACAGTTGACAGTATGGCTACTTATGGATGGGTTGATTAGTGCATGTTTTTATATAACATTCTAGGAATAAAGTTCATCGAGTCTTTATCGGGGAGGGTGAAATTGTGTGCCCTATGTGGGAAGTTATATAAAGGTTCACGTTGCACTGGGCAGAGGCCACGGAGAACATGAAGCTCATTATTCTGGACGACACTAAACAGAGCGTCATCTGCAGCTTGTGCTAATGTTTCAGCCGTAAGATCATTAGGTTTTAAGTAACCAGCACGCCCGATTCTGTGTTACTGGATGTGATAATTATTCAGTAAAAGCTATTTTACATTATCCTCCTTACTTAGGCTTTGCTTATTCTCTGTGGGCTGCCTCTCTCTTACAGGCTGATCTTCTGGATGTTAGGCCTACGGCTTGGTTTAGGGGCACCATCGGATGTTGCCTTGTGCATTAGACATCAGCACAATAGAAGCTACTAATTACAGTACTAAGACATTAATTATGTTATTAAAAAATTAAATTAAATGTAATTAATCTGTTTATAATGCTTGCATGCATTTGTACGTAGTGTACAGTTGTAATGTAATGTTTGTAATGTAAATCTTCGAAAATTTCTCAGCGCCCACAAAAACCACGTCAGGGAGACCAGCTTATTCCCCGGCACTATATAAAATCAAGTCCGCAATAGCCAAACTCCTAGAGCTGTTCGTTTCGGTGCCAGGTCAAAATCCGGGGAGGTCAAGCCGAGGAGACTACGGTGGCAATCGGTGATGATGGTGGTCGTGTGGTGGTCAGTTGGTACCGAGGGGCAAATAAATAAAACATAATACACTCAAACGTAGCATACCTGTGCTTAGTTTGGTAGATAAATAAGTAGCCAACGATGGGTTTAAACTTTTCCGAACGTTTTTTGGCATTCAAAACCCTACACAAAGAATTGTATCGTCAATGGCAGATAGTCTAAATCAGTGCAGGAAGTTCCAGATTGTAAAATTACAACCTAGCCTTAGATATTTGATGATTATTGTTGGTTGGAAATGCTTTCCCGTGGTGTTTTTCCTTCCTAGTGAGTGACCATCTTGAATGCTTCTTTCCTGATTCTGTTTTGTCGACGCACAATTTATGTCGACCATTTCCCCCGCTGTTCTAACGAGCCACGTGCGTTGATGGATGTTTGACGGCCTTTACGGTGTTGTTGATCATCTGGCCTATATTCTACAGACCATTAACCATAATGGTTTCACCAGTTGAGTCACAGATCCACGTGGTTTTACCAGCTGTGTCACATGACACAACATACCTAGGCATCAGTGTAATTGACTTGCATATCATATCAGCACTAACATATCAATGTAACATGCTGTTTTCGACAATAACAATCAAATTATAAATTGAACACAACACTAATGAAGGTCAATGAGTCAGCCGAAAAAGGTCACGTAGAACCGCTAAAGACAATTGGCATTGTCCAAAATAAACACACAAATAAAGACAATCTCTCAGTTGTCTCAGCTATTTAAAACTAATAGGTGATTCATATGAAATAAATAATTATTAATTAACAATTTTATAATTATTAAGAAACAATTTAAAAAAAATTAAAGTTTTAAGTTATGAAATGAGTAAATGAATAAGCTTGTTTTTCTGGTGCAGCTTAGTGTCACGTGGAGGAAATAAGATTTTACATTTGATCACATCGCCCATATCCCAAGATTTTAAGAAGTTTACTTGGCCTAATTTCATCCAATCATGTTCTTTGTATTTGCATATAACCTAGTTACGGACTGCCCAAGCCAATTATTGGACAGTGACCAATCGTGTTCTTATGCTCCCTTTACGTAAGCTTATGTGACGTACAACATGACGTCACAATCTATGACATCATAATTATAGTATTAGATTTGAATCCAAGTCATTAGGTGCAATGCCAACTCGGGAACTGTATTCCACGTAGGTTTTTGGCGCATAGCAAGAGTTTGTATATAAATTATACTAAATTTATGAATGAATATACAACCTTTTACATGGGTTAGTCTAAAACAATATTTCATATCCCAAGGAACCTCTCTGCCCGTGCAAACGTTTAGGAGGAGAACAAATTGATAGCTGGGAGTGCAATCCGTTAGGCCTACCGCTTTTCATATGTATATTTATACATGAAAATATGTGTAGGGTAGGCGGCGTAGGCCTGTTAGCTGGACTCCGATCGCCGCTGTGGACTGGTCATTATAATCACCTTGCCAGTGGGTGGCTAATCTTCAGAGGAATGTACGGCTTCACTGTCTTAAGGAACCGTGCTACCATCATGTTCCAGGTTCCACTCCAGCCCCGCTCTACATATAAATACATCATCTTACACTGTAAGGAAAATATTAAACACACACGGACAGACACGTGCATGCACACACAAACACACCTACAGACACACCTACAGACACACCTACAGACACACACACACCTACACACACACCTACACACACACACACACACACACACCCACACACCCTACACACACACACACACACACACACACACACACACACACATGCACACACACATGTATTGGGGCCCGTGACGCATTGGATAACATCTTGCACAGAGACCGAGAGGTACCGAGTTCGAGCCCCGTTGGGCGGATTTGCTTTGTAGGCTGCTATTAGCGCCGTTGTATTACATGGCTGTCTGTTCTGTTAGTAGTTAAGATTTCAATTGCATAACATGTAAATGTACAGCGCAGTGCGTTTGTCAGGCGCTTATTAAAGAAAAGATATTATTATTATTATTATATATACACCAGGTTACATTGTAAGGAAAATATTCAGAATTTTTGTGTTTCTTGCCTTATGTAAATTGACTGAGGCCATATAATAGCTCTATTTGTTAATTTTTCTGTAAAAAATGTGCAGTGGAATGTGACAATTTTCATTGTTTCTTGTTTATTTGTTATTCAACGATTTATTATTTAAAATGTAAATATTTATTTCTTACTCTGCGGCATTATGGACCCTAATCTAAACTAATCTAATCTAGTGACTTCTATAGCGCCATTATCATAATGTCTAAGATATCAGTCACTATTCACTTCTTAGAGTGAAATAGCAATAAAAACACGTAGTCCATTAGAAAAGCCAGGTCAAAATTGATAGGGTTATATATGTGAAATCATTCCAGAGAGGAGAAATTTATTATTTCTTACCTATTGTTCCGGACATTTTCCCACGGAAACCCTTATGAGGATCTGTGGAACCTGAGGGTTCTGTGAAACCCTGGTTTGTAAAAACTGATCTGGATGAAGACGCTGAGGCCTTGGTGTTAGTTGAGAACTGCTGTTCTGATCGCAGCTCAATTGCACGAAGGTGTGCAAATGAAATAGTTGCTGAGTTCCTTGTAAGGGTGAATGGGTGATGTGATACTTTACGTATGTTTTCTGGGCCTTAGATCAGTGGCGGCGACAGACTTTTTGTAACCAGAAGATAGCCAGGGCAGTCATACAAGTAACCAGTGCAGAGGCGATTTATGCCCCAAATAAATTCTCGGCAGGGCAACAGTTCTAGCAGCCTTGTGGCAGGGCAATGACCAGGGTAAAGGCTTTTTACCAGGGCATTTGCCCTGATGTAGCGCCGTCACTGCAGAAATATGCAGGTGTAGGCCCTAGTCCTACCTGCATCTTCAGCATCCAGAATGCCTATTCTGTTCATCTTGGAAACGTGTCTCCCTGAGTGAGTGAGTGAGTGAGTGAGTGAGTGAGTGAGTGAGTGAGTGGACGGGCGGACGGCCAGCATTGTGACAGGACGTGCTTGTCGTTTCCCGTCATGTCTGCGGATAGCACTCTGTGTCCCCCGTCCGTCTGGCCCTTCCCCGCCCCATTGGCCCGACCCCACCCCAACGGGCCTGACATGACTTACAGAGAAGTGTTTCGGTGTGTTTCATTGATCTAATTCACCGCCGTATACGCACCCGGAATAATTTTCCCCAGGCGAGCGGACCGCGCCGACCACCGGTACGTTCGACGCCGTAGACTTGCACTGCGGGACGCGTCCGTGCCTGTGAAGCCAGGATGCCAATATGTACAGGAATTCTTCGAGACACTGGTGCACGGGCCGATGCTGCCTCGCGTAATACGGCCTGATCTAATACAAGGTGCATTTCCAATGACAATGATAATTATTACCCTGCGAGCACTCCCACATCGAGCCAATAGTGCACCCATATTTCCATATGGGAACCCGTTTATATAGAGAGCCCATATCAGTCCAATCTAATGCGATGCATGGAAATGCTGGCGGTGTATAATAAGACGATTTATATAGCGCCGGGCTGGCCGCGGACGAGAAAAGAACGCTGTATGCATGAGTTAAAAAATTAACGAGTCTTATGATATTTGAAACAGACAATTGTGTTCAACCATGACTTGAATGTCTCCAGAGATATGTTTTCTTCATATGATCGGGGGGGACTCCATTGTAGGTCTTGCAACATTCATAAACATCATTTTCGACCGCCCCAGCCAGCTTGCCGATATGGAACAGTTATGGGACCCATGTTCCCATTTAGGACCCTTAAACGGCCCATTTGGGTCCGATCAAATGGTCATGTCATACTGACAGGGACAGGTTACACAAACACTGAAAAATCCCGGAAATGATGGCCAGTATGATGCTGTTAGACAGAGATGAGGAATCCTGTTTCGTAGTTTGATGGAATTTCGTAATTGTGGCGACTTTTGAGTATTTTGAGATTGTTAGAGAATACGCCAGACATTCAGAACTCCAAGATTTAGTTCATTGGTTTTTCATCCTTGCGCCAATCTGTTTATTTTAATGTTTTACATTATTCATCCACCAGAACATTAGAGAGGCAGCCATGGGTAGGGGAGGGCCGTACCAAAATAACCAGATTTTTTACTTTTTTGGAAAAGTGCTATATTTGCATTGTGTCAATATCAATCAAGAATTCGAGGTAAAGTGCTAATACAATATATATGTACCAACCATATACACAATAGATAATGTTTATAACATTCCCACAGAACATGAAAAAATTGAAAATTTGATACCCACCGTGAAATTTTTTTCTGGTTATTTCAGTACCTCATCGGGTACTGAAATAACCAGGGTTGAGGTACTGAAATAACCAGGGTTGTACCAAAATAACAACTGGTTAGTGGTTACTTTTGTACATCCAAGTTACAAAATCCACTCTTAAACTATTTCAGTTATTTCATAAGATCTAAACTAGAACAAAAACATTGAAATAAAGATGCATAACAATGTTCTTCGTGTTAGCTACTGTGTACCACTGAAATCTAAGTTTGCGCCTCCTTGTGGTGTGCCCGGGGGCGGTTGTCCCTCTGCCCCCTTCGTTACGGCACTGCATAGTAATATTAAATAATATTAAATATTAAATAAATAATATTAGCACACAATATAGAAACCATTTAGAAGTAGGCTATTATAACACGATATGATTCACAGCAGTTTATCAGTTAGGCCTACGTTATTTGCTTAATTATCACTATCATTTGTTTAGGCCAGTTGGTTCAAAGCTACATAGACCTAACATAATTGAACTAACAGACAAAACATTTAATAACAATTATAAATAAATCCTCATCTTTCCACATATCGAGCTCGAACTGACACAAACTAGCAGAAGAGAATCCACTCAAAAATATTGTTTGGCATGTATGCTTTCAACCAGATTTAATTGCAATAGCCTGTCATATTTATGTAATATTAATTTACATAATGACATTACAAGGCAAACTTAAATTTACATGAGTTTAAGTTTAAGATTAAGTTTAAGTTGTACTGAAATAACCAACTGTACCGAAATAACCGGTTATTTCGGTACCACAAAACCTGGTTATTTCAGTACGATAAGCGCCATTTTTACTCAAATGTCAAGACACGATACCATGTGCGAGATTGCGGTATCGTTAATATCCCTATTATTAGAGGGACTATTCATTATTATAAATGCTAATTTACAGCAACCTACCACTAAACTATCCCCCGAAAACTTGATAAATTTCGAAGCCCAAAAAATTACTTTTGACTACGAAAAAAAATTAAGTGCTATAAAATATTACTTCCATCATGTTTCTGTGTCGAAATTAGTTACACATATAGTATATCAACAAAGAACAAGCATCAAGATTATCAGGGCCGAATACGGAGGCAGATGGAGGCATACATTCGTTGGTTATTTCAGTACATGGTTATTTCGGTACCGATCTCCCCTAGACAGTGTTTGCGACTTCATGTTTCTTGGCCCCTTCGGCAAATGAGGGCATGGCCACTGGCAGGTCCTCTCCCTCACTGTCTCATCTCTTCCCACCTGAAAGTGTACGGTCTATGTACTCATATAGCTTAGTTGGCTGGTGGCCCAGGTGGAGCAAAATCTCGAAATAAATTTCTGCCCCAGGGGGGATCTAAACCCCAACCACTCATTTGACAGTCCAACACACTAACCACCAACTATTTCGAAAGCCCATCCATTTAAAATGCCATTATTTACTGATTTTGCACACATAATTAGAGCAACATATAAATAAACATCTAACTTATCTGGAGTGTCTGCAGTTCTTTATTCAGTGAGAAATACGATTTTTGTGTACAGCGCTGAATATATCTTAGTACAGTATATTAACTACCCGTTGGAATGCGTTTCTAACGAGCATGACAGTCGGCGGTGTGCTTTGAGAGGTCGTGTCCAATGAAGTAGCCGCATTTTCAGATCTATTAATCTCGGAATAATTGCAGTTTCTTCTGTGTTCGCCTGAATGCAGATTTATAGGTTCATTAGATATTGACGCAGACGCTGGAGATTCCTATGGAACTATGTGGACTACAATGGCTCGAGACGAGAAGAATTTTCCTGTCACGGTTGATGGATAGGAGAGCTCTACTGTGGGTCTGCTGGTGTTTCAAGTGATGTCCTCCTCATCCATCAACTGGTTTTTACGCTGTCTCTGAAGCAGCCGACCAGCATCTGCAGCCAGTGCTTGACTTTTCTCTCGTCGTCAGTTACGACGACCGAGATGAGGTTCTTGTGATAAGTGATGGGTGATAATTTGTTGGCGCCTTCGTTTTCTCGTCTTTGACATTCAGTGTGATTGGCTGACCTCATTATCTCAGTTCTAGCATTCTGTTTGATATGCTCTCCTCGTTATCTCAGTTCTAGCATTCTGTGTGATATGCTCTCCTCATTATCTTAATTATAGCATTCTGTGTGATATGCTATCCTCATTATCTCAGTTCTAGCATTCTGTGTGATACGCTCTCCTCATTATCTTAATTATAGCATTTTGTGTGATATGCTATCCTCATTATCTCAGATCTAGCATTCTGTGTGATATGCTATCCTCATTATCTCAGTTCTAGCATTCTGTGTGATATGCTATCCTCATTATCTCAGTTCTAGCATTCTGTGTGATATGCTCTCCTCATTATCTCAGTTCTGGCATTCTGTGTGATATGCTTTCCTCATTATCCCAGTTCTAGCATTATGTGTGATATGCTATCCTCATTATCTCTTTTCTAGCATACTGTGTGATATGCTATCCTCATTATCTCTTTTCTAGCATTCTGTGTGAGATGCTATCCTCATAATCTCAGTTCTGACATTCTGTGTGATATGCTCTCCTCATAATCTCAGTTCTAGCATTCTGTGTGATATGCTGTCCTCATAATCTCAGTTCTAATATTCTGTGTGATATGCTGTCCTCATAATCTCAGTTCTAGCATTCTGTGTGATATGCTGTCCTCATAATCTCAGTTCTGACATTCTGTGTGATATGCTCTCCTCATAATCTCAGTTCTAGCATTCTGTGTGATATCTATCCTCATTATCTCAGTTCTAGCATTCTGTGTGATATGCTGTCCTCATAATCTCAGTTCTAGCATTCTGTGTGAGATGCTATCCTCATAATCTCAGTTCTAGCATTCTGTGTGATATGCTGTCCTCATAATCTCAGTCATAGTTTCATACCCCGACTCATCTGATCCTCCGCCTTCCAATTCTAGCCCTAAACGACATCAGCCAGAGCATCTACACTGCCTCCTCTGACTCAGACCTTCTTTTAACTGCCCTTTGGACAACCTCTCCGCAGCGCTCGTGAATAATTATAAGCGGTGCCTTGAGATTAGCTTTCGAGTGACGCTTTCCAACTATGGAGTTTACGATAACGATTACGATTGGACTTCAAGTGTTCTTCATAGCCTATATCTCATTTTATGATCATATATCATCATTTGGGCCCATTTTGAATATTGTAATAATATTGTGCTTCATAATTATATTCTACATGATGTTGCTTTTCGAGCTATTTATAATCTTAGCCGAACAAGTCAGCCGAGATTTTAAGAGCACGTGTGGCGAGTTCCTTGACATTCAGAAGATGAGATCAACGATGCACTGGGGTCCAGCCTCGGATGACAACCGATACTTGATGACCAGCCTTCAGAAGTAAGTCAGGCTATCAATGGACGCTGTCCAAATGAGATCATACTATTCAACTACGATCCGCGACCTTTGAGTCCTGCTGGACCAGGAGCTAACTCTTGCTCCACACATTCACGGCCTTGCCCGGGACTGCTACTATCAGCTGTGCCACCTTCGCACCATTGCCCGATCGCTTACCCCTAGTGCCGCCACCACTCTAGTGCATTCTTTCATTACATCCCGCCTTGACTACAGTAACTGCTCGTCACTCTACTCTGGCCTCCCATCCAATCGACTTGTGTGCCTGGACCGAGTCTTGCGCTCTGCAGCGCGTTTTATTTGGCAAATCCCCAAATTTGGTCATGTCTCCAGCTATATGCTGGAGACTTTACACTGCCCCCTCCGCTCTGCAGAGAAAGGGGTGCTCTTAGTCCCATTTGCAACGAACTGCAACTATGCAGAATCAGGCCTTTTCCGTGGTGGGCCCTAGTGGTCTGGAGGGGCTCCCCAGGAGATACGCCTGCTCCCTGGGACTCTTACTGAAGCTTACTTTACTAAACTCAAAACTGTACTTTTTGGCCATGCTGAAGTCCAGGAGCGCCTCTGAGTAGTCCTCTTGAAGGGGCGCTATATAAATTTATGAATGAATAAATGAATTAATTAATGACAACTTAGGGCAGCGGTTAGGCGACTGCTATTTTGGTGTAAGCTACCTTACATCGGTTAAAGAAATTTGAAAGTAACGTATGATGTTAAGCAACCTTCTCTAAGGCAAGGTGCGATTTGAAAATTTTAAATAGAAATGACTTTAAATGAGTAGCACCCTCTTTAGTTCAGGTCCTCCTATTGGACTATTTTAAAGCCATTGTAGGCCAAGATCATGGGTCTTCATCGCTACGAGTTTAATATACAAACATACGTACATTAAGTAGAACATTTCACTGATCGAACCATATCAGCAGTGCACGTGTTATCAACGGGTTTATCACCGAACCACGGTGTTGTAGGCCAAAATAGATCCAGATAACAACATGTGTCAAGCTCTCACGCTTTCGTTTCTTATTTCATCTGAAGCTGTAAACTTTTATCAGTTTACGTTGAATCTGTTTACATTCAACCGCCCCTTGAAAAAAGTTTCCATCTCAAATAATAACTTACCAAATGTGCGAAATAATTATTCCAAACTTTGGAGTTTCTGGGCGCCGCACAAAAGCTGCATCTTGGACTCTTGGGCACAGATTAATTCAATAGCACCTATTCATTAAGAAAATGCCATTTGAAATTACCACAATGCAATGTCGAATGTAGGATATATGAAACCCTTGTGATATATAATTGCCATATGGACCTCAAATGGCCTTCATATGGAATATCATATGGCCCATGTTGAATACTGTTATGTGGGCTTAATATATTCTACATGTACACACTGTTGCTGTTCGAGTAGTGTACATTAGGGTGGAGTGAAAGTCTATAAAAAAAATTTTTCAGTAAATGTTTTCTAATAGTGATGGAAAGTTGTCAGTATGTTAGAGGAAGTAGTGTGCAAAATATTTTTGATTTTGCCTTTTGTCTTCTGCCCTCTACCGGCGAGGAAAGTTTACAATATAAATTCTGTGGGAAACGTCCATGTAATGCATTAATTTTTCTTGAACTAAATATTGTTAGTGAGGTGGCTTAGTGAAATAATCGTTACCTGGCGGGTAAAAGCACCAAATTTGGCATGAAGATCCGTTAGGGTCTACTAATTAATGTCAAAGTAGGAGCCCTCTGAAATTAATAAGCATTCTTATGTAAAACACCAAAAATCAAGGTCAAACGGTCAAACTCAAGGGAAAAGGCCACAACTCAGCTAAATATTATTCTATTTTGGTGATTCTTTTTACCTATTTGATCGGACCAATAAGGGCTGCATCAGAGGAGACATAGAACTAGAAGATAACATAATCCAAGGTCATTTCTATGTCAAAATGTCAAAATTAATGGAAAGTTGGCAATAGCTATGCCAAATTTTGTTCTATCTGGATGATTCTGAGTTATGTCGAGCGGTGGCAAAGTCATGAAATACACGTTCAAATCAGAATCCAATGAAGTGCTGCAATTTTAAATATTTCCAGGGACTGTGCTTTAATTCACTTACTCTTTCAGATCACGCGGGCATCTAGTTATGGCCGCCCCATATCCATTCTCAGCCTCTCCATGCCATTCGCATGTCCCTTGACTGTCGGATGCCCGGCGACGCACTTCGTAGATGTGAGATCTCTCCCGCCGTCGACGCTTGATGCCTTAAACGCTGACCAGCTCTATACGACCTCCATTCCTCCACCATGAACCAGCCCATCGACACCATGCTACCGCTTCGGGGAGTGAGGATTCGCTGCCGACCTCAGGCCGTCTGGCTCGATCCATTGGACTAGGGATCGTGCTAACCGACTTGCTTGGATCACTCAATGTCGTGGAAGAAGGTGGCCTATAATAGTAGAAAACTTGGTCCTACGAATTGAGAAAACCCAAACTTAAAGTCTTGTGAACTGGACTTTTTATGGTCAAATTTGACGACAACAAGGTTACAGGGCTCATCATTCGCCTTTACTTCCTTACACCTATACACGGCCGACATTCCTGCCATATTTCTAAACACAGTCGTCAACGGGTCACCTCCATGCAGATGACATACAGGAATCGGTTCACGGCCCCCCTCTGTTCAGCTTCCTCTTACTAGTTGCACTTCCTCTTACTAGTCTCTGTCTGTTCTGTCTCTGTCTGTCTGTCTGTCTGTCTATCTGCCTGTCTGTCTGTCTGTCTCTCTCGTTCTGCCTCTCAGCTTGGCACTCACCAGCAGCTTCTGAGCTTTGACTACCTTCTTCTTGCTGAGAGAATCCTGTCCGCTGCTTTCCACTCCAGCGATCGAGGTCTTAGAAAGTAGTCCTCGACACCACGCTTACCTTTATTAAACTCATCGCTAATCTTAAGCAATCTTCCTACTTGCAACTCTGACGGCTCAGATCAAGCCGACGCACCTCTCCTCCTCCGTCCGTTTTACCTCTGTTGTTGATGCCTTCATTGATTCCTAGTTGATTACTGTCAGTCTCTCTTGTTGGCCTCCCAAAAAATCTGTCTCTCCTCTCTTCAGTCAGTTCTAAATGCTGCGGCCAGCTTGAATAGCCCTATTTCAAGCTTTGCCTTCATTGACCCTGCCCTATGGAATCAGCTCCCTTCATTAACACATTCCTCCTGAACTGGTGGTCCAAGTGCCTCCTTTCGTTGACTTAAAACCACTTTTTGTCTGGGTCATTCACACTGGGTGCGCCTCTGATTGGTGAGCACTGTGAGAAGCGCTTTATAAATATATAGATACAATACAATTCCATAAGTTATCGACATTCACTAATGTAAAAACCAGTCATTCAGAATGATGTGCGAACCGAGATATTTTTGGGTACAAATCCTTGGACTCTATCCTACAGCATAAATTATATTTTATAATCTGTTCTCTGCTGCATGGTGCAAAATTGAGCTAGGGTTTCATAATGTTATATAGAATATTGTATAATAGCAGTACTCTGTTGTGACGAAACATAATGGCTTCTATGCGATTTCTACCGAAAAAAACTTAAAATTTGAAATATTGCATTGGTGGTAGAGGGCAGAAGATATCATTTGAAAATTAAATTATTTTGTGTGTTTCTTCCTCTACCCAAGTTGCAACTTTTGCCCACTATTAGAATTCATATTAGAATTCATTTCTTTAAAAAAAAAAATTTCTCTCCTCCCTAGTGTACATAGTTGTTTTGTTGAGATAATGGTTCAGCCTTTGGACAAGTCGTCCAGAGTGCTGAACTCCTGGCGCAACTGGCATCTTGATTGAAGACTAAATTCTTCTTACAAGATTACATTTGAGAACCATCTTTCCACCTCACGCCGCTATCAATATTCAATATGACCTGAGTGACTGTGACCTGGTTGTTCCCTGTCCATACTCTTAGAATCACTCCAATTCCTCGATATAATTTGGATAAGCAGGATCGGAGGTACGAAATCGGATGTAAGCTAAAGACACATACATGTACACCACAGAAGCCTTTAAAAATCCACGAAACGGAACAGTGACAGCAATAATACCGAAGAGAAAGGCTGCAAAGGAACTCTTACATTCGTCACAGTTCTTGCTAGCAATCGACTCTTAGCTAACGAAAACCATAATTGTATGATTTTGGATCTTAGTCAAACAGCTTGCTCTTGATCGTCTTGCTAGAACTCAGACTGAAGGTTAGACTTAGTTTTCTCTAAATTTTTGTTTTCCGTCAGACACGAAGACAGCTGGAACTACGGAGACAACTTCCACACTTTCTACTTCGACTGGAGCCCCAACGGACTCAGGTAAAAAAAATACGAGCCTAACTCTGGCAAACTATTTCTAAACATACCTTATTAGATCTGTCAGTCTAAGCTGGTTAGTAAGTGAGAAGGTAAACAAGTAAGTAATCTTTATTCGCACGAGACAAACGCCAACAATTTACAACAACAATGCATACAGTAGTGACAGAAGGATCACAATGACAATTGCATAAAACCGATGCTTATTATCAGCAGTTTTAAAATTCTAAATATACAGTTATAAGTATATCTCTAAACCTAACAGCATGAAACTTTCTACATAGGCCGACAATTGGAAATTAAACTGACAGGCTAGATATCTGAAAATTCATAAAAATTAGCATTATCGCAATTTTGTATTTGTACAGCGAGCGAATGAGGAAGGATTTTTATGCAGCAGTGTATGTATGGCAGTAAGGCAATTTAATTGCATACCCTTTTCCGTAAGTTGAATTTACGATGTCTTTGGCAAGCAGTAAATGGTTATTGACTCACTAGGGTCACATCCTACTTACAATGTAAGTCGGGTGTGACTGGTTCTTGAATCGGAAATGGGTTTGCGTCAATTTTTTCCCTAGACCGATTAATCGGAATCGGCGCATCCTAGGACTACCGATCCGATTACCAAAAGAAGTAATATTTTGACCAAAAACATTCCTTTTTTCATTAATTCCAAAAATAGTAACCTCTTTGGCGACCTCCTGCGATAGTATTTAGTCTTTAGCATTGAAAGTCCGTTTAAAATAATAAAATTGTGAGTCGACGCATCAACGAAACAGTCGCCTTTTGAGTAAAACCAAATAAAAATGAATATTGCCAATTAATCCGATTCGGCGAAAGAGCATGCCAACTAATCGGAATCGGAAATAGTTAAGTTTGCGTCTCCGTTGCTCAATGCAGTTTTGGACAGGTTGAAAACTCGGTTTGGGTCATCCGTTGAGGCTGATGAACTAACCATTGCATCAGTGACTTTGCACAGTTTCGTCTGAGGTGGTTTACTGATGATGGCATATGATACAGAGAAGGCAACGACTCTTCTGAAATATGAAATGACTCGCTTGTCAACCCAGAAGATGGAACCACTGTAAAAGGCAGTATTTTCAGACGAATTTCCATATGAGGGTTCTTCACCTTTGCAAACTGCAGTTCCGGAAAAACATTTACTGTCTCCAGTGAATAGGAACTAATAGGCCTACCTAGCAGATTAAAAAATCCGTGGACATTTAGACACAGTTCCATTAGTCAAAGAAGTTTCTCTGAAGTTTAATACCGGAATAGCATCTAGTGCGCCGGTTGAACGACTGCTTAGTTTAGGTGGCCAAATCCTGTTGCGAGCAAATAAAGACCTGCAGTTATCAAAATTAAGTGTGCTAGGCTCAGCCTAGGCCCTATTTAACTAGAGTTTTAAGATTTTGTATTAGACCCTATTAATTATTTATTAATATTAGTAACTTTGACTTATCAAGAAATAATATCAGGTACTTCTTCTGCTGTAAGCCAATAGAAACCTCTAGACCTACATATTTAATCTGGCATTTAAGTAGAGCATTGGTATTCACTATTCATATTATTAATCTATTACCCTGCTGAATGCACGCTAATATACTGCAATGTTGGACTTTTAAAAATGTGTGCGGTAACTAAAAGTAACTAAAGTTACTTTGAACAAGTAACTGTAATCAGTAACTAGTTACTATTTCAAAAAGTAATTAGTTACAGTAACTAGTTACTTTTTGCAGTCCAGTAACTAGTTACTGTAACTGATTACTTTTAAAAAGTAACTAGCCAACACTGCAAGTGACCTACCTATCTGCTCCCAATGGCCGCATTTCTTATTTATAATCGTTAAATGAGAGGTCGATCAACTACAGAAGAACTAGTGCACAGTAACCAAATGGAACTGTGGTACGTTGCGGGTTGGAAAAACAAAACGGTTTTTAAATCAAGTGGCAGATAACCAACGATTGCAAAACTCCGTCTAAGTTCTCAAGGGGAGTTAACACAGAAAAAGAAACGACCTGATTCAATTCAGCCGCGTAACTACCAAACATTAAAAGTGACCAATGTGCTTACTGCCAAAGCCTAAAAACCTAGGGCCCGAGGGTTAATAAGGCCAGGTGTGTATAGTGTAGACATAAACAAACATGTCCACCTATTGAAGGGACGCGTGTGCTTCAATTGCAGTCGAAAAGACCGATTAGAAACAGGGACGAAATGGGGCTCAATTGGACAATATTAATTCCATTTAAAAGGGAACCCAATTCCCGCGAGAAGGGTTCTTACGAGCCAAACCAACCAAAAGACAGAACAAACCTGGCAATGTAAACGAAACAAGATTAAGATCTCGTGCGTAAGAAGCACGCGTGTATCCCAGACGAGGCCATTTAAGACATTATTATTATTATTATTATTATTATTATTATTATTATTAAGCTATTATTATTATTATTATTGCTTATTATTATTATTATTATTATTATTATTGTTGGTTTATAATTTTTTATTATTGTTATTATTTCTATTGTTATTATTGTTATTATTGCAAATATTGTTTTTATTATTATTTTTATTTTTATTATTTTTTTTAATGGACGTCTGGAACGGCATTCACTCGACAAGTTCTGGTTGGGCAAAAGTGCCACGGAAGGCCACGGCGTTAAAGCGTTGGATGGTGATTGCTAAGCGTTGGAAGAGATAACAAGTTTCTTTGGAGTCTCCGGAAAGTAGAGTAAGGCGTTTTCCCAATTCTTTGATGAAATCCAGAGCATTATTATTGATGGGGCCCAAGGTCTCGAAGGCCAGCGGCACAAACAAATGGGATGCGGGGAGTTGGCTGTATTTGGCGTTCTTTCTGGTGGCTGCCAGCTCCGCCGCCGCTCCTGCCGCGGCAGACGTTGCATTTAGGTACGATGGAGCCACGGTGTCCGCCACGGTGACATCCCAAACAAGACTACGTCCACCGCGCCATGGAATCAGCGTCAATCCGTCAGGTCGCTTTCCGTCCGTTCTCGACAAACCGGGTGGCTCCTTGATGTTGGGGATGCCAGCGCGCGTGAGGCAGCGGCTGATCAGGTCGTTGAGAACGGCGTGTCTGGCGAACCTTCCCGGACCGAGGCTGCAGGATAGTCCATGAGACCCGTCCGCCGTTACCACCGCCCCACAGGGACATGCATGTGGCTCGCATATGCCTGCCCCCAGACGGAGGCTCACCGCTATTCTCACCGCCTCGTCGTCCAGTCGCAGGCCGCATGACGATATCGGAAGTGCAAACAACCAGTCACCGGTGTGGGGTGCTGCGGCTGCTTTGAGCCGCGCTTGATGGTATGGGTATTATTATTATTATTATTATTATTATTATTATTATTATTATTATTATTATTATTATTATCATCATCATCATCATCATCATCATCATCATCATCGTCGTCATCATCATCATCGTCATCATCGTCATCGTCATCATCATCATCTTCTTCTTCTTCTTTATTGCGGAATCATACAATATAATTATAATTATAGTAATCACGATAATGATCCACGTAGTCGCGCAACCGGTATCCGAACGATTGGTCATAGGACGATCGGTCATACGAACGATTGGTCTTAGGACTATTGGTCATAGGGCCTACCGGTCATAGGTCACATGAGTCATAGGGCCTGTCGGTCATAGGTCCTATCGGCGATGGGACTGACGAAGGCTATCGAATGCTAAAACAGAGAAGTTTTTAAAACATGAACGACCATTTACTGTTAAATACATAATACGAAATACGAACAATACGTAAAAGTCTGGAATTATCCTAATAAGTTTCTTGATTGGCACTGATTGTATTTGTCTAAAAACGATCAGTGTCCCCAATTGATGCCTTTTATACTTGAGTAACATATACTTGAGTAACATACGGGTCCAACGATTGGGTGCGCATGAGTATCGGAATTTAGAAGAAAGAGACACTACAACAAACAGTGCTAAGAGCAAAGTTGAGGTTCTTTGGTCATGTCATGCGATCAGATGGATTGGAAAAGGAAATGATGTTAGCATATGGAGAGGGAAGGAGAAAACAAGGACGACCAAGGAAAAAGTGGATGGACGAAATACATGAAACAACTGGAATGAATTTGGCAGAACTGAGAGATGCGACGGCGGACAGAAGGAAATGGAGAGGCTTGATCATGACGGTCGCTAGAGTTCAAGGAACTGACAGCACAAGGTCAAGGTCAACATACGGGTCAAACTTTATTATTTCGACCGAACGTTAAGTTCTTTGAAGTGAGTTGATGCCTGTAAGTAATTAGCCTAATAAGTTTCTTGATTGACACTGATTGTATTTGTCTAAAAACGATGAATGTCCATAATTGCTGCTTATTTTGCGTTCGGTGTGTTAAGCTTAAAACTAAGAATGTCCGTAACTAACGACTACAACCAAGTATGTCGGTTTATTAGCTGCATATGACCAATAGTCCTATGACCGATAGGCCCTATGACCAATCGTCCTATGACCATTTGACCAATCGTCCTATGACCAATCGTCCTAGAACCGCGCAACCACATTACTAATCTCCAAATTTCAAATGCTGGCACTTCCGTTGATAATACTTGGAATTGATATTGAGCTTGATTAAACATTCTCGTGTAAATGAACGTAAAGCATCAGTGTTACAATAATTTCAAAATTTAGTTTTGAAGTCGGTGCTGAATAGACCATGCAAATAGTATATTAAATAAAATACTAATCAAAACGTTTGAAGCAAATATTCATTATTTTGGTATGAAATTTTCATAAATACGGTGAACGGAAAAATTGAGTTCTTCAGCCATACAAATTTGAAACTGAGAAAATTCATATCGACTAAGTAACTTAGCTAATTAACAAAGTCATGCGATGCATCATCGAATCTGAATGGTCCAAGTCATCAGCAAATTAAATGAACACAAGCTAAACATAAGAAAAGAAGTTGAATGATTAACTCTAAATAAATACGAAATCGTTAAAGAAGAAACATTTGAAAGTAAATAACTCCAAGTTTAAAGAAAAATGTTGTGAAATTTAATAAATCATTTAAAAATCAAAAATTAAAATTTGTCCGTCCGAAAACATCTTTTTCTCAGAGTCCCATCCGTTGTCAGCCACTAACACTCGATCATTCGACTCATCCAGATGAATCTTCGATGCATAACATGATCCGAGCTTTTCTTCTGATAGAATTTCTCTCTTAAATTTCAAATCCGAATCCAGTAATAAAATTCGACTGTTGCCAGTATCAGAGACCATCACAAATCCATTTTTATCTACGACCATGTACACTGGACATTTCATCTGTCCAATGTCAGATCCACGTTGTTCACCGAATGACTTCTTAAGGTTTCCGTCCGCATCCACAACACACACTCTATGCAGATCATTATCATCAAAGCCATGACTGACCACGAAATGACCATTGGACAGTTTTATGGCATGCCTTGGATAACGAATACCTGCGTCCGATGATAGATTTATTTCACGGATCAATTGTCCATCTGGCGAATACTCATTTAATTTATGTTTATAAGAAACAGTTACAATTATATTCGATTCATCTGTAACAGACAGACTGTCAGCATAATCGCCTTCTATTGACCACTTCAATAATAATTTTCCATTTGGATCAACTCTCAAAATTTCCTTCGAGTGACCCGCGTATTTCGTATCGAAGATGTAGAGACATTTATTTCTGTCGCAGGATCCTATGTCCCAAAGATGAATTAATTCCTTCAAATTCCATCGACGACTGAAACTTAATTTAATAGAATCGTAAATTTCTACTTCTGAACTAGATCCACTCACAACAAACAATTCTTTGTCTAAGATCGTCAATCCATGGATCCCTTTCTTTTCCCTTTCTTCGGCTTTTGATCTGATCGTATGAACCAAGACAGGATCCGATTTGTATCGATGTTTATCTGAAAATATGAAAGAAAGCATTGTTAATTATATATAGAATTTGGCCTGAAACCAGCATTATCGTCACATGCCATAAATCGCGCGAATTGGAGCCAAGCAGCCTGAAGCAGGCGATCGCAATAGTGATGATGATAGTAATGAAGGAAACACAGGCGCATATAGACGGAGGAAAGCAGAACCACTTGGAGATTCACCGACAGATACAAATAGACAAAACCACGTAGAGAAGAAGAGATAGACAAGAAAAGACGCAGAGTGCATTAGATGCATTGTGTAAGTCATCGAATAAATACGTATTAAGCGCCGTTGTATTTAAAACAACGCAGTGTTTGTTTACGTAGTTATTTTAAGCATAAGCAGGCATAACTATAATTGTTTATTTAGCCTACTTTGGAAAGTAAATGTGCTCTATGGCTTAGTTAAAATCAATAAAATTCTAATTCTTTTACATTGATAATGATGTAAATAATAATAATTTATAAGTTTTGACTTCATTAATTTTTATTACTCGTCTTTTAAACCCGAGCTTGCATGCGACAGATTTCTAATCGTTTACGTCCAACACTGTCACCGTCATAATGTAACACGATCCACACTGTACTGAAAAAATGCTGATACTATACTTTCAGTATTTGGTGGCAGCGGTGCTATGGTCAAGCGCAGGCTGTCTTCGGGGGCTTAGTTTGCAACTGAATATATATATATATGTATATATATATATATATATATATATATATATATATATATAATACACGTGGGTTGCATCAAGCAGAGACATTTACGACGAGACACTTCGTTTGACGAAATTCTTCGACGATTTATGCAGAACGTATTTACAGAACAGTAGGCTAATCATCAGAGTCAGGTCGTCGTTAAGAGGTCCGCGGTCGCAGTCCTCCGATCCTGCTCTCTTGGCCCTCGCTCGCTTTCTTCTCCGACTCTCTCTTCTCCGACTCTCCGAAAAAAAACCAAGAGTTCCGATGTTTCGAGTCAAGAGTCAAGAGTTCCGATGTTTCGAGTTAAGAGTCCCTTCTTCCGCTTGCCTCTCATTTTTCTACCATCCACCGCCTGTCAATCAACTCTTTCGACCCCGCCCCCATTGCGCTCTGCGATTCTTTCCCTCTTGCCTTGCTCTGCTATCTGCCTTCTCTCCCCTCCACCCGTTGACAGGCGTGGCCTTCGCCTCCGCTCCCCTAGGTCTGTCAGCTGTTGGCTGTCAATCATTTCTTATACCAATACAATCCTAAAAGTTCACGAGTGTTCGATCAAAATAGCAACTTTATATTAAACATATACTATACTAATATAAATATCGTCGTGGCAGATCTCACTACACACACCCACGCCTGGTGAGACTCCTGCGCATTCAAACAGTGGGAGACTTCGTGTTGTCGTGAGACCGTAAGAGAGAGGCTGACTAGATGATCCACCAAAGGCCCAAAACTGTCGACTAGCAGGCCTACTACGATATCATTTCTACGCCCTCTGTTATTTCGACCTGGTACAATGTTATCATTTCAAGGCTCACTCACATTTCAACCCGGTGCTCCATAGGCGCGGGCTGACGCTCGGTTAAAATTCCTAGACTCTGTATAATCTTGGACTTGCGTCTACTCATTATACCGAGACTCTCATTTATAGTGCCAAGTTGTCCTATGACTAAATTTAAAGACAAACTGGTCTTAGATAGAAGCGAAATAGGCATCTCTGTAGCCTTTTCCATCGTGAGAGAATAATCGACTATTTCTATCGAAGTTTCAGGAGTATGCGTAATTTTCTCGAGAGTAATAAATTGCTTTCATCAATCACAGTTACACTGGGAATACTAAAGAACGGTAACACAAAATCAGATAAAACAGAACTTATTCTCGTCTCGACGTACTATGTAAGCTAACACTTAATTTGCAATCACCGTTAACCTTTGGATTATAGCAATATTATTTAAAGTTCTCTTTCCTCTTTCCAACATCAGTTTAACGAGAAAAAATTTAGACAGAAGAACGAAAGAACCTTTCAAGGACTCCAAAGCTTCTCCAAATCCAATGAGCGCAAATAATCCTGACCGAACGATACGAATAATCCACAAAGAAGAGCACGAGTAATCCAGAAAGAAAAGCACGAGTAATCCAGAAATAACAGCAAGAGTAAGTTAATCCAGAAAGAACATCATGAGTAATCCGGAAAGAAATGCACGAGTAAGCCAGAAAGAGCAGCACGAGTAAGCCAGAAAGAACACCATGAGTAATCCAGAAAGAAAAGCATGAGTAATCCAGAAAGAACATTATGAGTAATCCAGTAAGGAACGGCACATGTAATCCAGAAAGAATAGCACGAGTAAATACAGTAAGAACGCTTCGAATGTACTTTAACTGTTCAAAGAAGAAGCTACGACCTACAATCGACTATCAATCGTATATCAATCGACTATCAATCGTATATCAATCGACTATCAATCGTATATCAATCGACTATCAATCGTATATCAATCGACTATCAATCGTATATCAATCGACTATCAATCGTATATCAATCGACTATCAATCGTATATCAATCGACTATCAATCGTATATCAATCGACTATCAATCGTATATCAATCGACTATCAATCGTATATCAATCGACTATCAATCGTATATCAATCGACTATCAATCGTATATCAATCGACTATCAATCGTATATCAATCGACTATCAATCGTATATCAATCGACTATCAATCGTATATCAATCGACTATCAATCGTATATCAATCGACTATCAATCGTATATCAATCGACTATCAATCGTATATCAATCGACTATCAATCGTATATCAATCGACTTCGATACGAAAAATAGCGCCCTAACAGGTAGTTAAACCGCTTTTGTAAGGGAGGCTATGCATCGTTAACGATAATTATAGACGTCATTTCCTTTGGCCTTAGTATAATAGTGACCTGATATCGTAATTCATTGAAACTACGCGCCACGCCTCTCATTTAAAGACCATAGTCACCTTGATTTAACTTTTCCATTTATAAGACTATGTTTATTCTCTACCTATTGACCGCCATTCATTGATCTCGATTTCTATGGCATTTATTCGACGCCAATGTTGCAATTGTACATGACAATACTAGGTAATAATATTTATACTAGGCCAATATATAAATGTAGTAATTATTACAACAAAATTTCGAGTGACATGGAGAAATTCAGAGAAGAAGTTTGGATATGATATGAGACTCGCCTTAGATTTTTCTAAGGGCAGTTTTTTAACATCTACCCTGTAATCCTGACTTTCTTATGTTTGCACGATCGCGATATGTTCTACTCGATTTGCTCGTGTTTCAATGTCTCTTCAGAATTCAATTAGGAAATGACTATTAGAGTGGAACAATATTTTTTGACTTTTGGCCTGCTCCTAGGCAGTAAGTGTCATTTCCTAATTGCCTATGTCTCAAGAGTATGTACACGGTGGTTCAATGAAAAGTAAGCCAAACTTTGTATTTCATATAAGTACTTCTAACATGAAAACAGTATTTAATATTTTTTGAAGAAACTCTCAGTAGTATGGTTTGATTATTTCATTAAAGAAGATGCTCAAAATGCCCTCCTTCTGCTTGCACGTAAGCCTGGAGGCGCTGGCGCCATCGGGCAACCTTTTCTTCAGTGCGCGATGACCTTCGTTTGCCACTACCAATGACGCGGTCGACTGACCCTGTTATGCAAATTTGTCGAAGCAATTTATCTAATTCGCTTGTGGTCCAATGTTTTTCTGGAAACTCTCGTAGAAATTGACGGCTGCAGCTGTAGCCTAATTCTTGGATTCCCTCAAACCTTTTATCATGTGTAGCGTATTAAAGTCTTCTTTACGAAAAGGCATTTTTTTCGGAAACTGCTAGTTTCTTGTCTATGTTTTCTATCGTATATCGTCTGCTTTTTGAGTAGGAAATATAAAGCGGAAGTCATTAAAATAAAAAAGTAAGTATATGCATAGTTTTATTTTGAAAATATTATTAATAAAATATAGTTCAAGTTTTAATATTTGTTGATAAAGTTTGGCCTACTTTTTATTGAACCACCGTGTATGTGACAGGACAGGTATTTCATGAAATTTATCTATTTTTCCAGAACATTCTATATGAATTCAATGCTGAGTAATCTTGCAGTAACTGTTAGGACTTTCGAGAATATTCTAGAAGGTCCGAGAACCTTCTAGACAAGATTTTATATGGCAAAGGAGCGCAAACAAACAGTAAATTAATTTCTGTTGTATGCAATCTATGATAAAGCGTTGTTTTCATTGTCTTGCAGTAGGTCTATGGTTCAGCATTTTCGTCTTTTGTGACAAATTTTAACTTGTCACAAGCAGCAAATCGCAGGCATCCATGAAGTCGCAAATTTATTGGCAATACCATCAATGTCATAAAAAAAGATGTTCCGAATCCTTGATGATTTCGATAAAAAGAACACGTCCTGTGGAAGTTATCAAAATAAATAACTAATAAAATACTAAGTATGTATGTATGATTGTATGTATGATTGTATGTATGAACACTTGTTATAGCGCCCCTTCAAGATTTCTACTCAGAGGCGCTCCCGACTACAGCGCGGACACTGAATAGGAGTTTCACGCCGAAGCGCATGAGCAATTGCGAGTGAAGGACTTGCCCAGGGTCCCTACGCGGCGGCTTAAGGTGGATTCGAACCCGCAACCCTCCGGTTGCAAGGCATCGAACATACTCCTACACCACCGCGCCCCAATGCTTAAGTAAGCAAGTAACCTCTTTTATAGTACGCAATATATCCATGGCCCAAGCGAGGAGCATAGGCGCAGGGAAAATTAATTCAATTTTAAAACTAACGTTGTCTTCCAAGGAGGCTACTCAACAGTATAAATCCATATAATAAGTCATTATTCGCCTAGAGAAAGTATTTTGAATCTGCAGCCGTTTCATCGAGGAAGTCTATATTATTGTATTTGCAACACGCTAAGAAAATGCAGTCTGATTGAACTGCATTTCTGAGTTAATGTTATCTGAAAGTATGATTGTTCATATTGCTCGTATTGGTAGCATTTTGAGACGCCCTTAACTTAAAAGACGTTGAACACATTTTGTTACAAGGCCCCTTATAACAACTAGAAAGGCTCGCTAGGGACATCATAAAAATAGTCTTTAATTAGTTGACCTACTTTATCATAAAATACATTTGACAAGAACCTACACTAGTTCGACAACAACTTTCCAACATCATCAGCCAGTCTGTGGGTTGCATAAAACTATACCAGAAGGCTAACGACATAAAAAATACGAATTAATCTGGTGCGGTTCTTCAAACTTCACTATAGAAGTGAGAACTGGTACCCTAACACAAAACACGATCTCGTTAGATCAAAATCTAGATTACCAAGCTCTAAGAACCTCATACAAACTTTTACAAACTTACATGGTTGCTAGATGGCCAACACAAGACTTGTCAGGCATAATATCTGTAAAGCCTGACCGCAGTACAGAATAGGGTGGAGTGAAAAAAAGCGAAAATTCGAAATTAGAAAAGTAATAGCAACCAAAAGTTGTCTAATGGTATGGGGTCAAAAAATGTCGAAAAAGTTTTTTAAAATATTAATGTCTTCCGCCCCCACCAGAGGGCCAAAGTTACGCTTTATTCACTCCACCATAGTACTACAGTAAAGAGGTATGTTAAACACAACCACTACTACATAAGCAGAGATATCTAACACATTGCACAATACATTGTGTAATACTAGTATATTCGTTTATTTTGCAAAACAGGCTGACACACCGCAACCTAGAACATAAAGACAGAGTACAATACTGTGAATAAAAATGGAGGGAGTAAACAATATTGCTTAATTGTTAGCTCATGCATACATAGGTGTGTGTGTTTATACAACTGAAAATGACGCTGTGTGCTAGTCAGTTACTTAGCTATCTAGACATTTAATTAATTTCGCGCCTATTAGGTACCTCACAATTAAACCGCCGCCAACACTAGTCTAAGTGATGTCATGTGTCATTAAGAACAGGAATTATTCCAGTAACCAAAACAATGCAAAGATAAATAACTGATGCCGTGTGCATCTTTATAGCGACGCCATCAAAGTCATTGGATTAAACTGGGTCAAAACAGATCGTCTCATATTTCAAATTTCACCTGATTTTGTCGCCTCCAGTTCTTGCTTCAGCTTCCAGTTTTCTTTTCTCAGGAGTTCAATTTCGTTACTTTGTTCTGAAATTGGACTCTGTTCACTTCTTCTATTTGACTGCAAATCACTTTCTTCTAAAAACATACATGTGACAGCTTGTAGTAAACTATAGTCAATAATATGTAGCAAGTAGCAAAAAGGCCTCAAACCCGAAGCAAAAACCTATCGTACGATGTTTAAAGGTTATGGACTACCAATACTTAATTATAAAGAAAGGGCTTCTAAGTTCCTTTTGATGACAGTCACAAGTTACCACGTAACTCGTCCCCCACTAGAGAAATGTACCAGGCCCACATCCCAATATGTCGAAAGTACAATACTCGTGTTATCCAGAGTAGTCTATCAACTCAGAGGCAATGACCAGCACAGTAATTACGTGATCTATTGGCAGCATTTCCGACCTAGGAAATGACTATGGAATGCAACCGTGTATCCCAACGTTACTGACATCAAACACGTTTAATCATGAATGGTTTATCTATTGTACTCTACTGTAAATACTTATGACACGAAGTGCTGGATTTCGCTTGAATTCCATGCGGAAATTAAAAGATAGATGGAATTAGATAGAAAGATAGATAGGAACGGTAGAAAAAGATAGAAGAAACTACACGAGAGAAGGCAAACAATAAGGAAGCCTAGTTAAAGTCTACAAATGAATCGTAATGGCAGTTATGCATGTTTTGCTTAAAGTTTGCCTAAATGCTTATCAATAGTATTTGATACGCTCTTCATAATCAATTGATTTGGACGTTTTCTTACTAAGGTTAAGTTTTGTTTCGAGCTCTTTCTGCGTTTTCAGTAGACGATCTTTTTCTTCTGCCCATGCTCTCTTCTTGTCCTCGTGTTCTTTATGCATTTTCAGTAGACGATCTTGTTCGTCCTCCCGTGCCCTCCTCTGGTCTTCGTAATCCTTCTCCAGTTGTTCTATCTTCTTTTTATCTTTAGCGCAGATCAATACAAATACGAAAATAAGAATGACAAAGAATTCCAGAATTTGATTTTAAATTCTTCTTTGGGGTAAATTAAAGCACTCGAAGAAATTATTTGCGTTGCTTAATTTTATATGGATCTGCGATTTTGTAATTGCATTTTTTATACAATATTATTGTCAAAGAAAATCTGAACAAGTTGAAACACTAATTTCTTGCAGCTTGGAGCATTTGAACGCTGTGTAAGCAACACTCTTAGTAGGTTACTTCACAAACAGAAAGATCGAAATTTCGAGGAATTTGTCGCCGCACTAGCAAGTCCTCGTGCTCAACTGCTCATGTCTTTGGGTTGAGTGGGCCGCCTAGATAGCATAGATAATACATGTATACAACTACACTCAGTTTCCGACTTACTAATACAGCTCTTTTGTTTACAATTTGTGTGTTGGTTATACCCAACTATTCCGGTCATTTGATAGCTCCACATCTAATCTAGTCCTCCATCTTAGTTGCTTCCATTTGCTGCGTAGTTAGACACAAGACGTTATTGATAGCTGGAAAGAAGCTGTAGAACTCACATCTCCCTCCAGACGTTCTGTTGTCGTTGTTTTTCACGTTTAAACTTAAGACTCGTCACTTTCATCTCGCTTACCCTCTTAGTTAGATCTTCTTGTTTCCTGAGCAAATGGATTCTGACCATGCTTCTCCAATGGCCTAGGGTTCTTGTCTAAGATTGCACTTGAAGCGACAATTAATTGATCGGATTAGACATAAGTTCAAACTCTCGAACAGAGAGTTAAAACTTTATTTTCTTTCTTGCAGAATGTTCCAGCTCTATAGGCGGAGCTAAGATCCGCAAAAGCTATTGTGTGGTCTTTATAGGCGGCAGATATACTGGCAATATCTCATAGTGAAGTGTGAAGCTGCTTGAACACATGGGGATGCTTGAAATCTGCCTCCACAATTAGTACTTCCATTACTCTGGCTTAGCTCTGGATGGAGCTTAAGGCCTTCCGTGTATGAGGGAGAAAGTAATTTCTGGGTTAGATTTGTAGGCCCGGCTAGCCGAGACTCGAATCCCTGACATGGCGTTGAAAAGCGTGTCACTTCTCCAAAGCCTCGCGACGATCCCCTGAGTGGGGTCTCATCATATGACTCAATCAATAATTCAAATACGGCAGTATTTCTGCCGCAGACTATAAAATTCTTCGCTCTACACAGCGTTTTTATGGTCCAGATACGTAACAGTGGCCAAATACATACGCACACGCATGTCTAGACCTGGAATAGGTTACCCCTATGGAAACACTTTTTAGCGATGCAACATAAAATTTATTTTTTCTTTTGCCGGCGTAGGCCTATATTATAGCGTTTCTGAGGGTTATTATAAATTCCGCTTTATAAATATCCAGACACATAATTATATTAATTATACATACATGTAATCGCAGAACTACCCTAAAGTAAACACGTTATGAAAGCCTGAATTGCAAGTCAATCCAACTTTCCAAAGCAGTTGGCTCCATCCACGAAATTCTTACGAAATTTACTATTTACATGTCCACTATTTTGTTTCTTATAATGAAGCCATTGGAAAAGTTATCCGTCTTTATATGCTAAGAATATTAATACAAATAGAAGAAAAATAACCTTGTGAAGAGGTTTCTGTGTCCGACTGTACACGGAATTCCCATTCTGATTCTTGGTTGTCGATATATTTGAGTAAGTGGTGATTTCGTTCACTTAGGGCTTCCCGCACAATTAGAAATGCTCTAGGATGATGAATGGCGAATAGATGGTCAAGCAGAGCCCGACATCTGTCCGATGTTATATGATTCGTGTTTCGGATTCTCTGCTTCTCGTCTATAGTGATGACTTCTTCTTGCACCAACCAATCACTCAGTCGATCAGGTTCAACATCGGACACAAACTTAGCATAGACCTTCAGAATCCGATGCTTTATCTCATCATTTGACTTAGACCCTGATGCATAATATTAAAGATATGCAGCAATGAACACCCCATTTTCTCAGTATACGGTACTGTCAAATTTTTCTATCAAAATCGGTTGAATGGCTTTTTATTAGGTCTATTGCATTAAAAATAATGTAATGCGGAGGTTATACTTGAGATCGAAGTGGGCACAGGAAGAATGGAACAAGTGAATTCTTCTGTGAACCTAGGAGTTGAATAACAATAGTTGCAGACTGTGCGACCGAGGTTAAGTCCAGGCTGGCCATGGGAATGGTGGCTATGGTGAAATTCACGAAGATGTGGGAGAATAAGTCAATCAGTAGCAGCACCAAGTTGCGGTTAATAAGTGGCGACGGACAGATGCGAGGCGAGGACGCTGAAGACAGAGGAAGAAAGGCGAATGCAAGCATGTGTGACATGACATCACTTAACATACAATTAGATTTCGTCGTGAATTCATCTACTGGGTCCATGTGGCTGATTGAGTATAATTCAGTCCACAATGCGATATGTGCCTCTCGATGGTGCCAATATCTAATCAGTATAACTGTATAAGCGTCGGTGGATGGCCATAAGGAATTGTGCAATTAAGTGTTCGCCGGTCTGGCTTTAGAGTCTAATAGACCACGCAGCACATCAATGGATTAGCCTGCCTCCCTCGATCAACAGAACCGTCCATTGTCTAGATCGGGCTACTGGAACGTCTGCATTTTTGTTCAATAGTTGCGACGTGCAAAAGCGTTAAAGACTAACACGACTTCTTCAGAGGTCAATACTGCGAAGTGTAACTATCGTAAAAATGAAACGTACATGTCAACTAGACAGGCATAGAATTTGGAGATACTGGAAGCTATATAAAATTTATTAGCGCCATTATCAGTCACATTATTTTATGCACAGATACTATCAGCACTATTAGATACTATCTATCTTCGTAGAATTAAGCCAATACAAAATCCTTACCCGAACATGCCATTCCACTTGTTTGAATACCGATCACATGTCTTTTACCTGCGAATAAAACATCTCTCTTAGTGACATAAGATAAGGGGTATGACGTAAGAAATTTAACAGGACCGTTAATTTTGCTCCTGCTCATCTCTTAATTTGCCTGCCCTGAAACTCTGGAAAACACAATAGGTATATTGTTAACTCTGAATAATTCTTCGAACCACAGCTTATTTTAGTGATGTAGCCTACGAATGCTCTGCTTTGTTTCTCGTTTCATTTCTATAGACTAGATCGACATGTACAAAATGTAAGAATCTCTACCACGATCCATACTGTCCCCGCCTTCCTGTCTTTCTATCAGTCCCATATGGAATCCGCCTTTGCAGCTCCTCCGCCTGCTTCTCCTACTCCACCACCTCCTCAGTCTCCATTCCTGTTCTCTTGGGACCCGTACTTGGACCTCCACTTGATATCTCTGGACAACCCATCGGACACGACGCATCCGTGAATGCATCCGTTAAGCTCTGCGCTTAGGAAATTTGAGAGATTACGATTATGAAATTTGTTCGATTATTCTCTTATTTTCAGACTGTGGCTCTGCTTCATGTGAGAATTTCGGAGCTATTTCTGAGGTATGATGTGGACTTCGTACGTTTTCAGCCGATTGTTTCGTCTTACGTGTATATTATTTGGATCCCCTCGCAATTTGGAATCAGTCGACTTTCACAGGAATACTGGTTTCCGTTTATACCTTGTTTATCCTGAGACATACACAATTACGCATGTCAGCCTGTGACCGGAAAATCGCGGATTCAGTGACACAACGGCGAGGCATAGTCTTTGCAGTGACGTCAATCGTCAGTAACGAAGATGTTGTATTAGCAATCAAAAAACTGTTCAAGAATATCTGTACTACACCAAACTGGTGACCTGTGAGAAATCCGATAATCATAACCACCTGCAGGCAATGCCAGTCAGTGAGTATTAGGGCCTACACTATTGTAAATAGCGCAGAAACTCTGAAAACGGTTTCAACTTTGCTGGTTCGGATCCACAAATATGAAAGATCTCACGATCTCTTCGATCTTCTTGTTATCTGAAAATTATTTGCTCACAGATGAATATTTGATGATAGTCTACTAGTCTATTTTGTCGCATTGAAGTTTCATATGGTCTTAGTGGCCTTCCTCTTCTTTGGTTTCGCACTTATCTTACGGATCGTACCCAAATGGTCATTCTAGGTGACTCTCACACGGTGAGTGACACCTCATTGATACCTGTTCAATTCGAGGTCCCTAAAAGATTGGTGCTGGGTCCACTTCTCTATAATCATGTTTACAGCTGATATTACTCTTCTCGTTGCTAAACACTCGGCCTCAGGTCACCTCTATGCTGATGATGTCCAGGCCTTTGCTCATGGCTCCTCTTTCCAAAAAAATTGCTCTTTGCCAACAGATCTGTTGAATTTCTCTCTGCCTAACTCAATTGTTGGACGAAATCAAATCGTCTTCCACACAACTCTTCCAAGACGCAATTGATCCATCTGGGCACTCGTCTACTAGTCTATTTTGTCGCATTGAAGTTTCATATGGTCTTAGTGGCTTATCTGGGAGCACACTGTATCTGCCTGGTTCTGCCCATTCTCTAAAGATTTTTTTGAAGGAGTTCATCGCGCTGGGAGCTCCTCTGATTAGGTTGCACTGTGAATGGCGCTTATACATGTATGTCCGTAAATAGAATATGAAGAGTGAAACCAAGTAATTACCGAACAACGTCGTGTCATTTGCTAAGACCAATTTTATGCATTAAATACGTTGATATGTTATTTATAGGAAATTAAAGTATCAAAGGTAATTTGTGGTTGCAGTAAGAAATGCTAAATTTTGAAAGTGATTAGGCCTATTTTAAATAAATGTACAAGGGCGTTCATTATATCGTATTTCAACCACTTCAACTCTATGTAGCCTAAAACAGTAGCTAAATAGCGCATTTGAGTAGTTTTTCTGAAGGGGCGCTATATAAATTCCCAAATGAATGAATGAATGAATATACATATGATATTGACTATCACTGGAGTTCAGCCTAGTTTAAAAGAAAAATAAGACAATTTATAATTTTTGAAACTCTTCTCACTGTCGTGTCAGTTGCAAAGCATAGACATTATGTGGTAAAAGATTCTTATTGCGTTAACTGAATCGGCTCATATAATTGTGTTTTATAACTTGATCTTCAATTGTAGCGTCACTCTTAACACTTCGGTAAAAATCAAAGCGTTTTAATTATTTTGCCTTTTAGGCCTACTGATATCGAATGGCAATATTTACTTTCTCTATCGCTTAGGCACAAATGTTGAATGTCTGCGGGATATTCCGCTGCAGGCCTAATAGTCTGCGCGGAATTGATATAGTTATTATCATGCATACACGTAGGCTATTAGAATATATAGTAAGCTTAACGGACGAAGACAAATACCTCAAATGTATCTCTAAACAGAAATAACAAGTTTAAGATGTTACCGCTAGGCTTACTAAATTTTACCTCATGTTGTTGAGGAAGAAGCAGAAGTAACACAAAACCACCAGAGCCTCTTTTTCGTTTCTTGATATCGTCTCAGCCGTGTGCAACTTTAATTGTGGTCGTACGTCGAAAATGCACTTTGCACCTTGCAGGTCAAAATATATGATACCAACAGATATGATACAAACAGGTAGAACTGTGCTTAGTTGAAGTAGGCCTACACTTTCACCTGGAGTTTGGGCAAGTAATGTCTGCGAGCATTCGATAAGTTATCAGCTAAAGCTGCCACTCGTCTTCTGTTTACTAAGAGCGAACTACATCGGTCGCCATGGACGAGTAACACCAGTCACGATCTCAAAAGACCCTCATAACGTCGTAACGAATAAGGACACGTCGGACAGGTATGCCGTTGGTTTGCTCTCGTACTGATGGATTCATGTGACCATTTGACGTCGTTGAGTTTACCTGTCGAAATACGGATTGAATTGCCGCCAAAGTGCTTTTAACGACGATGAACATCTAATCATTTTCCATAAAAATAGTTGGCGAAGAGTGGTGATTTCGTTCACTTAGGGCTTAATAGGGCTTGATATTTTACGAGGCATTCTATATGATGAAATATTATTTGAAACAGAATTATTTTGGAAATAAAGAGCAAGCATTCATCTTAAAATTTAAAAACCTGAATCAAATTTCGTCGTTCGTCTTTATAAATCAGAAGGCGAATAATCTGCTTAATTACTGCTTAGGCCTATATGTCCTTATTAATAATATAAATGTAGAAATATTTCTGCAATGAAGTGATCTTTGCTGTAACGCGAGTCCCCGCAAAGCGGGGCGAGACCTGCCCCTATAGAGGGCGAGTTCCGTGTCTGTCTGCCTCCATCACTCTCTCCCTCACATGCACCGGCGAAGCCGGCTGCCACTAGAGGGCGATTTCTGTGTCTGCCTCCCTCACTCCTACCCTCTCAAGCTCCGATCAAGTGGGGCCGGGGATGGCCAGACATTAAGGGCGCGATATCTGTGTCTGCCTCCCTCACTCGCTCTCTCGCGAACTCCGGTAACGCCACTGGGCGAGTGCTGCCTGCCTT
This sequence comes from Aporrectodea caliginosa, assembly GCA_020284085.1. NCBI lineage: Eukaryota > Metazoa > Annelida > Clitellata > Crassiclitellata > Lumbricidae > Aporrectodea > Aporrectodea caliginosa. The sequence goes on from JACEVL010000036.1 coordinate 942,404, forward strand.
TTTTATTAATGTAAAACGAATTCTCAACGGAAAGACAATAGATATTGTAACAAAGCTCTTTGAAAGATAACTAGGATACGACCGTTGGACGGAGGCTTGGATTTATGGAGAGATGGATTGAGAGACGGAGGAAAGATGAAGGGACGGAAGAAGGGACGGACGGACGGTTAGAGGTACGAAGGGACGGATAAAGAGAGGGATGGAGGAAGGGATGTTAGAGGTAGGAAAGGAGGGATTCAGATAGAGATGGAGGGAGGGAGGAAAGGACGGACGGACGGTTAGAGATAAGGAGGCAGAAATGGAGAGACGGAGGAAGGGAGGAAGAGAGAGGAAGGGCGGTATGGGAGACAGGGATGGAAAAAAAGGAAGGTCGGTCAGATGTAGAAATGGATGGACGGAGGGAGGCATGGATGGAGGAGGGGAAGAGATCAATGGGCGGCAAGATGTAGGGGGAGGGACGGACGGAAAGAGGGAGGTCGGGCTGGAGGTAGGTGGGATGGATGGAGGGAAGGACAGAGGAAGAGGCAGAGGAGAGAGATGACGTCTCTCTTAACATTTTCAAATTGCTTTTTAACTGTCTTAGGACGGGCAAACATCTAGCTTAGAACTACAAATCAAACTCCATCGAATGTCCCATTTTTCGTCAGCCACAAAAAGTCGAATCGACCTATTTAACTCGTACAAAAGTACCCTCCCATTAAAAATTATTTTCTCTGTATTCGTTTGTAGAGAATTTCTCATCAAAATTTCGATTCTAAAGCAAATAGCAAAACTCGATGGCACAATCGATTAGTGATCATCACAAGTCCAATTCCATTAAAATAACGATAATGGTAATTATAATGATAGTGATGATGCTAATGCTGATGATGATGTTGACGATGATCATGATTTCGATGACGATGACAATATGATGATATTGATGACGAAGATGATGAATTGATCATCATGATGATGACGATGATGGTGATGATGATAGGAATGAGGATGATAAGAATAATAATGATAACAATAATAATAATAACCTAAGAATAATATTTAATTGCAATTTTGCCCATGGTCATCATGATCTTCATAATCGAATAAGTATGCCACTGATCTCCAAAAATTCAGAGCCTGGCACTTCCGTTTATTATAGGTCCCTAATTGAACTTCAAGAATATGTTGAATTGGAATTGTTATTGAGCTTAGTTTAACTTTTTGCATAAAATAATTATAATTATACTGCGCTTGTTTTTTAAGTGCATTTAATGCACCTAAAACACTAGCGCAGCATTAATTCCACATCCTAATGTCACGTCAGTCTCCTAATTTCTGTGAAGCAAATTCTCAATGGCCAGACGGACCAGATTTAGAAAGTTAAGTGATGTAAATCACTCAACTTTCTAAATCTGCTCTTATTTGCCAGATGTCGAATTGTTAATCAATTGTGCAATTTCTCTGATCTATTGCGATCAAATCCATCTGGCGAATGTCTTGAAATTAATTAGCAAATTTAAGTCCGTTGCGATTCGACCGCCGAGCTTGCTCAGAATCGCCCAAGTCAACCGCTCGAGCATTCGAGTTCAGTTCTGCAATGAAGACTTGCAGTCTTGCAGAATCTATTATTACAATAAAAAACAAAACAAAATTCGCTTTAAATACTTAAGACGCCTTCATACTATAGGCCTACCCAAAATATGATCCGATGTTCTGTTGCAGTAGCCTACGTATTAGGCCAGTCATTATAAGTTACATGATACATTCAGTACAGTCAGGAACAACATCACCTGGATACTATATTCACTACTTACCATTACCAAACCTCCACTCACATATAACAATGGATCAACATTGGTACGATCGCCAACTAAGAAAATTCAAAAGCAGAATCTTCTTCAAACAATTTTTAATTCGCTTATCAATAAACCGTGTCAAAAATTCTAAGTAAATGAATGAGCACAAGATTGGAAAGAAAACATTCTGTATCATAGTGTGAAATTGTCACAAGACAATAATATGATTATAATTATTAAGTTTCTCATTTCTGCTCGTGTCAGCAGCCATGTTGACAGATTACTTAGTCGGAATGCAGCATTTGTTCGATGGGTCTCGCACGTTTGGAAAATTACTGCTTGCTGAGTCGGCGTGTCGGATTTTTCTATTAACTCTGCCACGGATATACTGCGTTTTGAACGGTTTTGGTTGCGAGTCTCATAAGTTTTCCATGGCTGGAACCATAGTTGTTAAAAACGGTAAAATCAAAATAAAAAACTGAAAAACGTCGTTTTATTGAAAAAAAATAAAAACGGAAAAAAACGAGAAAAACGGAAAAGAAAATAATTTTACTTTTCTACATCTTTTACTGCATTTTAAAATTAAAAACCTTGATTATACAATTTAATTTTAATCAGCAAATAACATAATTTTATTACTAAACACCAAGTTACAGTAATCTACATCAATTATTTTCTTTTTCATAAGTTTGGTTTAAAAAGAAATTGAGAAATTAAAAATATTGAATTCTTTTCAAATTTAAATTGTATACATAAGTCCACATAAATCCAAGCTGATATAAGCAAGTAAGAACTAAACTTTGTAAGTATAGAGTGTACTTAATTAAAAATTGAGGTCTAGATCTACTAAAAATTCAGACTTAGGCCTATATAAGAACTTGACATGGAGTAATATCCTTCAGTTTATCAGTCAATCAGAGATTACTGAGTACAAAGACAACATTTTGGATAACTTAGAAATTTAAATAACTTTTATAAATTTTATTTCCTGTACAGTGCTGTTTATTTCTCAACTGATGACACTAAATAGTTACGTAATATTTCAGATGAATCCTTGAAAGGACGGAGACAACGTAAGGGATATCAGACAAAAATAAAATTAAACAGTAACAGAGAGTTAATAAATAAATAAATAAAGTTACATACAAAAAATAAAAAACCGAAAAAAACGAGACGAGAAATAAAAAACGAAAAAAACGACGTTTTTGGGAAAAATAATAAAAAACGAAAAAACGTTTTTTACAACTATGGCTGGAACGGTCCACCTATAGCTCGAGGGGAGACAGGTTTAATCCAACTGACCTACTAACGCCGTCATCGTCGGTCAACTTTCGACACGGAGGAATAATGGCGGAGCCGGTCTTGGCAGAGATAATAATAGTTGTCAATCGCGGATACGATATCAACCGCTCGACATCCAAGAAATGCCTGTCTTGTGGGCGGCACTATCCGGAGTGGGTCAAGTTTCGTCTCCGGAGGAAAATTTCATCATCCGACATTTCATCATCCGTGCTGCAAAAACTCTGAACTGCTGTGATCAATAAACTAGTTGGGAATCTATTGGTTGGGCTTAGCGTGTTTGTGCGAGCATGCCACTGGTGACTCTTCTAGTGAGCAATGCTATCCAGTCGAAATATTCTCTGTACAAAACGACATTTAACATCATGAGACTAGAGCAGACATATTTTTCTTTATTTTTCTGTTACGCGCTTTCCTTCAAGATTTCCATTTTGCTTATGAGCGCGATAAATGACAGTTTAATAATAATAATAATAATAATAATAATAATAATAATAATAATAATAATAATAATAATAATAATAATAATAATAATAATAATAATAATAATATTAGTAGTAATAGTAGTAGTAGTAATTATAATAATAGAAACTTGTCAAATTAAATATCTTATCTAGTGAACGAGAAGTCATGTTAGACGTCGCAGAATCATAAGTAGTCAAATATTAAGAAAAGGAAATGACCTCTTACTAAATCTCAGAAATTGAACGATTTACAAATGAGGAATTCTAGAAGATAAACTTTGAATGAAAATTTCTTGATTACAAGAACAAATATAATAGTTTTATATGTCTTTAATCATTTTAGATCTACGACAGAAATGTGTCCATCTCCGAAAATCTCTTTCTTGGAGTCCCATGTGTTGTCGGCCACAAACATTCGACCATTTGATTCATCCAGAAGAATCTTACAAGGAAATCGCAGTCCGTATCTTTCTCCTTTATAGAGTAGATTTGTCTTAAATTCCAAATCTGAATCCAGTAACAGAACTCGTCCATTTTCTAGATCAGCGACCATCACAAATCCATTTCTGTCGACGGACAAATAAACTGGAACATTCATTTGTCCGATTGTAGATCCAATTGATCCACCGAATGACTTTTTAAGTTTTCCATCTGCATCTACAATGCACACTCTGTGTAGCTCATCATTATCATAACCATGACTGACCACAAAATGACCATTAGTCAGTTTTTTAGCATGCAATGGATGGCGAAGACCTGCGTCTGATAGAATTATTTCACAGATCAATTGTCCATCTGGCGAATATTCAATTAATTTGTTTTTCTCGTAAACACTTAAAATGACATTCGATCCATCTGTTACAGACAGACGACCATAATCGTCTCCTGTTGACCAAATCTTTATTAATTTTCCATTTGGATCAACTCTCAAAATATTCTTCGACTGACCGAAGCCTTTGAAATCGAAGATATAAAGACATTTATTTCTGTTGCAGGATCCTATATCCCAGGGATAGATTAATTCCTTCAAAGTCCATTGACGACTGAAACAGAAGTTACTCGAATCGTAAACTTCAATTTCCGAACTCTCTCCATTCACAATATACAATTCTTTGTTTAAGATCGTTAATCCAACTATCGCTTTCCTTTCATTTTCTGCGGCTTTTGTTCTGACTCTCGAAAATAGAATTGGATCCGAGTTGTATCGTATTTCTGAAAACAGAAAAAATACTACCAACTGTTGTAACATTGTATATCGACTTTTCATAAACTTTATGAGATTTTGCTTCATAACAAGAGAAACCTAAATTATTGTCGAATGCCAAAAGCCGCGAGGAATGGAATTAAACAGGCGATCTCGATGGCGAAGAAGATGGCAGATTAATGTATATAACTTAGAGAAAACGAGAACTATTTATGGGTGCATCAATAAATTTGAATAGACAAAGGCACATAGGAAAAGAGGCAGAGACAGGAAAAAATTTGAAAGAAAATACTTTGTGGCCTAACTTCAAAGACTTTCGGTTAGCAAGAAGACTGCGAATGACAATGATGTTTTCAGATTTGTATGTGTTTTTAATGACTTAAGCACCTTTTGTTGTTTCTCATAATCTTATTGTGCTACCAGTGTTTGGGGCAATTTTAAATATTGCTATATATAATATAAATATATATAATATATATACGTATAATGAGCCAGATGTATTAGCAAGGCCATCCTCTAACGGAGCATGGAATCCATTCTATTGAAAACTGAGTCGTCAACTTTTACATAAGCGACTTCCAAAAAATTAGTTATTTTACTTTTGCGTTTAAATTTTTATATACCAAGGCGAAAATCTATATTTTAAAACAGATAATGTGATGTTCTGGAATGTAATATAATTGAACATGCACATAGCGCCCTTTCAAGATATCTACTCAGAGATATTGTTGTTAAAAGTTACGAACGAACGTATTACATCAGTTAGCAGGTAATAAGAATATTGATTCTAGAGTAGTTAAAATTTAGACTAGTAGGCCATAATAACTGCTTTTAAAGTTTAGACCGCCCACTTATAGCGCATACCAGTATGATCTTCTCTCTCTCTCTCTCTCTCTCTCTCTCTCTCTCTCTCTCTCTCTCTCTCTCTCTCTTTCTCTGATCTCTCTCTCTCTCTCTCTCTCTCTCTCTCTCTCTCTCTCTCTCTCTTCAACCGCATCCTCGATACGATGGTTGGTCGCATTGTAGACGATTCTTCTCCATCCTCTCCTGTCCTCAGTTTCTCGCAACAACCTTTCCGTTGATAATCCCAACCAGACGCCCACATTGTCCATCCACCTCTTCCTTGGTTTCCCTCTTGCTCCCGGTACCGTTCCTTGCGTAATTTCTTTCTCTAGACATTCACCTTGTTTCCTCATTATGTGCCCAAAGTAAGACATCTTTCTTCTTTTATTGATTCCAGTAAATTCCTTTCCACTCCCGCCGTCTCTAACACCCATTCATTTGTTTTTTTCTCTATCCATGATATACCCAGTATTTTTCGTATGCACTTCATTTCAAATGCTTTTATTCTCTCCTCAAATCCCTCTTTTTAATTGTCCAGCTCTCGCAGCCATACATCATCACTGGCCATATAAGTGTCCCTCATTAATTTAATCTTTGTGTTAATTTTATGTTATGGCTTTTCCACAGTTTCATCAGATCTACTCCTATTCCAAGTCCTCTTGCAGTTCTTATTCTTATCTCCCTGCTGCAATCCACGTCTTCTGTTATGAGTGATCCTAAGTACACAAAGGTCTCCACTTGTTCTATCATACTGTCTTGTACTTTGATGCTGCATTGATTCCCATTTAGTGCCATACACTTTGTTTTACCTATGTTGATCTCTAAACCCTTTTTTCGCCCTTCCCTGTCCAACCGAGTCACCAGATCCTGTAGTTCCATTTCTGTGCTTGCCATTAACACTATATCATCTGCATATCGTAGATTTGTTATCCTTCTTCCTCCAACTTGAATGCCTCCTTTGTATCCTCTCAGTGCCTCTCTCAAGACCATCTCTGAAAGTATGTTGAACAATGTTGGTGAGATCACACATCCCTGTCTGACTCCCCTTTTAATTCTAAACTCACTTGACATTGTCCCTGCAATTTTTACCTTTGCCGTCTGTTTTCTATACAGTTCTGTTATCAGGTTGATAATGTGTACTGGGTACCCCATTTCAACCATCGACAGCCATAGTTGCTCATGTGATACACAATCAAAAGCCTTTTTGAAATCGACAAAGCACATGTACGGCGGTAGTTGGTGCTCTCTCATATTTTCCATTGTGATTCTAAGATTCGTCACTTGATCCCTTGTTCCTTTGCCACGCCTAAACCCTGCCTGTACATCTGATAATTCTGATTCCGTACGTCCTCTTATCCTTTCCAAAATGATCTTCAGCATAATTTTAACTTTAATTTTAATGTCCTTATCAGTTTGAAATATAAACTATAGAAGTCAATAAATTTATAAATGTAATTTTGGCATCCCAAAATCGTCATCATAACAGACGTCATTCTGTTTGTGGCCATAAACAGAATTTAACGCTACAATATGTTAAACTGCCCTTCGTATAAGTCCCTAATCAACGTGGTCTATTCTTCCATTTCAAGAACTTGGCTGAAGCTCTGTGTAGTGTGTATTGACCAGTTACGAAGCTGACATGCCAGCCAGAAGGAGGGCCCAAACTGCCGCACTTTGCCACTTAATTTTGGATATATGCTATTTTCTCTAAGACATTGCAATATGCATGACGATCGTCGATCGTATTACATATACAATTTTATTTCATGCAGTTTATATCCTTTCTGGATTTATAATTTTTCACTGTATTTGGTAATTATCCGTTTTAGCTATACATTTTCAACTGACTGAACACATAACAGCGAGTCAAAGACTCAAGCAATAAAAATTTTATTATTAGAAAATAAAACATTTTATTGCTTGAGTTGAGACTGTCTTTGACTCGCTGTTATGTGCTCAGTACAGTACAGTACAGTACATACATACATCATAATTATGTTATATTATGTCTCATATTATGCAATTATCCATTTAACACAATTAACATAATAACAACTCTTCCGAGGAGGTCCAATTATAGGAAATACCGTTACGAATTAGTGTGTCTTAGTCGTCTATACACATAGTATAACTTGTATTAAGGAAAAATCACAAAACACTTTGAAAAAACAGCCATTGGCACAGTTGAGTCTGTTAATTTTACTGCATACTGATATCTCACCCGTTTTGATTGCCTTCGCGAATTCCCTTCTATGCACCTCTTCCTATCACTCTCTGCAGCGCAGACTTCTTTGCATGTAGGCCCATTTTGTATAGGGATGGTGATACTTGAGATGATTGAGTAGATCAGTCGTGTTTACCGGCTGTAAGCCAGCCACATGACTTCCCATCATTAACATCAACAACGCTGATGATACATGAACTTTAATTTGTTACTGATTCGTTCTTGCAATGCCTCCAGACAGCACACCCACAATTGCAGCTGCTCTAGATCTTTAGAGACATTTTGACTACAAGATTACCACGCCTACTAAGTTTGCGCATTTGCTCTAGTCAACCTGGGTCGCAATCGCTTTAGAAATGTTTACAAAAAATAACTAAATTTCATAAAATGCGCCATTACGATTGGGTTAATTCACAAATCCAAAATCCAGGGCGAACATGGGCCATTAGTTGTAACTCATTTTTACGGTCTCGTGTTTTTTGTATTAATTATATATTTTCGTTAGTGTTACTTTCGTTATAGTTACAGTTATGTTAATGATATTTTTTAGTTAGGCCTAGAGTTATAGTTATCGTTAACGAAATCAGTTTATTTTCGTTAACTAACATTTTCGTTTCTATTATCAGAGAATTTGATAATCAAACTGCTATAGGCCTACTCAACACTAAAGAGCTCAGTAATGCACGGAATTGCACTGCACGTAACTATTTCTGTTTCTGACAATGTTCAGCCCTTAGCTGGATAATAATGAAGCAATTTAGAATAAGTGATAGGGTAGCATCTCACCCAATACAATTCATTGCCATAATGAGTAGGGTTCGAAGTCATACGTTCGCCATGGAAAAGCGTAGACTAGACATTTCCCTTTTATGCTTCGATTTATCTACTTCAACTTGCCTGTCCACTGTATCCTAACTTCTGGTTTCCCTTACACAGCGGATTTCGACCGGACATCTCGAATAGACTACAATTTCTCACTACCCGGTACGGTTTAACTAGAAGCGAACATCAACTTATGTCATGTGCATATTTATAGCGACGCTGTCAAAGTCATGGATTCAACTTGGTCAAAACAGGTCGTTTCATGTTCGTTTCATGGTTGTTCATCTGTTTTTTCGCACCCAGTTCTTGCTTAAGTTCCCTGTTTTCCTTTCTCAGGAAATCAATTGGTTACCTTGTCCTGCTAATAGATTTTGTTCACTTCCTTTATCTGGCTTTAAGTCACCTTCTACCGAAAATATATGTGAACGTTTTTTATAGATAATATTTTAATAATAAATAGGTCACTTAGGCCTGAAATTCGTACGAGATTGAATGGCGATCATTAAGAATATAAAAGGGCTTTTAAGTTCCTTTTGATTAAAGTGACAAACTACGCCCACATCTCAAGATGTCGAAAGCACCCGCGTCAACCAGGGCAGTGCATCGACACAGAGCCAATGGGCAACTGGATGCTTAGCCCTATGCCCAGCAAAGCTTATTCCGTAACCAATTGGCGGCAGTTTCAAACCCAGAAAATGACTATAAAATGAAACTGCATGCTGAAACCAGCATCACTCACGTTTAGGTGTAAATGATACATGTATGTCTGCTATGTTCTATTGAATATACTTAGACATAAAGGTATATGAATTTCGCTTGAATTACAAGCGTAAACAAAAAGATAGAAGAAACGCGATATAAAGATAGATAGGAAACATAGGGAACGATTGAAGGAACTACATCACAGAAGACAAACAACAAGCAAACTTAGCTATATTCTACAGGTGTATCATAATGGCAGCAAGACATGTCTTACTGAAAGTTTTCCAAAAACGTTTACCAACCACAGTTGGTACGTACACGTGCTTCATATTCAAAGGGACTGAACGTTTTCTTACCAGGATTAACTTTAGTTTCAAGCTCTTGTTGCATTTTCAGCAGACGATCTCTTTCTTCCTGCCATGATCTGCTATTATCCTCGTTATCTGTCTCCAGTTGTTCCATTTTCTTTTTATCTTTGAATCAGATCAACACAACATTTTGTCTGTAATCAAAAACTAATAATACTATCTAAAAGTTGCAAGTTGCAATAGTTATGTTGCAGCGCAGTACATCAGAATCTAGCTTTAATCCGCGATGCACGAGCGAGATAGCTTTTATCCGCGATGGCCGGTGTAGTAGTCCCTCATTGGTTGTACATGTACAACTAAAAATGATCCTAAAATGATCCTATTTGGCCGCGCTTGGGTTGGGAGCGCCTCTGACTAGTTCCCTTGAAGAGGCGCTATACAAATTCTAGTAATGAATGAATGAATGACCTAGTCCCTAAATTATGACAGATCTGAGCTGAATGTCTCTTGAATAAGAAGCCAAGATCACCAGGCGCTACACCAGAGAAGACAAACAACAACCAATCATTGCTGAAAGCTCTAATATTTCACAATAGCGGCGAGATATGCCTTCTGAAACATTTACTTCACACAATAACTAACAAAATGCACATATTTGATGCGTTCCTTAAAATCAACGGAAATTGTCGTTTTCTTAATAACATCGAGATTTATTTCGAGCTCTTTTTTCATATTCAGAACACGACCTTCTTCTGCTTGCCATGTTCTCTTCTGGCCCTGTATATGGTTTTACCTTTAGCGTAGAAAAAAACAGTTTTATGTGATGACCCTGTATCAGAACGATATGGTTCAGTACAAACCACAGGAATTTTACGATTTAACATTCATTAACAGAATGTTCGTATGCTAAAAAGTGAACAATGCACGAAACAATTGCAAAAGGGCGATGGAAAAGAATTGTGCAGGATTAGGTTTGACCGAATCAGTATTGTCTGAGGTCGAGCCACAAACTGGCAATCTATGGAGATACAGGCATAAACTAAGCTCTACATGTTATCTATGCCAGATAGTTTTCTGGTTAGCAGTTAGACATGTTTTGCTGACAGTTTGCCTAAGACGTTTACCAACCATATTTACATGTATATTCAATAGAATTGGGAGTTTCTTACCAAGATTAAGTTTTGTTTCGAGCTCCTTTTGCGTTTTCAGTAGACGATCTTTTTCTGCGTTCCATGCTCTCTTCTGGTCCTCGTGTTCTTTTTGTGTTTTCAGTAGACGATCGTTTTCTGCTTCCAATGCTCTCTTCTGGCCCTCGTGTTCATTTTGCGTTTTTAGTAGACGATCTTTTTCTGCTTCCAATGCTCTCTTCTGGCCCTCGTGTTCATTTTGCGTTTTTAGTAGACGATCTTTTTCTGCTTCCAATGATCTCTTCTGGCCACTCTGTTCTTCTTGCATTTTCAGTAGACGATAGTTTTCTGCTTCCCATGCTTTCTTCTGGCCACTGTGTTCCTTTTGCATTTGCAGTAGACGATCTTTTTCTGCTTCCAATGCTCTCTTCTGGTCCTCGTGTTCTTTTTGCATTTGCTGTAGACGATCTTTTTCTGCTTCCAATGATCTCTTCTGGCCACTCTGTTCTTCTAGCATTTTCAGTAGACGATTTTTCTGCTTCCCATGCTTTCTTCTGGTCCTCGTGTTCTTTTTGCGTTTTTAGTAGACGATCTTTTTCTGCGTCCCATGCTTTCTTCTGGTCATCGTTGTCCTTCTCCAGTTGTATTCTGTTTTTATCTGTAATGTTAATGATGTATCTTTAATTAAACACTTTGTGTAATGATTCAATGATAAAATGAAATGCTTAAAAAAACTGTGGCACAAAAAATGCCAGTCTTTGAGCATTTATGTGCCGTCGCTTTGGAATAATACAGTTTCTATGTTCAAGTAGAGTCTATTAATTCGAGTTCGTCAAAAGGACACCAAAGAAGAGTATTTTGAATCACCTTTAACTTGACAGACAATAGAATCATTAGATATATTTGATTTTTGTATGTTTAATATAATCCGGTTTATGCAGCGCAATTATAGTATTCAAATCTAATAGGCCTATAACCTAGACAAATTTAATCCAATCTCATCTCATCTAGCGACGTTAAAATAATATACAATACATGGCATCTATGATGGCTGGGTGAAGTAGTGAAACTTTGGGCAAAATCGTTATCCATTGGAGAAGTCCGTTGGAAATCCAACAAGGACGTCATTATAACTTGACCAATGTCAAAAAAGTGATTGAAGTTTCATAGAGATTTTGACGGCCGAAAAATCGTTCAGAGCCTCGATGACATCAAAAGGTTCTCAGCAATTGCTCGACTTGGCGCACCCTTTCTATGGGTCTCCAGTGGTTGTAAGAACTTACCTGGTAGATGGAATGTGCACTGGAGTTTTGGAAAGTTTGGAAATCGCCATTGACCAGAGTAGGACCTAGACGCCGCTCAGTGCTTTGTTCTTATATGTATTCTTTCATTCATTCGGGGAGGGGGGTTTATATAGAACCTCTTCAAGGGAACTACTCAGAGGTACTCCGGAATCCGGACTTGCAGGATGGAAGAATATCGTCGTTTCTGTAATTTGTCACTAACTCTCTGTCTGCATTTCATTCTTAAATTAATATAATTATTATAATATGTGCAATAAAAAAGGTTTTATTTTGTACCTATTATTTTAATTTATAACAGTTTCTCTGCCTCCTCTCTCCGACCTGCCTGGAAACCGGATTCTGATCACAATTGGAATCTCTGGTCCAGTGGAGAGGTCAAACGCCAAATTGGCAATCCCTGGAGGTCGGATTTGCTTTATGAGTTGCTCTCTGAAACGACACTGCGCTCGTGAACAAGCTGTTGCCCTGCGCTTAGCTTTCAATTAATACTTTACAAATTTGGGGTTACGATTGCATTTACCCAATGAATGTTGCGGTACTTGGATTTGCTTTACGAGTTGCTCCTTCTCTTTGAACCACAATTTTCTCTCTTGATATAATTTCTCGCTGACAGCTGCAAAATCAACAGACTCCTGTTAAAATAGTTTTTTAGTTAAAGCTCGTCGCACCTTTCAGACAAAATGAACCTTTCTACAACCAAACAGCGATTGACTCCAAGACAAAGTCAACTTTCAACAGACTCGGTTTTTGCCCGATCTCTGTGAGATCGCAAGCGAAGTTAGTAACACTCTGATCCGAAGAGCAAAATAATCAAAGGTCGACTCAGCCTTTCATTCGCCAGATGGCGTTGGTAAAATGAGCAGTAGGACGTGATGGGCGCCAAAACAGCTCAATTTCGACTCTTGCAATAACCTATGATCACCCGTTCGTACAAAGAATTGTAATCAACAGCAGTGTGTCAGTTTGAAATAATAAACGAAGATTATTATTATTATTATTATTATTATTATTATTATTATTATTTTATTATTATTATTATTATTATTATTATTATTATTATTATTATTATTATTATTATTATTATTATTATAAAAACTCAGCCTGCGCTAGCCTAAATGATGTAAAATGTCATTAAGAACAGGAATTACTCCAGCAACCAAAACATTGCGAAGGTAACTAACTGTTGTCGTGTGCATCTTTACAGCGACGCTATTAGTGTTACTGGATTTCAACTGGGTCAAAATATATTTCACCTGATTTTGTCGCCTCCAGTTCTTGCTTAAGTTTCCTGTTTTCCTTTCTCAGGAGGTCAATTTCATTACTTTGTTCTGCAATCGGACTTTGTTCACTTCCTCTCTTTGACTGCAAGTCACCTTCTTCTGAGAACATACATGTGACAGCTTGTACCGTAGTAAACTATATTCAATTATTATACGTAGCAAGTAGCAAAAAAGTCCTGAAACCGGATGCAGAAACCTCTCGTACGATGTTTAAAGGCGATTAACTACTTCATTCCAATTTTTAAGTAGCCACTAATTGCGATGTGCTTTATTTGCAAGATCTTTGCACTTAAATATGTCGCGATCTGTACCTCAAATAGGCCTATATTCTTTTGTGCATAATTTTGTTCTCACAAGTAGGCTTGCTCTCCACTCGCATTTATCTAGTGGACACCAGTGTATCCGCTGTAGCTTCGTATATATATGTTGTTTGTGCACACGCCATTTAAATGATCGTAATAGGCCTATAACAATTACCTGTACTTTTTGTTATGGACAATATCACTTAGGCCTATGCTGTTCTGTTGCTAGCACTGATCAAACTCACTGGACCTGTTTATACTGCACTTCGGTCCTGTTCCCATTCAACCAATTTCTGATCGCTTTGGGAGAGAAGTCGCTTGCAAACGATATTGAGTCTGGAGAGGGCTGGGAAAGAAAACTTGATATGGGTATATTTCACAACAGGCGTCAAATTCAGAAATAGAATTAGAGAAAAAGAAAATCATGCAAAATAAAAAAATTCTTACACAAATATTTTACTAGCTGTGCTGAAGCATACTTAATATTGAGCAGAGCTTATATTTGACAGATTTGGCCAATTTTTTTTATTTTAGTTTTTTTACTATGTGAAACACATCCAACTTTGATTCATAAATATTTACAGCTCCGTTACTTAATAAATACATAATACAATATACCGCCACTGTTTATAATTAGTGATTAATTAGTATTAAGTGTGCATTAAATTATTACACAGCAACCTAAATTATTTTGACCACAAATTATCTACATGTACCATTAAATAAATTCATTTAAATAGAAAAATAATGTAACGGAGTTGTAGTAACGGAGTTGTAAAATATTCATAATTAGGTCTCCAACTCTCCATGCTTACCGGACGAGTTAAGATACAAAAATTGTTAGTTTATAGTGGCCAGGCTGTCAGTTTCAATATTATGTTTGAAAGAAAAAATTATATATATATGCAAAGTGCAATTATTACAGTCACGGAGTTGTTAATCTTTTTTTATACTATAACATTACCGGATAAATTTCCAAAAATTGCCAACAGAAGCAAACATCCATATTGATTTCTTGTCGGTAAAATCAAAGCAGACATGTTCCCTAGGGTGGTTCACAGATGCATGGTCAAAAATAAAGTGCAAGCTAGAAACCAAGGCACCCTCTCAGTTTGATAGACCTATCAATGGTATTATTTAGACAAAATTTCAGCTTTCAATTCCAACGGGAATACGGTGCTCACGGACTGTGTTACTTTGCCTGATACCGATAAAAAGACACTAATTGTGGAAATGAATGTGTCGAGTATACATTCCCGTACGAATGTATTTTATTTCACGATAAATCAAATTTTACTGTAATTTGACAACACATGTGATAGTAGAACAGTTAGTCAGGTTGAACTGTAAAATTTCAGTAGGTTTGAAGAATTGGAAATTTCCAAAAAATTTTAAAAACATCGTTCAGACCATGAATGTCGATTGTTCCGGTTGTATGACTTCAACACCCGCTACAGTCTTAGAGTCTAGAAACTGCAAGCACTGCGTCAACAGCCTTCTTTGTTGTTGTGAGGCAAATATCATTCCTATTTGCCACGACCACTTGGAGAAGACACTGCTTTCTTCTTCATTATTGGTGATGAGTCGGTTGAATTCCTCGAACAACTTCACACACCTCAGAGCCGCGTCGTTCACAACTGCTGAATTCTTTCTCTACCTTGTTTGTAATCCTCATTCTCGATCCATTTCTCCTGTGGAAGTGTAATAAAGTAATCACTAATCTTCAGGTGTGACAGCAGTGTCAGTTTAAACTGGGTTGCAAAATCACTCAGGCAAGCCCCTTCCTTCAGTACCGCGGCATCACCTCTCACCTTCCTTTCACAAGGTTTTGCAGTTACTCTGTGAACAATAGTCACCTTATCTGTTACTGGACGTTGGTCTGATAACAGTGCCAGACCTACAGCCTCATCTGAAAGGTATCACTAGTGGTTTCTAGGGCCTTCCTGGCTGATCTCGGGGTCAACTGACTCATGTTTTCCTAGATTAATCCAAAGTGACAGATCTTGTCCTGGATCGTCAGCAGCAAGTGAAACCTTTTTGTCCATGCTTTTGTGTAAAGAAGGGTAACAAAGCTGCACAAATCGATTAACCTGATTTTCTTTCTTCTTCGTTAGATTGAATACATCACGTTAATCACGAAAAAGGTAGATTTTGATGGCATACAGTAACTTGGCCATCCAACTTTCATGGTGAATTGGCCCAAGGCTCTCCAGTGAATTATTGAAGGCTAACTTACAAAACAACCATTTTTAGCTCAATGTTTTCTTGGTATACATCTCTGATCTCTGAATCTGATTTTCTGTTTCATGATAGAGTTCAGTGCCGGATAATTATGACATTCAGTCCTGCATCACACTTTCCCAAGCAGCTTTATATGTCTGGAAGATTGGAATATGTGGTGAATTAGATGGACCGCAGCACAAGGTGAATACTTTGGCTAAAATCATCGCAGTCCAACCACAGGAGCTCTCGATCTATCTTGTCTTTCAGCAGAACCCAGACTCCGTTGAAGAGCTCAGTGTTGACAGCTATTAAAGCTCAAGGTTTGAACCTTGTCAGTGAGTTTCCTCAACTGCAGAAGATTATGAATGGCCATGGATTCATTGTATCCTGTCCCACAGGCTAATTTCGCCTTAAGGTTAAAGTGTTAAAATAATATGAGCTCATAAATTTCATTGGCAAATGGTAAATTTGAAAATTCACTTCTGAAAACATGTCTGCCAAAAAGACAGAAAGTAGACACCATGATCTTCAACAAGAACTTTACACTCTGTTCAAAATACCAGTTAGTAAGTAAGTAAGTAAGTAAGTAAGTAAGTAAGTATAACACAGCAGAAACTATTTGAATCTCATCTCCATGACAAAATGTTGAGTTGTTGACCAAGTTATACGACATCAAGATTTACCGCTAATGCTACTATATGGTAATATTTCAATGTCATTGAGCACCATCTTCGAGCTGGAATAAGATGCTGAATTTTTTCTCTCAATAATACTATTGACAGGTATAAGAAACTGATAGGGTGCCCTGGTTTCTAGCTTGAACTTTGTTTTTGTGAACCACCCTAATGTTCCCTGCTATCGAAGATGTCAATTCAAAAACCGGGAGTTCTCAATATATTCCACAGATGGCAGAAACCCATTCGTAACGGTGTTGTAACCAATATTTGAAGACAGAGGGTTTTATTTATCTTTTAATTATTTAGTTCGTTAATAAATTAATAAAAACCATATAGAGGAATGGATATGTAAGTTAATGATCTAAAAATTATAAAACATCAGTTCAGCGTTTCTGCTGTTACCCTAACGTAGCGTTGAATTGACTCACCAGTAGAAAGGACAATGCAATTTTGGGTTATAATTGGACGTTATAATTTTTTCTGATACTAATCATCTAAATAATATAACAGAAATAATTTTTTTATAACTAATTATTCATGCCCTACAGTGTATTTAAAAATTAAAAATTATAATTTTACTCTTTATGTAAGCCGTCCAAAGGAGAAGACGGAAATTTATCTAATTTGCCTTCTGTTGTGAAATATACCCACATACACAGTATTATACACTAATGAGAATGAAACTCGAACACTGTTGAATAATCGTGACTCGACCATAACCCGAACAATTCCATTCGTACGCCAAAGAGAGTTGCTACGTTATCCCCAATAGCTTAAAAGCAGAAATTACTTCAATTCCTGGTCAAGTGTCGCTAATCCATATAAACTGTCGTAATAAATTAAAGACCCGACTTAATCATTCTGTAGGACTCTCTTCCGGTACACATACTTGCAGTTACTGAGACTTGGCTAGATAAATTCTCAGCCAATCAAATACATTTTCCAGGATATAATAGGCCTATCAATAGTAGGCACAGATCGACAGGATGCGGGGGGGGCGTAGGTCTTTTTAAAATAAAATCTCACATTAGTTTTCATTAGATGGAAAATTGTTCATCTCAACAAGCGTTAGAGAGCTTATTTATTCGATTCCCAAGGCAAAACGGTTCCCACTTTATAACTGGAGTTGTTTACGGGCATCCATCAGGGCAGGACTTAGACTAAAATTTAATGAATACTGACTTTAGGCAGCTGATCTCCTCTCTGGCTAAGAAAACTAACGATGTTTTTGTCTTCCACTAAAAAGTATCTTCAATTGTTCCCCTTCTACAGGTATAGTTCCTACCACACTTAAACTAGCAAATACAGTACCTATCTTCAAACAAGATATTCACGATGATATTGCCAACTATAGACCTATTTCAGTCCTTCCGTACTTTTCTAAGATAATTGAAAAACTCATGTACAATAGATTATATGATTATGTTACCAAACTGAAAATTCTCTAGCCCTCTCTGCATGGTTTCCAATCTGGCCACTCTACATCTATGACACTTCTGACTATACAAGATGATTATCTTCACTGTAATCGATAACAATGAATTTTCTATAGCCATCTTCTTCGACATTGCCAAGGCAATCGAGACAGTCGATCACAGTCGATGCCAAACTTGAGAAAACCGGGCTCCGGGGTTTTAATCTGCGTTGGTTTTAAGAGCTATCTCACAATTGGCAACAGCTTCTTGTATGTCAGGGGCGCTTATCGAAATTAATATTAATCAAATTTGGGGTTCCCCAGGGATCTCTTCTAGGTCCTTTACTGTTTTTGTTATTTATTAATGACATCCCCACAGTTAGGGTGGAAATGCTGTCGAATGCCTTCTACATGTACACGTCTACGGGATTCGTTTTGTGAAGTAGAGCAGGGCAGATAAGGCAGATGTCATTGAGGCATATAGAGGCATCACAGTCAGATCGACAGACTAACATGGAGACAGAGGTGGACAATTACGGAGACATATGCAGAGAGAGAGACAGACAGACAGACAGACAGAGACTGACAGACAGAGACAGACGACATATACACACGCACACTGCGCAGAGGCAGAAAGGCAAGGATGTGACCTGGAATAGAAGAACAGACACAGAAACAGGCAGACATCGAAACAGACGGACATAGACAGATAAACAGAGACAGGTCGAGTGTTGAATGCTGTGTACACTGTACACTACTCCTACAATTCAAGAGTTTTCTTATGACTCCATTTTCTCCGATAACTCAAATGTAGGCTATTCATCTCCCACAAAACATGGGGGATTATATCAACGAGTGAACCAGGAGTTACAGAAAACTGCAGAATGGTTTAAAAGCAACAAGTTATCATTAAATTTAAGTAAAACTAGTTACATTCTTATGTGTTCACATAAAAAGAAAAAGCTCTCTTCGGGTATAATTCGAGTTGACAATACTCAGATTCCATAAGTAGTTTCGGTTAAGTTCCGAGGAGTTCACTTGGATCAGCATTTAAACTGGAAGATTCACAGGGATGGGCAAATTACTCTGAAAAATGTAATTGAATTACAAATTACAAATTACTTTGGGGCATGAAATGTAATCTCAAATTACAAAATACATGGGAAATGTAATTGAATTACAAATTAACAAATTACAAATTGGTCAATTTCAAGTAATTTCAATTACGTGATTTCAATTACTGCCCATCCCTGAAGATTCATATTATCTTAAATTCCTTCAAAGATCTAAAAATAGGTTTATCACGAATCGCTTATCTACTACTTCCTCACGCTTAAATCTGTACTACTCACTCTTTCATCCATACTGATCATACTCTAACATAGTCTGGGCTTCCAATTATGTCACTAGACTGAAACGTCTGATTCGAATTCAGACTTTCGACAATAATATTATCTCGATCACCTTCGTGCAATCCAATGCTTATTATAGGTCAACCCTTGTTAGCGGGGTTTAGGCCCTTTTAGGACTCTCACTTTGATCCAATATCTCATTGCAACCTATTGCATTTGTCAAAACTGTTTGTTTTATTGGTTTCAATAAAAGTGTGGTTATGGTTATGGGTAAATATATAGAAAAGGTTACAACTTACCTCCCTCAGTAGAGAACTCTATCAGCCCCAGATAAAAAGAAGTCGAAAGCACCCTTGTTAATCAGGGTAGTACATAAACACATACTCACAGAGCCGATGGGCAATGGGAAATTTTGTCCAGCAAGCTTATCCAGCGACCTATAAGGGGCATTTTCCAACCTAGGATATGGCTATGACATGAAACTGCATACAACAAACCGCCTCATTCATCTTTAACTGTGAAGGATATATCTATTGAATTCTGTTGAATATACTTTTGACATAAAGATACTGGAATTCGCTTGAAATATAAACGGAAATCACAAAATGATAGGAACTAGATAAAAAAATATAGACAGGAAAGATAGGGAAAGATAGAAGACAAACAACAAGCAAACCTAGCTAAAGTCCACAGATGTATCATGATGGCAGGTAGACATGTTTTGCTGAATATTTCCCAAAACGTTTGCAAAGAATATTTCATGCGTTCTTCATATTCAAGGGAATATGGAGAACACTTACCAAGCTTAAGTTTAGTTTCAAGTTCTTTCTGCGTTTTCAACAGACGATCTTTTTGTTCCTCCAATGCTCTCTTTTGGCTCTCCTTATCCTTCTCCAGTTGTTCTATTTTCCATTTATCTTTAACGCAGATCAAAGCAACACTATTCTGTTATGATCCTGCTTTAAAGTTGGAATATGTTGCGGCACAGAACATTAGTACCCAGATTTTAAGTTAGCGATGCACGCAAACACTGCCACCCACGTTATTTAAATAAGATTAATAACTTTATCCTACTTTCGAAAGCAGTTGGCACCATCCACTTATTCTTGCGAAATTTACTATCCGCATGTCCATTGTTTTGTTTAATTTGTCGTTTGCCTAAGATGTGCATAATGATGAATATATCTGAATAGTTGTCGTCTTTATATGCTAAGAATATTAATATAAATAAGAGAAAAATAACCTTGTGAAGAGGATTCTCCATCCGGCTGTACACGTAATCCGCATCCTGATTCTTGGTTGTCGATGTATTTGAGTAAGTAGTGATTTCGTTCACTAAGGGCTTTCCGTACAATTAGAAATGCTTCTGGGTGTTGAGTGGAGAATAGATGGTTGAGAAGAGCTCGACATTTGTCTGGCGATGTAAGATTCTTCTGGCTGATCCTCTCCCATTCCTCGATAGAGATCACGCCTCCTTCCACCAGATAATCACTCAGTCGAACCGGTTCCACATCGGACACAAATTTAGCATAGACATTCAGAATCCGATGCTTTACCTCATCATTTGTGAAAGAACCTGATGCATAATAGAAACATTTGCTGCTGCGAACACTATGCTTTCTCAGTGTAATTATAAAATTTCTTCTATCAAAGTCGGTTGCATGGATTTTAATGCTTCAATTATAAATATGTTATAGTAGATGTAAATTTCAGTATAGCTGAAGTAATCAAACTGAATACTTCAGAATTTAGTCTAGGAGAGATTTTCATGATGTTTCACGTGATGACTGTTGTACTGAATTGTATTGTATTTATAAATTTATAAAGCGCCTCTCACAGTAAACACCAATCAGAGGCGCTCCCAGTGCGAAAGACTCCGAGCGAAAAGAGTGGTCTTAAGACAGCGAAAAGAAGCACCTGGCCCACCAGATAGTATCAAAGAACGAGTTGATGAAGGGAGTTGGTTTCATAGTGAAGGGCCAATTAAGGCAAAAGCTCGAGATTTAGCCTTAGTAGTCCTCGCTCGTGGCACAAGAAGGTCAAGGCGATCAAGTGAGCGAAGCGGACGGTGAGAGGTGGCGGAGATAGGCCGGCGAACGAGGCAACAGAGGTTGATACTTTTGATGGCGATAATAGTTGTGGCTAAGATGAAAAAACTCATAAGTTCACCTGGTCTTTCCATTTACATCACCGCATCCACTTAGATTAGTAACATAGTCTGCATTGGGCCGTGAATTCATCTACTGGGTCCCTGTAGATGATTGCGTATAATTCAGTCTAAAACGCGAACGTGTGTCTTTCGATGGTGCCAATATCTAACTAGCATAAGATTCTGTGGATGGTCATAAGGAATCGTGTTTGCCGGTCTGGGTTTACGCTCTGATAGACCACGCAGCACATCAATGGATTAAGTCTATCAATGGATAGAATTAAATGTAAATGAAATCCTTACTCGAACATGCCATTCCACTTGCTGCCGAGCGTGAATACCGATCACATGACTTTTACCTGTGAATAAAATATTTCTCTTACTGACATGACATAAAGGCTGTGATGTAAGAAATGAAACAGAACCGTTAATTTTGTCTCTACTCGATCTCCTAATTTGCCCGCCCTGAAACTTTAGAAAACACAATGGGCCTATTGTTTGTTACAATAATGGCTAATGACTATACTTTCAACACGTATTCACCTAACCTCTTCTTCCAACCACAACCTATTTTGGTGATGTACTAATCCGCTGTTATCAAAATATCCGTCGTTTTCGCTTCTCGTTCATTTCTATGCACTAGTTCGACATGTACAAACTCTAAGAATTCCTACCCAGACCCATATTGCCCTTCTCCTGCCTATCTTTCTCGTCCC
The DNA here is from genome assembly GCA_020284085.1 of Aporrectodea caliginosa. Taxonomy (NCBI): domain Eukaryota; kingdom Metazoa; phylum Annelida; class Clitellata; order Crassiclitellata; family Lumbricidae; genus Aporrectodea; species Aporrectodea caliginosa. The sequence continues at coordinate 964,589 of JACEVL010000036.1, forward strand.
AAATGGAACCGCCATGGCAGCGCCTCCTGCAACTTCTCTCCCTGGTCTCTTGGGGACCGGTGAATTGGACCTCCACTTTATATCTCTGGACACGACGCATGCATGCATACAAGCTAGTGCCCTGCGCTTAGCAGAAGCGTGGATTTGATATATCATTCATTCACATAGGCCATAAAGAATAAATGATAAGCTTAACGGATGAAGAGAAATACTTCAATGTATCTAACAACATAAAATAACAATGTTAGCCTATTATATCTACTGAAATTCACCTCATGTTGTTGCGGAAGAATCAGTATAAACACAAAACCATCAGGGCCTCGCTGTCGTCCACGATATCGCCTCAGCCGTGCGAAACTTTAATTACCTCGAGAATGGACTTTGCGCCTTGCAGGTCGAAACATTTCATACCAACATATGATATTAACAGGTTGAATGTACTTAGCTGAAACACTATTGCACCTGTGGAGTGTTTCTCGTGTACATTTCTGCTCAGGAGATAATGTCAAGGGCTCCGTTATTATTTATTGAATTGAAGAGACGAGACGAGAAGCAATCGCAAACGACCACAGCTTCGCTGTCGTACTTGACCTTCGTCTCAGCCGTGTGCAGCTATAATAACTTCGATAACGCACTTTGCACATTAGAGATCAACAATATTTATTATGCCAACAGGTAGAAATGTATTTAGAGCAAGCATAATTTCGCCTGATAGGCCTACACCAAATAGAGTCTACCTCATTATACATTTCAGTTCGGAGATACATGCATTTGAAAAGGTATTCTTTGCACATGTATTTCTGATCTGGATCTTTGGGCTTCTCTATAATTACTGAAGTGAAGTGACAAGAGCAATTGCACATCAACACTGAATTAAGAATAAATTACATACGAAGGCGAAGTAGGCTACAACAGAGAAATTCTGGTCGTTTTCTTCTGCGATTGCTTCTCCTCTCTTCAATTCAGTAATCATAAGGAGCCCAAATGCATCTCTCCTGAACAGAAATGCAAGAATCAACAATCTCAGGCTCAATCCATTCAAGACTCGAGATAATTTTCACCAACGGAGGTCTAAAGGGTTAATCTATACACGCATTTGTCCAAACGGCGGAACGGGTTGAATCTATCAGAATATTGGGATCACCCTTAGTTCCAACCCTCGTATGTCAACACACATAGACAGGGTTCTGACTTTCAAACTCCTCCTTCTTATAAATGCGCTCACGGTGATGCGAGGCCATGGCCTGTTTTCTTGGGAGAGCCCCAGTGTGAGGGAAGGGGACAGGTTGAAGCGAATGTTAAACTGGAGGAAGCACAGAGGTTTCCTCCTGTCTGCTATACCGGAGCCGTACTGGCACCAAGGGGTAGATGATCTGGCAAAGGCCGCTGGTGCCGGGCTGTTTCGAGCCACCTGTAACGAACCATTCCATGTCCTCCTGGAAATTTGCCCACCTCCACGACAAAACAAATATGGACACATTACTTCACCTTCCCAGTTAAGGATAGCCGTTGCTCTTTTTGCGACTCTAATTTTAAAGATTAATTAACACAAAATCCTCAAATATCTAATTGTAGCTCGGTTCGTACTAATTGAACCGTGTAACTTTAACTGTAGTTGCGTCGAAGACAACTAGTGATTGATCGCTGCACACTACTCACCTACTTGGCTAGGAGTTAGTTTTGACCCTCTGTAAAAGTTTCGCCTGAAGTCTGCGTTTTACCATAATGATAATTATAATTATTAGATATAATTATGATCCATTGACTTTTAACAATGTTGTAACACTCGTAATCGTAGTCATAAACTCGAAATTGCTTAAGTGTTACTCTGACTCTAAGCGCAAACTCTAAGCGCAAAGCACCAGCTTATTCAGGAGCTCTGCCTGGTATCAGAGGGTAGACCAGAGATCGATATCCAGTGGAGGTCCGAGAAGTAGTAATTCACGTTAATACGCAGTATTGATTCACATTCTTCTACCTCTCCACATTCGCGTCTGAACACCTACATTGAACACCTACTCACTGCCCGCATCTAGCTAAAGGTGCTTATCATCATAATATATATACCGATCTTACCTGGACCTTGCCCTAAATACCTCTGCGATTCCATACGTCGGCCCACCTCTGCCGCGTCTCTTGTGCCAGCTCCGCTCTTCTGACCGTCTTGACCATTTTGTCCCTCGTGTGAGAACGGACGTAGCTCAGTCCCGCGCCTTTGTCTTTCACTATGGAATCAACTTCCCCTTGGTTAGCATTACCATACTGTTCGCTGGTCCGGCAACATCTTTTCACTGCCTCAAAACTTGCCTTTATTCTCAATGACTTTCTACCAGTAGATGCCAAACGCATTCATTATTACGACGATTTGAGCGTTACGGTCGTTTGCAAGTCTGCAATCATGCCCAGGATTATCACAATAAACACAATATATATTACATTTTACCTTAAAAGGATGTGGTTTGCTCATTATTTTACTGAATAGCATATCTAAGACTTAACTGCGTTAAATTGCAATTGTAAATGCTTAATTATATAGCGCCTCTTCAATAAGACTCATCGGAGGTGCTCCAGACCTGCTGACACTAGAATATGATCGAACGGAATCGTCCTAGAGGATATGGGCGCCTTCTAAAATACGAGAGATGGAACAATTTACATATGATTTCTTTACTATGCATTCTACAAGATCAATTTGAAAAAAATGAAAAAAGTAGTCATCTTAAATTTTAAAACTTGCATCAAATTTCGCCCTTCGTCTTCATAAATCAGAAGTGGAATAATCTGCGTAGACCTCTTTCATTACAGAGAAATAAAAATCAAACTCCGTCGAAAGTCTCATTTGTCGTCAGCCACGAACAGTCGAAAACTTAACTCGTACAGAAATGTCCTCACATGAAATCGTATTCTGTGTTCTAGTTTGGAGAGAATTAAATGTTCTCTTTCAAATTTTGATTCTGAATCAAATAACAAAACTCGATGGTTCAATCGATTAATTAGTGACCATCATGAGTATAATTCCATTTACGGAAAAAACTTTGGATGAATTAATATAAAAACGATAATGATAATTATGATAGTGATGATGCCGATGACGATGATGACGACGAAGATGGTGATGGCGATGATGACAACAAAAATAGTAACAAAATACTGTGACAATAATTATGATAACGATAATAACAACAATAATAATAACTGAAGCATACAATTTTAAGTTGTAGCCATGATCATCATTATCTTCATAAACGACCAACCATGCCACTGATCTCCTAATTTAAGTACATCGCACTTCCGTTTATGATAGATCCTCATTTGGACTTCGAGGATAATATTGAATAGGAATAATTATTTATTGTTATTGAGCTTAATTTAACTTTTGCAGAAATGTACTTAAGGTACCAGCGTAGCACTATTTCCACATCTCAAAGGCACGTCAATCTCCTAATTTCTATAAAGTACTATCCAATGGCCAGACGGTCACATCAATTTTGCTTCAAAATCTAGTCCTATTTGCGCAATTATTTTTCCCAGCTCTCTCGAGACTAAAACCATCTGGCGAATGTATTGAAATTAATTTGCAAATTCTAGTCCGTTACGATTCGAAGGCCGAACCTCTATTCAGAATCGCCTAAGCCAAACACTCGAACATCGGAGTTCGTTACTGCAATGACGATTTGTAGAATCTATTATTATAATATTAAAACCAAATTCACATTATGACTTAACACATCTTCATAGACCAAAAATAGATGTGCAAACTTTCATTTCGAACTCAATTATATGAATTATATGATCTGAAGGTCTGTCGCAGTACGTGCAAGGTCAATCATTGGATATTGCCTAGTCAGTACAATGGAGAACAACATCACTTGGACACTAAATTCACCACTTCCCACCACCAAAGCTCAACTCGCATATAATAATGAATCAATATGCCATGCATTTATTTAATACCCTCAGTGCAATCGAGAACAACATAACCTGTACAGTACACTATATTTACTACTTAACACAAAACGTCCACTCACATATCCAAAAGGAACAACATTATTGCGATGATCACCTAAGAAAATTCAAGAGCAGAATACCTTTACAACAATTCTGACATTTTAAAGTCGATAATCAAAGAACTGCATCAAAGAATATCCTAAGCAAAACAAGCACAAGATTGAAAAGAAATGTTCTGTATCACGGTGTCGTCGTACCTTGACTAATGTGAAATTAAAAGTCCTATATGTTAAGATGCTAAATACAACTCATGTAGTACTAGAGTGAATTAGTTGCATTAGCCCTAGGCCTGAATATAGATAACAGCACTGGAACTTGAAGAAACGCCAAAAATTGTGGCGAGGCAAAACTTATGCACACTACTGCAATAGCAACAAGGATATTGTCAGTGTGCATGAACTTGACTGTTGAAATAGAATAAAGTCCACTTTAAAACAACAAATGACACTCAGAATTATGTCATAGTAATTAAGTAGTTTATTCCCTACACAGGTTTTACTCATACAGTCACACGCAGTAGACCTACAGCTGGCCCACTTGTGACCACACATGGGCCAATGCCGGTTCAACAAACTTGAGTAGGGCACGACGCCTTTTTGAAGTCTTGTCTTGTCATCGCAGCCAAATGCAAAATTTAATGAACTCGCAAATGCAATTAAAGATTGTAACATCACCTTCCACTTTTCCAGCTTACTGCATAGTATAATTATAGTGAAAGGTTGCATTAACGTTTATATATATTTCTAACAGTTGAACGTATAATTTATATGACGTTATATACAAAATTATATATATATTTTTATGACTAATGTAAAACTGTGATTGAAATTTACATAGTTATGATGCATATAAACTATGTGTATACATGATATAACATACCATAATTATACATATTATAGTTTTTTCAGCTATAACTGCTACATAATTATGTAGATCTGTAATGTACATATATATTTATATTATGGAGGACGGGATATGAAGATATAGAAAACATCATTAGAAAAAGAAGATTGAAGTGGATGGGGCATGCTTGTCGTATGGATGACGCTTGAAGATTCAAACAAGTGATGTCCTGGAATTCTGGAGGAAGAGGGAGAAGAGGAAGACCAGGGAAGAACTGGCCGGAAACCAGTGTTATTTAAGTTTCGATTTACTTTTCAGTTTCAGTTTCAGTTTTAGTTTTGCTTTAACTTTCGAGTATAGTTTTAGTTATAGTTTTCAAATCTTTTCAGTTTTAGTTTTAGTTATCAGAACTCTTCAGTTTTAATTTAGTTATTTAAGCATTCAACAGAAGCAATTAAATGTCATTTTTATTAATGATATTCATTTTGATTAGCAAGAACAACAGACCTTATAAAATTCATGTTTGCAAGTTATTGAGCTGCAGTTCGAAGCACTGCCCGCTAACCGTTGCAGGCATATCCGCCACTCAGGTTGTGCGCCACACAGAAAAGATTAATTCAGTTTTCAACTTTCAAGTTTAGTTTTAGTTCTAGTTTTGTACTTTTTAGTTTAGTTTTCTGGTCCTTTTTTGCGTTGATCGAATCGAAGCCAGAAAACGTGAGGAACGGCGAAATTGGACGTACGAACCTGCCTAGCAAGGCAGAGAACCAAAAGAAGAAAGAAGAGTTTAGTTTTAGTTACTGTTTTTAGAACTTTTGAGTTTCAGTTTTGGTTTCAGTTAACTGAAATATAACTTCTCAGTTAACGATAAAGTTACTTTCAGTTTTAGTTAACTTAAGTAACACTGCCGAAACCATTAGTGACGATTTGAGATACCTGGAGATGTCGTGTGGTGAGGCCTAGGAACTGACGATGGAAAGCGACGAGTGGAGGAGATGCGTTGCTAGATGAGCAGACCTGCACTGGAAGGACTAAGTACTAAGAATATAATTATGTGCACACATTGTAACTATATATGATTATCCTATATATATTATAGTTACGGATGTATATAAGAATTTGTATACACAAGTACACAACTGTATCCTTCGTGACATAGATTATACTTCATCTAGGCTGGTAATTTTGTGAGCCAGGATATGCAGGTTACCCTGAACAGTTTTCGTATGCAGGGTATTGAATCCGTGGCTTGCATGGAGGACACGGTAGTGGCTTGTATGGAGGATAATGTGACAGCTTGGCGGGTGGTTGTCTATTTCCGGCTGCAGGCTGACTCTGTAGGTGACCCCAGTTCATGTACAGCGGATTGTGTGACTTCGGCATCGGCATGTTGTAGTAGTTCGGCGATTGTGGCACCGGCTGACCTACAAACAACAGGGGCTGCAAACACGACTAATTTCACATTACTTAATTAATGAACTGAGGAAAACTAACTCTGAGTACGTTCGCTGTCGCTCATGTTGCACACAGGTCTATAAATGTATGTGCTCATTGCTTTGCAATGAAGTATTGAGAATAAGTAAGCGAGTAAGTAATCTTTCTTGTTGAAAGACTAACACCAACAGTGCAACACTTAACAAACAATAATGCATAAGTAGAGGCGTGTATGACACACACAGGAATTTGAGAGGGATAGATTGAAGACAGAGACAGAGACAGATAGAGGGACAGACAGAGATGCAGAGCGAGAGGGAGACGGTCAGACAAACAGCCAGACAGACAAGACTGGGGCAAAAGTTAACTAAAACGTGGCGAACTTTTAGTTCGACTAAATTTTTTTAGTTAAGGCAGAAGTTTAACTAAAAAATAGTTTAGTTAAAACCAAAGTTTAACTAATATTTTTAGCTATTAGCTAGAAAGTTTAAGTAAAATCAGTAACTATCTTCCACAATGATTGTCATGAGTAACTGGTTTATTACTCAAGTCAAGTGAACTGCATTGCATTGCACGATGCATCATCGTTTGCATTAGGAACTTTCTTTATGATTTTCTTGTAGAACTGCTACAATAGCACTATTAGTTGAGTACACATTACATAGTTTGAAAATGAAATTGTCATTGATGCTGTGCATTATTACAGTTCACGTAACCTCTGTCATTATGAAAATGTTTGCGAAAAAAGTTTGTTATAAAGTCAAACGTTTAACTAAATATTTTTAGTTTATTCAACTTATTTACAAAATCGGTTGCCAACTTTTAGTTAAACTTTTCTAGTTTAGTTAAAAAATAGTTATAGTTTAACTTTAAAATTTTTAGTTAGTGTCCATCACTGCAGACAGACAGTGGTAGTCAGACAGACAGGCAGAGAGTAATGAGGTAAGGCAGAGACTTGTGCTATGCGTAAGCGTTGCAGGAATGCACTAGCTTGCGTAGAAAATGTAGAGGAATCGTGCCTGTACTAATATGTAGACCAAGTGACGCCGACCGAGTACTTAAGTGTAACGGTGAACTGTAAAGTAGCTCAATGCAATCGGTCGGAATCGCTGTTAGAAGTCGCGAGGCTTGTGAGCAATAAACTACTATAAGACATCCGAGTGTTCTCGAGTTCTACTGTTGGTCGATAACTCCGAATATCGGACGATAAACTGACATTAACATACGCGAAACAACGAAGAAGCAAAGCTACAGTAACAGAAAAATTGAATTATGCAATATAATACTACAGTTTAAAACTTCCGAATTTCCACACAAACTACTTGACACACTGACTACCTAGACAATGATGAGAGATCCTGATGAGAGAGCAGTCATTTCCAAGCATCAATCCTATGAAAGGAACGACAGAAAGGCATCTTAAGAAGCAAAAGAATACTGAAACAAGGGGGCTTGTGCGACAATGTCTGCAGTTCGACATTTACTTTCTTCTACGTCTGATGTACAAAGTTCTTTAACGAGCTGAGACCGTCTCCACAAGCATACACAGACACACCAGGTTACCTCGACCTGTACCAAACACAGATGAAACTTGATCAGCTGAAGGCTCATGTTGCCGAAACACCTTGAAAGTGAAGGAATCTGTACTTCAGCGACCAAGGAAACTCCCTCGACGCCTGAATGAAAATCCCACTACTCAACACAATTTCATATCTGTGGCCGAGTTGTACACAATGTACAGACAGCGCTGTTTCGGGATCATTGACACACTGACTTCTGGCCTCCGAAAACTGATTCTCATCTAAGGTTTTAGAGCACATAACAGACATTGAGAAGTTCATTACGGGACAGTCGAATGGTGAAAGTATCGTCCTTTTTACGACGACCTAGACGTTGAATGGTTAAGACTGCATCGTGACATGTTTCTTGGCATTGCTAGACAGTGCAATGCTACACCAGCTTCATCTCATGATGCTTTAAATGTCTTTCGTGAATCAGGATAAGACATGATTGAACTGTCAGAACTCTTACCAGAACTAGCTAAGTTCTTCTGCTTAGCAAAGACAGTTCCTGTAACAATATGCACAGCTGAGCGGTCGTTCTCAACCCTTCGTTGACTGAAAACTTATCTCAGGTCTACAAAGACGCAGGAATGACTTAACCACATTGCACTGGAACAGCCTTCCATTAACAATTCGTAACTTAGCACCGCAAGCAGCTCAGGAAACATTTTCGAAACTTCTTAAGTCGCATCTGTTTAGATCTGTTGGGTAGCCACGTTTAGCGCCTTCGTGAGTTTCTTGAAAGGCGCTATATAAATGGCCATATACATACATTGCAATCTCACATGTTCACAAAAACCTGTATACAGAACTGAACTTATATACAATTGCTAATGATTTTATCGAACGCTGCAGTGTTAGTCGCAATGCATTTCACATGTAATAAATACACTCCACATGTGTCTTCTTCACAAGCACCAATGAACTATGCATTGCATGAATACTATTTGCCATAATGATTTGGTTTTCACAGCTTTTAATAGCCTGTAGACCAATTGAGTAATTCACTAAGCAGTAACAGACTGTTAACTGTAGGCCTTTAATAAATTTGCAAATGTCCTGTATAAGACAGGCTACACATACACAATTTTTGAAACATGTTTTCTAAGCAGTAAGGTTGCACAATTATGTCAGGCATCATCATTCTGAGTTTCAAATACTTTTTCTAACCACGTAACTATTGACAAGAAAATTATTCTCTTTCCCAAAACTGCACTAAACGTGTAGAATATAAAAAATATTCACAGGAACTGGGGTAGAACCCAGGCAATGGCACTCAGAGACAAAACCAAAAGTTGGCGAGTATGGTGTTAAGCTAATAGTTTATTGGATTTTATGCTATCACTTCATACTACACAGAATGGTGCATAAACCGGGAGCGCATAAGCAAGTCCACAATGTACTTGGAAGAATGAACAAATTGTAGAAGTGTATCCCATCTCAACCCTGGAGGAAGGGAACAGTGTTGAAGCGTTGATGAGAAAGTACGTGTAGTATGGATTCTTGACCATAAGGACACCCAGATCAAGAGGGAGACTATTTCAGACTTAGGTGGCAAAGCCGGCAAGAAAACATTGCAAAGACCTGCTCTGACAGTCAATAAATTCCAAGGTACCTGATCAAACCGTTCTTTGTTTTCCAAACTACAGATGCAGAGTTTTACTTTATATCACTGTAAAGTAGCCTAATAACCAACATGTGACGTTCACTTGAGAAACTTATCTTAAAACTGTCGTTACAAACGCTAATAAGAAAACTTCAGTAAATACCAGAACAAGCTCTATGCAAAAATTAAACTGTCTTTTCATGTTAAGCAGCAATCTGAGTAATTTAAGAAAAAAAACTCTCACAGGATTGCAATGGTGAGTACAAATATCTCAAATTGTGCTACCTAGTACCTATCCTATAGGTATGCGCTATGCATACCAATGTTTAAACTACTTTTCAGCAGCTCTAGTCCCATTCAGGGCCGGATTAACAACTCGGGCCCTATGGGTACGGCTGATTGGGATGTCTTAAAGACATGACAGGGTCAGTGTGCCGTGCTGCACAAATTAGTAGTCAATACATACAACACAACTTCAACGCTTTGCATTTTTGGCAAAATATCGAAGGTTGTTTTAAATATGTCACAGTTTTTGCCAACGTTCAGTTAGCGTAGAATTGTAATGTAAATTCAAAACTGTTCTCTTCATTGTTAACACCTCAGAAAAGCGACTTTCAGCAGCTGCAAACTGTGCAATGATGTATATAAAGTGAAGTCAATTTAAGCATATCACACTTAACACAGGCAGTGAAAATCACTGCTACTCATCAGCAGACACTGAAAGCAGTAAACTGAATCTTTAGATGGGCTGAGAAGAAACCTTTTTTATTTGACGCTCAACATTCGGTGGTCAAGAATAAAGTAGTTTATTATATTGAACTGGTGATTTTCCCCTCAGTTGACTGCTTTATAATGTCGTCTTGACTTTGGGTAATCATTATATGGACACAGACATGCTTCTGCAGGTTTCTTACCCTTTTTCGAGCCAATACTCTGTAGTGGCCGCTGTTATAACTTGCAAGCATTCATAGGTATTAGTCGAGTGACAAGGTTTTTGTAAACTTTGACGACTCGTTTTCAGGTGGACGTTAACAAATGTTTCAATAAGTTCAGTATTGTGAATCTCATCTGTATGTGCAGGATGCCTTCTGTGTGTATAAGTGCAATTATGCATGTGCTCACAACGCCCACAGTTAGCAGTGGAATTGAGAGTGGGAGTTGTACATGCCTCTATGTCTACGTCGTCCGAACAGTATCAGACAAGACTAGTTCATTGGCTGTGCTCTTTTATCGCTGCCTTTTACTTTGGCTCGTGCAAGAAATGCATCCAAACACGGCCCTGATGCACACGAAGACCGATCTTTCTACGTCTTTTTTTAGCACGTAGACGTTTCTTAGCACCGGAAAACAGAAAGGTTCTCGGAGTCGAGTAAAACTAAAACTTAATTCCAGGGATCGAATCGCGTCGGAATAAAAAAAATGAAATGACAACAGCATAGAATCTAGATTTTATATTGACAGAAAGTAGTTGGTCAAAAGAAAAGTAAGCTTACGCAGATATAATTAGGCCTACCGTATTTGGTATAATAAAATCTGCATTTGTCCTGAAGCGTTCCGACTCCGCCTTTGTCAACAGAAATGGAGTAAAGAAATGACGCAAAGATAAAATAATGGGCTCGTAATTTTGCTACGGTGAAATATAATATGTAGTCGTAATTCTGCAACGGTAGTCACCACATCAAAACTTAAGATCTCTATATATATGAATATAAACTACGTTTTGAACTGAAAGTAGTTGCACCATCTTCCTCAGCCTTCCAGATTAGCCTTTGAATTTAATGTCCTCCTACTAAGCGGCGGCGCCGCTTTGTTCCGGAGAATGCTGTGTAAAAGATTCGTGTGCCCTTTTAGCGAATGGAGGCGTTTCCTTGAAATTACTTCCGCGTAGCTCTATGCAATATATCTTGCTATTTTAACTCCGTCTTTGGCTTGTCGTCTGATTGGTTGCAAATTAGGCTAAGGAGGTTTCCTACATTTCAATGGGTTTGAAAATATCACCACATCGAGACTTAAAATGTCCATGTATCGGAATTTAAAGTTAATTGTTTGTTGAAAATAGTAGCGCTGACCGATAAATTCGCACACAAAGTTTTGTAAAAATTTTCATACTGCTCGAGCGTTACTTCGCGCGCCTTTGCTCTGACAAATAGAAGGCAAACTTTAAGACTTATAGAATAGATTTATCTGCTTCAACATGCCATTGCCTGCCCAATGTAGCCTGACTTCTGGTTTCTGTTTACATATCGGATATCGACCAGACACCTTGAATAGACTACGATTTTTCACTTCACTGTGGTTTCACTAGAAGCGACCTTCGGCTTTGTGCATATTTATAGTGACGCTATCAAAGTTACTGGTTTCGAGACTGGGTCAACACAGATTGATTCATGTTTGCTCACCTGTTTTTGTCGCCACCCGTTCTTTCTTAAGTTCCGTGTTTTCATTTCTCAGGATATCAGTTTCGTACATTTCTTCTTCTAATAGACTTTGCTCACTGCTTTTATTTGGTTTCAAGTCTAAAAGTATTTGTGACAGTTTGTTAGACTATATTCAATAATATGTAGCAACACAGAGGCTTGAAACCTGAAGCAGCCACTTCTCACACGATGTCTAAAGGTGATGAACTACATCGTTCCATGTTTCAAATAATTATACATAAAAAGCTTCTGGTTCCTTTTGATTAAAATCACAAGTTACCACTTACTCCCAGCAGAGAACAGCATCAGGCTCACATCCCAAGATGTCGTAAGCCCTCAAACCAGAACAGTGCGTCGACACAGGGCCAATGGGCAATGGCATGCTTGGCCCTATGCTCGGCACGCTAATCCTGTGACCTATTATAGCGGCATTTTCCAAACTAGACATGAAACCGTATATTATAACAACTAATATCACATACGTTTAGGTATGAATGCACTTTATTCAAAATACTAATGTCATGAAGGTATTGGATTTCGCTTTAATTACAAATGGAAATCAAAAGGTAGAAGGAACTAGGTAGAAAGATAGGTAGGAAAATTAGATGGATAGAAGGAAGTAAGTAAGAGAAAACAAACAAGCAAACCTAACTAAAGTCTACAGAGTTATCATAATGGCAGCTAGACATGTTTTGCTAAAAGTTTGCCTAAAACGTATACAAACAAATATTTATATGTTCTTCATATTCAAGGGAATTGAGCGTTTTTCTTACCAAGTTTAATTTCGAGCTCTTCTATCATTGTCAGTAGACCATGTTTCTCCGCTTCCTATGCTCTCTTCTGGTCCTCGTTTTCCTTCTCCAATTGTTGTATTTTCTCTTTATCTTTAATGAAGACGAAAACAACACTTCTATGTAAGGATTCGATGTTTAAAGGCGATGTAAAGAATGCAAATTCGTTTTGATTACAGTTACAAGTTACCACATACCCCACCCCAGTTGAAACGGTGTTACGCTCACATCCCATGATGACCAAAGCACCGAGTACATCAACACAAAGCCAATTGGCAATGGGATGCGTTGACCCTATATCCTACACGCAAATCCCGTTACCTATTAGTGACAGTTTCATACCTAACCTAGGAAATGACTATGACATAAAAACACATACGACATCTAACATCATACACAATTAGACAGGAAAGTTCTATCTATTGCACTCTATTATAAATACTTATAACACGAATTACTGGGATCGCTTGAATTACAAGCGGAAATCAAAAGATAGAAGACACTAGATAGAAAGATAGATATAAACTACATCAGATAAGGCAAACAACAAGCAAACCTAGCTATAGTCCACAGATATATCGAATGGAAACTAGACAATCGACAAGACATGTTTTGTTAAAGTCTGCCTAAAACGTTAACAAACAATATTTGATGCGTACTTCATTCAAGGGAATTTAGCGTGTTCTTTTACCAAGACTAAGTTTTGTTTCGAGCTCTTTCTGTGTTTTCAGTAGACGCTCTTTTTCTCCTTCCCATGCTGTCTTCGTGTCCTCGATATGCTTATCTGGTTGTTCTATTTTCTTTTTATCTTTAACGCAGATGGACACAACATTTGTCTGTTATGATACTATCTAAAAGTTGCAATATGTTGCAGCGCAAAACATTGTTATCTAGATTTTTATTCCGCGATGCACGAGAACACCACCGCCCAGTGGTCCCTCATTGGTGGTAGGCTATATGACTCAGTCGCGGAATTACGACGTTATTTGAACTGAATATCTCTCTTGAATATTAGACGGAGACCAAGAGATAGATGTAGCTACACCAGAGAAGAAAAATAACAGCCATGCATCACTGAAATCTCTAGGATAACATAGCATAATGGCAGCGAGATATGCTTCCTGAAAACTTACCTCACCCACAGACTAGCAAAATGCACATATATATATATCTGATGCGTTCCTTATAAACGGAATTGAGTGATTTCTTACCCACATGCAGATTTGTTGCGAGCTCTTGTTGTATTTTCGGTGTTTCACATGATCTCTTCTGGTCCTCGTTACCATTCTCGGGTTGTTGTAACCTCGTTTTACCTTTAGCACAGATCAAAACAATAGTCTCATGCAATGATCCTGATTATGTTAATCTGCAAATATAGGTACTTAGTTTATTGAGTCCTTGAGAAAATGTTTACCTGTGTTTTGGAATTATTGCACAGTTCTCTATATTTAAGTATTATTAGGTCGAGTCCGTCAAATGGAACTAAAGAAGAATGTTGAGAAACATTATGATAAACAAGAGAATCGTCAAATATTTTGATGTTTTTTGTTGAATCTAATCTGGTGGCGTCATTAACCAAGCGCAAATATAATTATCTGGTCAAATATTATAATCTACATGTAGTCTAGTCAAGTCTAGTCAAGTCTAATCTAACTTTATTTCATGCAGTACTGAAAGTACTCACGTAGTAAAACCACAGCAAACTCATAATTCTACTTTCCTATGAAACATATTTTGCAGTAGAAACTATTTTCATGTCCTTTATTTTATGTATTTTACTCTTCCTTAGCTCCTAATGGCATTACCATGAACACGTGAATAACCTTGTAAAAAGTTCTGTATTGCAGGCTGGGAACCGGTTCCTGAAATTGGTTCTTGGTTGACAATCGATTCGAGTAGGTAGTGTTTTTCTTCAATTAAGGCTTGATATACAACGAGAAATGCTCTTGGGTGTGGAATGAAGAACAGATGGTGGAGCAGAGCTCGACATCGACTCTGTCTTGTTGGATGATCAGTGTGGATCCTTTGCCATTGATCAGAAGTGATCACATTTTCTTGCACCAACCAATCGCTCAGTCGATCCGGTTCAACACCCAACACAAACTTACTCCAGATGTTTTGTATCCGATCCCTTATTTCATTGTTTGTGAAAGATTCTGAAGCAAGATATAAACATTCGCTGTAATGAACACCTTATTTTCACAACAGGAAGGTGCTTGAGTGGTTTGTCACAATTCCGTATAAAAATACGGTAGGCTAATATTAAACGTTCTGATGTGGAATGGTTTAAACAATTCTGCTGATTATGTGAATATTTAGTAAAGGTAATTATTGTCAAAACGCACTTTCACTCGATGAATTGCGACAAAAATGTCTCGCATCATTACATACAACTCTATTAGTTATATAGTCTGCATTTGGCCATGAATTACTCTACTTAATTGCTATGGCTGACTGAGAGTAGGCCTAATTCAGTCAAGCGCAGATTTATATCTCGTGTGTCTGTCTGTGTGAGGCTGTGAGCATCGTTCTGTCATTATGTATGTATGTCACTATGACAGTCTCTTTGTCATTTTCTCTTTTCTTCCTGCAAATCGGCCAACGTTTATTGAATTTTTCTCTTCCTCTCGTGGTCTTTTTTATAAAACTGGTTTTGGCTCTCTATTCGCTGAGGCGTACTGTTTTCCATGGTGCCACTATCTAATGAGTCAGCAGGAACAGATTCTATGACCAATCATGCATAAAAACTGCCGCTCCGCCCAGGTAGTCTGATAGATAACACAAATTTATTAGCGTCATTGATTAATTATCAGTCGCTTATTTTACTTATAGATGCAGTGATTCGAAACTGCACATTCCTAGAATTACACTAATCGTGTAACTTACTCGAACATGCCATTCCAACTGTTTCCGGGATTGAATTCTGATCACATGCCTTTTACCTGTAAATAAAATATAACTCTTACTGACCCGAGAAAAGGCTATTTCGTAAGAAAGTAAACAGGACTAATAATGTTGTCTCTATTCAATCTCTTAATTTGCCTGCCATGAATCGACACACACCTTAACAACTACTCTGCCCTTCTAATCCTCTGGCAACCGGACTTGAACCTCTGTTGGCCTAGGCTACTCTTTTGGACAACTGCTTTGACTCGACGCAGCGCTCGTGAATAAGATGGTGCCATGCGCTTGACTCTAACTGTTTGGAGTTTACAGTCACGATGACCAAACCTTAGGGAACACAACCCTAATGTTGGCTACACTTCCATGACGTGTTTGCCCAACCTCTTCTTCTAACCACAACCTGATTTACTAACACGCTGTCATCAACAATACCACCGTTTGGGTTTCTCCTTTCATTTGTTCAGATACACATACGAAAAATTGAAGAATTCCAACTCGCTACTCAGTTCCATGCTATCCTCCGAATTCCAATCTTTCTCGTCTCAGATGGAATCCACATTGGCAGCTCCTCTACCTCCTTCTCTCCCTTTTCTCCTGGGAACCGGACTTGGCATCTTTAGACAACCGTCCTGATACGACGCATCCATGAATATAAGCTACTGCCTTGCGCCTGTAGCTTATAAGTAGAACGTGTAAAAATTGCGATATTACCTTTATAAAATTCGATTAATCTATTATTTTGTACTTCACTCTGCCTCAGAGGGCATTTCAATTTATTCTAGAGGTATGATATGGAAATCGTACTTTTTTGGCTGGCTGTTTGGTCTCATAGTATTAGGGTCCCCTCGCAATTTGGAATCAGTCGACCTTCACTGAAAGATTGGTTTCCGTTTCGACTGGGCTGATCCTGAAACATAAATATGTCATCTGCGACTCGGATTCAGTTATACCGTGGCGACAACCCGCCGTCTGCACTATCCGGACTGAAGAGGCAGAGTTTGGGCTTGCACGGAGCAGCAGTATCGCGTGTCGCTCGAAGGAGCGTAAACTTGTCCGCATCCAAGGTATTACGAAGGACTTAGAGTCTTAGACGTTCTTAGTCGATCACTCGCCCAAATCAACACCAACACGTCATTACGTTTTCATCGTATTCTCGAATTAATTCAAGCATCAGCACTCTCCAAGCAACGACCGACTCAGCAGTCGAATAACCAACCGAACTGAACTCACAGCTCAGCTGGAGCTCTTCTATTTATACCCATCAGAGGGAGGGGAAATATAATGTAAAGGAACCTCTCCATGTAGAGGAACATAATGTAAAGGAACATCATCATGTAAAGGAACATAATGTAAAGGAACCTCTCCATGTAAAGGAACATAACCATGTAAAGGAACATAGTGCAAAGGAACATCACCATGTAAAGGAACATCCATGTAAAGGAACATCACCATGTAAAGGAACCTAATGTAAAGGAACATCACCATGTAAGGAACATAGTGCAAAGGAACATAACCATGTAAAGAAACATGATCGAACATCACCATGTAAAGGAACATCCATGTAAAGGAACATCACCATGTAAAGGAACATAGGCCAAGCTCCGATGTAAAGGAACATCCATGTAAAGGAACATAAACCACGGGAGGGAAGAGGAAACATAGGCAAAGGGCAAGACGGGCGTCCCAAACAGTCCACGACCGTCACAATACAATGGTGAGTCGTAATCTTTGCAGTGGTGTCGGTCGTCAGTCACGAGGTTTTTGTATTAGCAATCAATAATCTATTCAAGAATATCTGTATTACACAAAACTGGTGACCTGTGGGAAATCCAGGCCCTAAAACCATCTGCAAGGAAGAGCCAGTCAGTGAGCATTGCACTACATGGAGGAACAAGAACTACAATTCTTGGTCCTCAGTGCGAAATGGTACAGAAACTTTTAAATGGATTGAACTCTGTGTTGGGCTCCGATGGTTCGGCTCCACACTTGTGCACGATCTCACAATCTCTTCGACCTTCTTGTGACCTGAATACTATTTGCTCGCAGATGAACATTTCAACAGTGAAACCAAATATTAGGCCTATATTCCAACGCTCTTTTGTGAAGGCTCAGTATATGCATTAAATACATTGATTTGTTATTTCTTGAAAAGTAATGTATTAAAATGTAATTTTCAGTTACAGTTGGAAATGCTAAATACTGAGGATAATTAGACTTATTTTAAGTAAGGATACACGGCTTTCGTCACATCGTATCTTAAACAATTCAAAGCAGTGCTTTTTTTCTAGAAAAAAGGTTCCGGAACTCAACAAATTCAGAACAAACATAGGGGCATATTTTATGCTAATATTTCTGTTTCATATATATATATATATTATATATCAGTATCAATATATATATGTATACATACCCGTATATATATGTATATATACCCGTATATATATATGTATATATTTATATATATATCAGTATCAATAAACAATGAAAGCACTTACATTAAATTAAAGTATCTAACTAATTTTATATAATTTTTTTTCTCGAAAATTTAAATTAACTAAATTATTTCTTAAAGGCTGAGAAAAGGTACCGGAACGCCGTTCCGGACCGTTCCGGCTGAAAAAAAGCACTGATTCAAAGTATCTAAAACAGTAGTTAAATGCTAATACATATGATATAATTATGTCGATCACTGGTGCTTAGCCTATTTTCCATAAAATTAGACAATTTATAATTTTTAACGTCTTCTCACTGTCGTGCCAGTTACAAAGCATAACCGACGTGTGGTAAAGGATTCTTATACCGTTAACTGAATCGATTCATAATTGTGTCCCTGCAACTTGCCCACTTTTACACTTCGGTAAAATTCGAAGCGTTCAAGTTATTTTGCCCTTTAGGCCACTGATATCAAATGACAATATTCACTTTATCGCTTAAGCAAAAATATTGACTGTCTACTAGATATTCCGCTGTAATAGTCTTCGCGGAGCTGTTTTATCATGCATTCGCATAGGCCCATAAAATGAAATTTATGATAAGCTTAATGAAGAAAATGCTTTAAATTCATCTTATGGCAGAAAATAACAATAATTCTAGGCTATTACTAGTACTAATTTTCACCTCAACTTATTGCGGTAGATGCAGCAATAAGACAAAAACCACCAGAGCCTCTCTGTCGTTATTGATATCGTTTCAGCCGTTCGCAACTTCAATTATCTCAAAGGAGCCCTTTGCACCTTGCTGGTCAAAATATTTATGATACCATCAGGTATGATACCAACAGGTGGGAATGTGTTTGGATGATGCTTAATTTCATCTGACAGGCCAACAGTACTGTAACACTAGAGTATTATTTTCTCAAGTACGCTTTCGGAGAGATATGCATTTGAAGAGTGATTCTTTGCAGGTCAGGTTCTCACCAGTTTGGACTTCACTGTAATTAGGCCTACTCAAGTGAAGATACGAGAAGCAATTCAACACCAACACTGAGTGGACGGAAACCTAATGCGAGTTAGTTAAGACTCTATAAAAATGTCACCTGAAGTTCTGCGTTTTACGATAATGACAATCATACATACCTCGAACATTGAGCAACAGCGGTGGCTATGCACAGACGTAATCGTAATCGTAAGCTTCACATTTTCTAAAGCACTACACTAACGCTAAGCGCAGGGCACCAGCTAATTCACGAGCACTGCGTCGTATCACGGTTAAGTAAGTAAGTATATTCTTTATTAAAACCAATTGCATAGATAGATAGATAGATATCCGCACTCTGATGTACATACATCTTAACAACAATCAACAGTTAATGTCAATACGAGTACAACATTCTAACAATAAACGTCTTTCGCTGTAAATTATCAGCAAGAGGTACACAATGGTCGTGCGATCGCGGTCGCAGGGTATATTGTTGGGGGCTTCTTTGGCGGAAGTAAACTATGCAGTACGTGGCCCTGGTTCATCAGGACCGCAGAGAAAAGACGGGTGTCAGCTTCAAGACAAAGTCGCTCAAATTTTGGGTAGTCTTCAGGAAGCTTGCTTATTACTGACGGAAGTCGGCATCTATCCTGTTGTCCCTCAAACCCCCACCATGCCGGGGCAGCATAGAGTAAACGAGCCACTGTTGTTGCACGTACTACATCATAAAGGTTATCCAGATATCGATATCCAGTGGAGGTTCGAGTCCAATACGTATAAATTCATTCTGATAGTTAGAATTAATTCACATTAGTATAAATTGTATATTATGTATATAATATATGTAGTAGTTGAATTTACTGGAGTATAAATAAATGGAGGTTTCTAATTGGGAATTTGCAGGTATAAGTTGTAAAACTTTGTTTCTGTATCATTACATGAAGTCGATTTATCAAATTCAGACTAATTTGTGTGTTATAAATTATAGTAATTAATGCAACTTGTTATGTAAACATGTGTGAATCTTAAGCTGAAAATGAAATATGAATTTAAATGTGTAAAAAAGTATTAGATAACAAATGATTGTTGTACATAAATGAATTTGATGCAAATGTATATATACTACATATGTTACAGTTTTTGAACATTTCTGTAAGTAATTTTACTTATTTTGAGAGGCGTCATAATGGCAAAAAATAACCATGAAAAGAGCCTGTAACGGCCATTGAAAAGAGCCTAAATGGCCATCGAAAAGAGCCGAAATGGCCATTGGAAAAGAGCCTAAATGGCCATAGAAAAGAACGAAATGGCCAATGGAAAAGAACTTGATGGCCACAAAAAGAGCCTTTATGGCCAATGAGAAGAGAAGTGTCTTAAAGGCCATTAAAAAAGGAACTGTAAACTGTCAAATTACAGAGTTTTTACATACTTTCTAAATTCGAAGAAACTAATGTTAAGAGGAACGAACGATTTCACATGTAGAATGAACTGATATGTAATTATTTTTTAAAGACGTCAACAGCCATATTAGCCATAAGATGTCGTTAAGCTTTTGGAATAAATAAATGTAGTATTAATCCTCATTAATATGTAGTATTAATTCATATTAATATGTAGCATTAATTCGCATTAATACATTGAAACATAGTATTAATTATAAATAATACGTTGTGAGGAACAGTAGCGCATTGGTTAGAGTGCTCGCCGTGTATACAATGCTGCGAACCTCCATTCAGACGGTCATTCTTTAAGGATGTTGAGCAGTAACTGTTACTTTTCTACGTGCAATTGCTCAGCCAAGATACTATAGTAGGCCCTACGCTGTAATAAAAACGACCTTCGTTTTTTTCTTAATTTCTATAGACTAGTTCGACATGTATGAAATTTAATACTCCGACTGAGATCCATGCTGTCCTCCGCCTTCCAATCTTTCTTGTTCCAGATCGAATCCGCCTATGCAGCTCCTCTTCCGCCTTCTACCCTTTTCTCCTGGGAACCGGACTTGGACCTTCACTTGATTACTCTGACACAACGCGTGCTTCCATGTAAGCTAGTGCCCTTTGCTCAGCTTTTAAGTAGACACTTGGAAACAATTGTAAGATTATCATTATGAAATCTGATCGATTCACTTAACTATTTTCAGACTTGGAATCCGCGCCTAAGTGGGCAATCGGAACTTATTTCTGAGGTATGATATGGACCTCGTACGCTTTTGGCAGGTTATTTGGTCGCATATTATTAGAATCCTTTTGCAATTTCGAATCAGTCGGCCTTCACAGGAGTACGGTATTGTTTTCCGCTTAGACTGCGTTGATCCTGAGACATAAATATGTCATCTGCGACAGGAAAATCTCGGATTCAGGGATACAACGAAGAGTCGTAGTCTTTCCAGTGTCGTCAATCGTTAGTCACGAGGATGTTACATTAGCAATCGACGCATTTTTTAAGAATATCTGTGCAACACAAAACTGGTGACTTGTGTGGTAGGCTATCTGAGTTCTATAACCAACTGCAAGGCAGTGCCAGTCAGTGAGCATTACACTATTGCAACTATTTGTTATCAATGCGAAATACTGTGGAAAAGTGTCAACTCTGATAGGGCCCAGTTGTTTCGGCTGCATACTTACGCAATATCTCAGGATCTCTTTGGTCTTCTTGTCATCTGAATATTATTTGTCACAGATGAACATTTGAACAGTGAAAACAAATAATTCCTGCCCAACGCTCATTTATGAAGGCTAAGTGTATACTGCATTAAATACATTGATATGTTATTAGGCCTAATTGGTAAATAAAATATTTAAAAAGTAACTACGGGTGCAATTAGAACTGCTAAATACTGAAAATACTTAGGCCTATTTTAATCAAAAGTACAGGGAGTTCATTATGCGTTTTACTCTACCCTTAAAACCATCATTTTCAGCCGGGGTTGGGTCGGGAGAGCTCCTGAGTAGAAACCTTTAAGGGGCGCTATGTAAATCTTTCGAATGAATGAATGAATTATATCATTCTTCAAACACTCCAAATGTATATAAAACAGTAGTCATAATTACGCTCTTCTGATGGTTACTGAAATAAATGATTTAAAATAATTTGATGCTGAATACATTAATACTCCTCTTCGATCGACCGCTGAGCCTGGAGATTCTCTTCTCTCCGAAATGAATGTATTCTATCTTCTGGACCGGCTTCATGCCACTGCTGAGGGTTCTGATGCCCTTCCTGCATGGTTTCTTCGAATTCTGGCACCCATCATTGCACCCATCCTTACTCACTTGATCAACAATTCTCTAGCAACTTCACACGTGCCTAACCAATGGAAGATTGCAGTCATTCATCCAATACCTAAAGTTCCTGATCCTGCTTCTCCAGCTGATTATCGTCCGATATCCGTGGTGCCTATCCTTTCACGTCTTGTTGAACGAGTAATCGTACGCACTTATATCTACCCTGCGTTCCAAGTACCACCTACATCAGAGAATCTAGCTGATCAATATGGATTCCGGCCTACAGGATCAACTACTGCTGCCTTAATCGCCCTCTTACATCACATTACTTCCCTCTTACAGGAACATGAATTTGTCATCATGGTCTCAATGGATTTCTCCAAAGCATTTGACACTATTCGTCATCACACTTTGTTGGAAAAGCTTGGATCTATTGATATTCCGGATCATATTTTCAATTGGCTTTCAAACTATTTTCATGACCGCAAGCATATCACCAAGTTTCAAGGAGAAGTCTCGTCAATTGCATTCATAAATGCTAGTGTTGTTCAAGGATCTGGGGTTGGACCTGGATCCTACGTAGTTGGGTCGGCTGACCTTCATCCCAAAAACAGATTTAATATTCTTGTTAAATATGCTGATGATACCTATTTATTAGTAGGATCATCTAATATTGGAACAGCTGCCGAAGAATATGACCATGTGGCATCCTGGGCAAAAACTAATAATTTGAAGTTAAATCCATCTAAGACTCGTGAAATAATTTTCTCAAAAAGGGGTTTCAAAGCATCATCTATACCTATTGTCATCCAAGGTGCTGAAAGGGTTGACACAATTAGAGTGCTAGGGATTACCCTAAGTTCTGACATGCGCATGACAAAGCATACTGAAAAAGTCCTTGCCTCAAGTTCCACTTCTCTATACGCCCTCCGTGTTTTGAGAGATCATGGCATGTCTACTTTCGCATTGCATGATGTTGCTATGGCAACCACTGTTGCACACCTAATGTATGCCTCCCCTGCCTGGTGGGGGTATGCCAGTGAGTCTGATAGGAATAAATTACAGAGTATGCTAAATAGGATGAAACGTAGAGGCTTCCTCTTATCTACTACCCCTAGTGTTGTAGATATGTCCCAAGCTGCTGATTCTGGCTTATTTCGGGCTATTTGTGGGGAATCATGTCATGTTCTCCGAGGAATTTTCCCGCCTACACAGCAAATCAAATATAACTTACGACCCAGAATTCATAATTTTAATCTCCCAATCAATGATAAATGTAATTACATACCAAGAATCTTGTTTAAAGATACATATTAATTGTATTATAATTACTTGTATCTGTTTTGAATTATTATCTTTAGCCTGACTCTATTAGCTAATTGTGTTACTTGTAACCTGTTGCGTTTTGTCAACTGGATTATTTTGAAATTAAACGAATTTGATGATGATAATCACTGGTGTTCAGTCTATTTTCAGCAAAATGAGTCAATTTTTAATTTTTAGACTCTTCTCACTGTCGTGCTGGTTAAAAAACATAAGCATCGTGTGGTAAAGATTCTTATACCGTCATCTGAATTGGATCATAATTGTGTTCCTGTAATTTGTGATTCGATTATGGCGTCACTTTTACACTTATAACAAAATTCCGAACTTTCAAGTTGTTTTGCTTAGGCTACAGATATCGAATGACATCATAATTTATACTTCCTCTATCGCGTAAGCAAAGCACAAAATAATGTGGAATGTCTGACTGAAATAGTGTAGTAGCCTCAGCGCTGTTGATATATCTTGCATTCGCGTAGGGACAAAGAATATAGGATGAGCTTAAAATATTAAGAAAAATACTTAAAATACTTCTCATAGCAAAAAATAACAATTTTAAGTTATTATCACTAATACTATTGAATCTCACCTTTTTGTTGTTGCGGAAGACACAAAAGCCACCAGAGTCTCTGTTGATGTTGCTTCAGCCTTGTGCAACTTCAATTACCTCGAAAATTTAAATTGTTAAATTTTAAAACGCGTTGGGGCAAATCTTAGAGAACGAATTTTAAAGAAATATTTGGCCTTATAACTAACTACATCAAAGGGACACGAGTTATCACTATTACAATCAGCGCATTACATTTTAAAAATTTATTGAAATTCTTATATATTCGTCATTTTTTATTAAATTGTTAAATTTTAAAGCGCGTTGGGGCAAATCTTTGAGAACGAATTTTAAAGAAATATTTGACATGATAACTTACTATACCAAAAGGCAACGAGTTATCACTATTCCGTTGAGGTTCTAGAGTTTTTGCTTTTTTCACTCCACCCTAATGTTTGGGCAACCTTTCAAATTCAGTGGCTTGAGCTTCCCTCTTTCTCTTCGCAGCACCACTCATATAATTTCTACGCATTCTTGGTGGCTGTCTGATACTTCGTTTAATAGATAGTAGTTAGCGACAATTGGCAAAAAATGGCAAATCGGTGAGAACTGCCAATCACAATCTGTATAAAAAGGGTAGAAACTATCAAAGTAACTTAACGTTGATTCATTAAAGGTGGAAATGAAATGACGAGAGCAGTTTTAGATTTTTAGGCTAAATAAGTTTGCCAAGTTCACTACCGAGTACCGACTTTGCGACATCTAGCCTATTAATTTTGAGAAATTCGAAAAACTCTGCTACAATTTAAAATTTGTTACAATTTAGAAAATGACTAGATTTATAGGACTGAGGGAAATGTCATACCTTGACATAATAAATATTAATATAAACTCACTAAGACATAAATATTTCTTGATAGCGTTGCACAAAAAACAGATAAATGATAACAAACAAAATATACCGGAAGCTGTGCGCCGTGTGCGGACAGTGTGCGCCATGCGTTAAAATCATTGCTTTATATCGGTCTAACTTCTATGGCGCTCTGCGCTGACTGTGCTTATTACCGATAATTATATTTAACTAAAAATGCAGACGTTTGTTTAAGAATGTGTTATTGATCTTACTTGTAGAACTGTTAAAACATAATTATAATATTGTTCAGTAATATTATCGTATTGTTAATACGTGGTTGCGATGTAGTTTTTGTTTTTGGGCCTCCGCGTGCCCTCTGTTGTGCGGGGCCCTAGGCGCGTGGTTCGCAAACCTATGCCTTAAAATGGCACTGCTTCTGTTTGCTGAAAGTGAACTAAAGCCAAAATGACCAAAGCCGAAACAGGGCTAGTTCATTTAAAAGACAATTCAAGGTTATTTTAAGCCGTTAAGTTCTTATGTACATGTAGTTACCGTTTGGCGCTTTAATTTCTGCTGTCGGCCAACGCCGTACCAGGCGGCAATTATTGATCGCTGTCAGCGATCTAGTTCGCGCGAGGAACCGGCGACTTTCTTGGTCTGCCGAGCGCGGGCTTCTTGCGCGGGAGCTGATGCCTATAAAAGGGGCTTCGCCTGCATGCATCGTCCCAGTCGATTGCCAGCCGTCGTCCGTTAAGTACCGCTTGTGTTAGACGTTGCTCGTTCGATTGATTCCCGCCTTAGCTTTTGGCGCGGGAAGGTGGATCGGACCGAGCTTAGTAAGGCTGAACGATTAGTTGATCGAAGGTCGTCAACCGCGTACGGGTCGAAGGTTAGAGGTTCGACGCCTGCCGTCCAGCGCTTGGTGGAAAGGACAATCGCTTTCGTTGTTTGCTTCGGTGTTTGCCCGCCAGCAGAATCGCTGTGTGGTTAGGGTTAGGAATACAGGGTATAGGTTTCTGGTATTATATAATCGAGCGCTAAATAAGTCTTACAACATGATTACAGTTTCCTGTGCACCGCGCAAATAATTGTCAGTTAATCTTTTAATGTTTTATTATAATGATGAAGATTGTTTCGTGAGCATTGTCACAAAGTACAATCGCTTTGTAATTGTTTTATTTTGTCAAGTCTTAATTAATTAAATACAGCAATGGAACCTGACTTGTCTTCAGTAGATGAAACTAATGATACGAGTAAAATTCTAGACACGCTATTAAATGGTCAACAGGAGCAGGCCGCCATTTTGAAATCATTAGTAAGTCAGATACAAAGCCTGGAAACCCGATCACGGTTTCCTGAAAGAGCAGTTGTGGGAAAGAAGGACCCAGATACCCTGCGAGGTATTGGTCTGCCCACAGCAGAAGCCGCGGATATAGCGCATGGCCATGGTAACCTAGTAGAAAGTTAAGTAGAATCTACAAATGCTTTTGTAGCGCCATCGCATCATACTTTGCGCAGAAGCGCTAGACTCCGTGATATAAGCCTTAGAGTTTCATTACCTCTTACCGGTGAAACCGGCAGCATATTTATTGATACACCAAGGGTTCGAACCCGGGATCAGAAGTTTAATGAGAAAGAGATTTTCCCAAAACTGCCCGACCCAAGCCCGGATATATAGGAAGGGGTCGCCACAATATAGCAGGTTTATAAGCTAAATAACGGTTTCAAAATAATTTGTATATGTGTAAAAGCCTTTCAACACAATGAAAATCATTAACATGCAAAGAGATGATTTTGGCTTGTGAAAAAAGTTATATTTAACCCGTTGACTGACCTCTATAGCTATGTCAACCTAAATTGTTTATAAATGATCGGGTTGTTATGTACGCGCACAAAAGATCATACAGTTTTTGCTACACTATTGTTGAGACAATATACCCTTGAGACAACAAGCCCCGTCCTCCCCTACCTATATTCTCCAGATGGCCACATCACACTTGTCTGAATGGCCATCTGGGATTTAATAGGGATTCACTAGGTTGCGAAATATTTGACCTCCCGCGACGAAAGCTATCTTTAAAATCATAAATCAAAATTCGCCCGTCTCTACAATTATTCTCGCTAGAGACCCAAACGTTGTCAGGCACAAACATTCGATTATTTGATTCATCCAGAAGAATCCTCCGTAGATCTCTTAATTCATGCTGCTTTACTTTTGAGAGAATTTCTTTCTTAAATTCTAAGTCTGAATCCAATAACAGAACTCGATGATTGTTAGTATCAGCGACCATCACGAATCCACCGCCATCGACAGACAAATGGATTGGAAGATTCAATCGTAAAATTTTCGATCCACGTTTTTTACCGAATGCCTTCGTAAGTTTTCCGTCTTCATCCACTATACACACTCTATGTAGATCATCGTCTTCATTCACTATACACTCTTTATGCAGGTCATCGCCATCAAAGCCATGACTGACTTAACAAAAACATTAAAAAAAAATTAAAAAAACCATACAATGTTTCGCTGCTATTGCGAAACCGTGCAGTGGTTCAGTGCCATTGTGAAACCATACAGCTGTTCGGTGCCATTGCGAAACCATACAGCGGTACGGTGCCATTGCTAAACCATACAGCGGTACGGAGCCCTTGTGAAACCATACAGTGGTACGATGCCCTTGTGAAACCATACAGCGGTACGGAGCCCTTGTGAAACCATACAGCGGTACGGTGCCCTCCACGATACCCAAGGCTATTGTATGCGTCTCTAAGCCACGGGCCTGCTAAGTTTGAATGACAGGGACGTACGCCTGCGCTAATTGGCTCATACTCAGGCCTTAGGATTTACCCATAGTAATTCCCCAAGTCAGCCTGACATTGCACAATTCAGACAGCTATTGCACGATAACGTGGAAATGCTGGATTTACCCAAGGTAATTACCCAACTCAAACCATACAGCGGTACGGAGTCCTTGTGAAACCATACAGCGCTACGGTGCCCTTGTGCTAATTATAGACATGACGTCATAGGTCACGTGGTTGGCGTGGACCAATCAGCGTTGACTGATATAGAATCCGTGGTTACCACCCTACTAATATATTTCGTTGCGTACTTAGCGTCGTTCACAGTTACTTCCGCGGTTTCCCCGTGGAATATCTTTCTTTGCGTTCTTACTCCCGCGGTTTCCCCGCGGAATCTATCTCTACTGGTAGGACTAACCGCTATATCTTTATTCGCGGTTTTCCCCGTGTAATATCTATCTTTGCGTTCTTAACGTCGGTTATACTTATTACCGCGGTTTCCCCGCGGTAAATCTCTACTTGCGGTACTAACCGCAATATCTCTAGTCGCGGTTTTCCAGCGGAATTCTTTACTTGCGGGACTAGCCGCATATCTCTCTCTGTTCGGAAAACTACCCGACAGATCTGAGCGTGGTTCGTTCCGGTGTGTGAGCGACAGTGAAATTCCCTAACAGGGAAGTAAATACACAGGTCTGTGAGAAACAAAGGGGTAACGTTAGTGACACTTGCCCCTGATTCCGGCAACGGAATCGAGTACGAGGATTCGGAAACGAATCCTGTGAGTCCGTGCGCTCCCGGGCACAACCGTAACGCTCGCTATCTGATTCGGAAAGTTTGATTCAAGGATACCTGAGGCGGAGTAAGGGCCCACTCTCGTTGGCAGGTCCCGGATCAGATTGTTTCGGATAGCGTGAAGAAAGGTTGTGTAAGACTTAAGCCGGGGAAGGGTATACTCGCGAGACACAGCGAGTCAACGCCCTTGGTGAGGAGTACGAAAACCCCAGGTGGGTAGATTAACGCAGACCAAGATAGTTAACGATACGAGAGAATCTGGACAGTCGGATATCCAGATCAAAGTGAGAGCAACGCAGACCAAGAAAGTGACCGATACGTGTACGCTCGGGTAGTCGGGTACCCACGTAGATACATATTTGCTTGTCGCAACACACAGCTCTGAGAACTGACTGAAGTGCGAGGCTGGGCCCCCTCGTGCGTAGGTCGGAACGAAGTTCTGTGTGTAGATAGCGAAGGTTATAGAGAGAGGACCTTCGCTATCAGAGTCCGTAGATACCTTACCAGTGTACCTTTTGTTGAAGTAGAATTATACTGTGTTGGTCTTTCTTTGCCTTCACTATTAGAGTACGTTGATAATATATATCACGAAGCAGAATCTTACTGTGTTGGTCGTTCTTTGCCTTCACAGTCCGTGAGATCCTACCGGTGTCTGTCTTTTTCTTTCGAAGCAGAATATATCCATGTGTTGGTCTTTCTTTCAAAGTCTTTCGAAGCAGAATTTATCACTGTGTTGGTCGTTCTTTGCCAACACAATACGTGTCTTTCTTTTTCAGCAGAGTGTTGGTCGTTCTTGCCAACACGAGTAAGGAACTTACTCTGTCAATTGTGGTGCATGACAATATACGTGGGAGGCCGCATGCCAAACACGGAAATGGACGGAAAGACACATGACGGTAGTAAGACTCATTGCCCCATGGACTTTTGTCTAGGACGAGTTGACGTGGTGTCCCCAGTAGACCCCTGGTGTTGGGCGAGAAGACGTAGAGAGCTGCTATCAGTATGGTCTAGGGCGAGATGACGCAGAGATTTGCTCTAAGTATGGTCTAGGTCGAGTTGACGTAGAGAAGTGATTTCAAGTATTGTCTAGGACGAGAGTTGTTACGGGTATTGTCTAAGGCGAAATGGCGTGGCGACTTGTCATAGGTATCCCTGGTTTTTGGAACTTAGAGAACGTTTGGTGTCCCCTATTATTGGCGAGAGCTTAGGAGTCACGAGATGTAGAGTGGTACGTAAAAGTTCAGTTCAGGCGGAGAAGAAGAGGGAGCCCGTAGCTAAGAAGGTAAACACAAAGAAGAAGACTCCTTGCTGATAAAAGAACGAACCCTGTTCTGAGAAAAGGCCATCCTCAGGACGTTGCCCATTCGGCGACCGTGGAAGAAGCAGAGTCAGACCCCAATACGGAGCTGTACAGTGTTACCCCTCTTAAAGAAGCGGCAAATGCTAAGCCTCCCCTGACAGAAACGGTTCCTATGGATAGAGATGGAGAACAGCCATTTTACGATGAAGATAGACAAGGCAGTGACTCGGGCGGCTCCAGACGGACAGTGGGCTGGAGCCGACGCCGTTCCGTGAGCAGAGAGGTAGCGTGCGGGCGGCGGTCGCAACGACACTATGTACGGGACAAGTCGATAGGTCGACCATACAATGTGTTTAGATTCTGTGAAAAGTCCTGTAAAGTCATGAATCTGCCGAAGCTTCTTCGCCATATTGGATAATAGAAGTGTACTGTGTACCATTGGCTATACAGGATACGAAAATTAGGACAACTATTTATCTTAAAAGTATTCACAAATTATAGTATAACGAGAATACAAACCTAGCTATATACTAATAAGATCCTGATTTATTGGAATTGTGCATTTATGGCTCGTCATAAGACCTTGTTTAGATACCGTTGCTTCCCTGATTGTCATTTATACAGAATACATTATGATTCAATGTACACAACTACACATATACATTTGCGAAACATATATTTAGATCAGCAGCAGCAGCAACATCATCATCATCATCGTCGTCATCATCATCTGTGGCGTGCCCCCTCTCGTGTGTTGACGGCCCTACAGCACTGCGCCAGCTGGGCTCGTCTTCAGTGCATTTTCTTAGCGTGTATTTGCTGAATGTAGCCTACATTTTCCTAACGCATACTTGTCAGACGTACGTTTCCTTCAGCTGTTGGTCCTACATCGAAGACTAGGATGCGTCCATCTCTCCACTTTCCTCGACTTAAGTAATCATATTCATTGTCTACGATGAACAGTCGTCCACTGGAGTCGTCCAGGTGCAGTGTTGACGAAATCATACGTCAAGACCACGTGGCTCGGTTGGAGAACTTAAGATGAGTAGTGTACCGGAAGTCCTGACTCAAGACTGAGACTGGGAGGGTGATTGGGTGGAGCGGGCTGGCACCGATAGTCCTCTGTCGACCACAACGTGAACTGAGCCCTTAAGATTTGTGTCGCCTTCTCTGATAAACGACCGTACAGTCTGTCCATCACCGTCCACTAAGGACACTGTGTGCAAACGGTCATCGTCTTGGCTGACCACGAAATGACCATTGGTCAGTTTAACTGCATGCCATGGAATGGACGCATTCGGAGACAGAACGACTTCTCTGATCAGTTGGCCCTCTGGTGAGAATTCCTTCAACATATGTTTGTCAGTAATTGTGAGGATGATGTTAGCATCGCTTGCAATCGATAGTAATCCTTTGTCTTCGAGAGTGAGAAAGTTCTGAAATTGTTATTGACGCTCTGCATTATTACAGTTCATTTAACCTCTGTCATTGTGAAAAGGTTTTGTGAAAAAGTTTTTTTAAAAAGTTTGAAAAAGTTTAACTAAATATTTTAACTTTAGTTAACTTATATAACTTAGGCCTATTTCAAAA
Source organism: Aporrectodea caliginosa (assembly GCA_020284085.1). NCBI lineage: Eukaryota > Metazoa > Annelida > Clitellata > Crassiclitellata > Lumbricidae > Aporrectodea > Aporrectodea caliginosa. The sequence goes on from JACEVL010000036.1 coordinate 996,005, forward strand.
TCAGTTGCCAACTTTTAGTTCTCTTCTTCTTCTGGCTCTCTGCCTTAACTTCTGCCTTAATTAAAAAATTGATTTAGCTAAAAGTTTTTCAACTTTTTAGATAACTTTTGACCATCACTGGTTCTGTGGTAGCAGTCCAGCACGAGCTCAGATACAGATGGCGAATGGAACAGTTGGAAGTGATAGAACGTGTCAAGCATCCAATAGACTAAGTGAGTTCAATGGTCACCGTGGAAACCTCAGAAGCATGGGCGTATTTAGGGGTGGTTTCACGGGTTCAAAACCCTCTAAATAAATGCATTACTGTTATTAAAAACTAAAACTGTAGAAAAAATACGACCATGTCCAAAACCCCACCCACAGTAAAATCCCCACGCAATTGTTTCCTGGCTACACCTCTGCTCAGAATGTGAGATTTTGTTTGGACCAACGTGGTCTTGTGCTCGTGTTTGGAATAGAATCACTAGGTTACCCTGATCCACAAGCAGTCTTCTCACCAATCCTACGGGGCGGATGTCCGGTGGATATGTTTGGTGGACATGGAGGTGGACATCTTGCAGGCGGAGGGGGACAGTGGTGGATCTTCTGACGGATCGTACCAAACGATAAACAAAATACTACTACGGCGGAAAGTACTCAAGGCTGACCATGATTTTCAAGTGATTAGCCTCGTGGTAAAACCATAAAAATATTATCAGCGGGAAAGTTGGAGTAAAATTGTAGCAACTATAACTTTTGCAATTATCAATGTAATTAAGTTATAAGATGATTCCAGCAATACTTGCCAAACGACGACTTTCGAGTATCATCTAGAATAGCAATATTAGGCCTACTAATCTAAAATTAGCCTATGACGTATCTCTCTGGAATAGTATATCAAGTGTGTGTTGCTCCACCATAGTACTATACGACATCATTTGGGCCAGCAACAGTCGACCATTTTCTCCACCAGAATACTATACGGACATCATTTGGGCCAGCAACTCTTCTCCTGATTTTATCCATAGTTGTTAAAAACGGTAAAATCAAAATAAAAAACGGAAAAAAACGTCGTTTTATTGGAAAAAATAAAAAACGGAAAAAAACGAGAAAAAAACGGTCAAGAAAATAATTTGACTTTTCTACATCGCATTTTGAATAACTTAGAAATTCAAATAACTAATAAGATCCTGATTTATTGGAATTGTGCATTTATGGCTCGTCATAAGACCTTGTTTAGATACCGTTGCTTCCCTGATTGTCATTTATACAGAATACATTATGATTCAATGTACACAACTACACATATACATTTGCGAAACATATATTTAATCAGCAGCAGCAGCAAAAACATCGAGAAATCAAAATCGTCGTCATCATCATCTGTGGCGTGCCCCCTCTCGTGTGTTGACGGCCCTACAGCACTGCGCCAGCTGGGCTCGTCTTCAGTGCATTTTCTTAGCGTGTATTTGCTGAATGTAGCCTACATTTTCCTAACGCATACTTGTCAGACGTACGTTTCCTTCAGCTGTTGGTCCTACATCGAAGACTAGGATGCGTCCATCTCTCCACTTTCCTCGACTTAAGTAATCATATTCATTGTCTACGATGAACAGTCTTCCACTGGAATCGTCCAGTTGCATCCTGACGGGACATCTCAGACCACCGTGGCTCCTAGACACTAACAGCCTCTTGTAATGCAAGTCCTCACTCAACAATAACACTCGGTTCTTGAACGTATCAGCCAATAACACCGTTCCTCCTCTGTCGACCACAACGTGAACTGAGCCCTTAAGATTTGTGTCGCCTTCTCTGATAAACGACCGTACAGTCTGTCCATCACCGTCCACTAAGGACACTGTGTGCAAACGGTCATCGTCTTGGCTGACCACGAAATGACCATTGGTCAGTTTAACTGCATGCCATGGAATGGACGCATTCGGAGACAGAACGACTTCTCTGATCAGTTGGCCCTCTGGTGAGAATTCCTTCAACATATGTTTGTCAGTAATTGTGAGGATGATGTTAGCATCGCTTGCAATCGATAGTAATCCTTTGTCTTCGAGAGTGAGAAAGTTCTGAAATTGTTATTGACGCTCTGCATTATTACAGTTCATTTAACCTCTGTCATTGTGAAAAGGTTTTGTGAAAAAGTTTTTTTAAAAAGTTTGAAAAAGTTTAACTAAATATTTTAACTTTAGTTAACTTATATAACTTAGGCCTATTTCAAAATCAGTTGCCAACTTTTAGTTCTCTTCTTCTTCTGGCTCTCTGCCTTAACTTCTGCCTTAATTAAAAAATTGATTTAGCTAAAAGTTTTTCAACTTTTTAGATAACTTTTGACCATCACTGGTTCTGTGGTAGCAGTCCAGCACGAGCTCAGATACAGATGGCGAATGGAACAGTTGGAAGTGATAGAACGTGTCAAGCATCCAATAGACTAAGTGAGTTCAATGGTCACCGTGGAAACCTCAGAAGCATGGGCGTATTTAGGGGTGGTTTCACGGGTTCAAAACCCTCTAAATAAATGCATTACTGTTATTAAAAACTAAAACTGTAGAAAAAATACGACCATGTCCAAAACCCCACCCACAGTAAAATCCCCACGCAATTGTTTCCTGGCTACACCTCTGCTCAGAATGTGAGATTTTGTTTGGACCAACGTGGTCTTAAGAAAGCGATGAAACGGGAACACTAGGTTACCCTGATATACAATAACTTCTCTCATTCAATTCTTTGTTTGTATGTATAAATGTTTTGTTTGCTTGCTTGAATGTATTAATCTTGCCATGTAGGCTTACAGTGCTGTGCTTTTGCTAGTGCTTCTCGATAAAGAATATACTTACTTACTTATTTACTGTAGGCTAAGTAGGCCTAGAAGTGGTAGAGCTGAAATTCTCATAGAGCTCTTTATAGATTATTTTTTTTTAAATTTCGACCACAAACTCCATTATCAATGTAATTAAGTTATAAGAAATAATAATTATAATCTACCTTCATACTGAGTAAAAAATTATATATTTCACATAATTATTTAAGATCAAAAATTAAAATTCGTTGATTGTTCGATTCGTTGTCAGCCGCAAACAGTCGACCATTTTCTTTATCCAGAAGAATCCTAAACGGAAATCCTAATCCGTGCTTTTCTCCTGAGAGAAATTCTCTCTTAAACTCCAAATCTGGATACAATAACAAAACTCGATTATTCTCTCGATCAATGACAAGCACGAATCCATTTCTATCTACGGACAAATGGAAAGGATGATCCACTTGGCCTATGGCAGATCCAGGTTTTCCACCGAACGACTTCAACAGTTTTCCATCAGCATCCACTATACACACTCTGTGCAGATCATCTCTATGAAAACCATGACTGACCACAAAATTACCATTGGTCAGTTTTATAGCATGCCACGGACAACGAATACCTGCTTCTGATGATAGAATTATTTCACGGATCAATTGCCCATCTGGCGAATATTCATTTATTTTTTTTTTATTAAAAAAGGTTAGAATAACATTCGCTTCTTCTGTAACAGAGAGCCCGTGTCGTGTTGTGTTGACCAATTCTTTATTAATTTTCCATTTGGATCAACTCTTAAGATTTCTTTCAACTTCCCATTGCCTTTGTAATCGATGATGTAAAGACATTTATTTCTGTTGCAGGATCCTATGTCCTGTGGATCAATTAATTTGTTCAAATTCCATCGACAGCCGAAGCTTAACTTTATCGAATCGTAAACTTCAACTTCTGAACTCTCTCCACTCACAACAAAGAATTCTTTGCCTAAGATCGTCAATCCACGGATCGATTTCTTTCCTCCTTCTGAGGTTTTTGTTCTGATCGTCTTAACTAAAACTGGATCCAATTTGTATTCGCTTCCAAGTTTACCTAAACGTGGAAATAATATTTTTAATAATATTAAATATTTTCATTTATTGGCTGTATGAACTGTTAGAATCATATTTCAAGAGGAAATGACAGCGACGACGGCTATTTAACAAAGATAAGTACAGAGCAGACACTGAGAAATGAGGAAGCACAACATTTAGAGATACAAACAATGTGACTGGGTAACGTTTCGACCTATTTAGACAATCGACAACAGAGAGGCAGACGGAGAGTGAAAGACGAAAGTCCTTCAACTGCATCGTCAAGGTCGCTGAATCATAGCGAAGTATGGAATGCTGATTTCTGCGAAAACGCGTCGTCGCATACAACACAACTCATTAAATAAAGTTACAACACAAGATTCTAACCCTTCATCATGGGAAATAGTTTTGAAACTACTAGTTTAATAATAATATGTTTAAATAAGTGAACTGATTTATAAAATACGATGAAAAGTACATTTAAGTGATGATGATGATGATGATGATGATGATGACTATGATGATGATGATGATGATGATGATGATGATGATGATGATGATGATGATGATGATGATGATGATAATGATGATGATGATGATGGTGATGGTGGTGGTGGTGGTGGTGGTGATGATGATGATTATGATGATGACGATGATGTTAAGTCTTCGAACAATTGAAAAATACGGAATGAAAATAAACATCAAAAAGACACAGGTATTGAACATAAGTAAAGGAGTGGAAACTGTAGTCAGAATACACATTGGAGGAAAAGAGATAGAACAGGTCAAAGATTTCTGCTATGCCTACCTAGGTAGTATGATCACGACAGATGCCAAATGCCACAGAGAAATTTAAAGGATAGCAATAATTATAGGAAACGCGGCATTCTCAAACAGGAGAGAACTATTGAAAGGAAAACAATCGACAACAGAGAGGCAGACAGAACTAAACAGAACTCTGAAGATAAGAATGATAAAGAAACTGATATAAAGTGTGGTGCTGTATGATCTGGATCAGAGACATGGACAATGAGAAAAGCGGATATAAGAAAGCGGACATAAGAAAGCGGACATTTGACCCTGCCTAGGAGGCAGAGAACCAGAAGAAGAAGACGATCATAGAGACCTGGAAATCCATAATTATATGGATTTCAAGCCATTTTTCGACACACGGTCGTCAGTTTTGTAAAGTTCCAATGCAAAAAATTTAATCATAAAATAAAATGTAGGACTTATAATACCAGATTTTCGATTTCTTTGGTGATAAACCAAACCTTTATTACTTTTATTTTGTAAACGTCTTGACCTCTACCGATAAATGTATGCTGTTTGACAAGGTCGTTGATTAATAATAATACTAAAAATACTACTACTACTACTACTACTACTACTACTACTACTACTACTACTACTACTACTACTACTACTACTACTACTACTACTACTACTACTACTACTACTACTACTACTACTACTACTACTACTACTACTACTACTACTACTACTACTACTACTACTACTACTACTACTACTACTACTACTACTACTACTACTACTACTACTACTACTACTACTACTACTACTACTACTACTACTACTACTACTAATAATAATAATAATAATAACGCCATCTTAACCCCACGCCCGATATGGATGAGGTATAGCCGTTCCAGAAAAACATTGCTTTTATAATTCAAAAGCAATGGAGGCCTGAGACCAATTGTGATCGGATATGTCTGGAGAAGACTTACAGCAAAGGCGGCAAACAAATATGCGGTTGATAAGCTGGCATCCTTCTTCACCCCTCTCCAGGTGGGTATAGCTACACCTGGGGGTGCGAGACAGCGATCCATGCGGCCAGAGCATTTGTTACAAACATACCCCAAGGGCAGGTCTTCGTGAAACTGGATTTCAGCAACGCGTTCAATACTCTGAGACGGGACGTAATGCTACGCGCAGTTCATGAGACGATGCCCGACCTATATCCGTTCATTCATCAGGCATACGCAGCGGAGTCAATGCTGCAGTTCGGAGAGTTTGTGGTCAGATCACAGATGGGACCGCAGCAGAGGGACCCTTTGGGTCCTCTGCTCTTCTGCTTACCATTGCAGCCTGCCTTACGATCATTGGTTTCCAGCTTCCGAATTGGATACCTGGATGATCTCTCATTAGGAGGAAGACCGGAGGACGTGGGTCATGACATGGACATCATATTAGGCCTGGAGTCGACCCTGGGCTTACGCCTGAATAGACAGAAGTGCGAAATTTTGGCTGGAGAGAAATTTGAAGAGAAGACATTTGAGGACTTCAAACAAGTTACCAAGGACTCAATAAGTTTGCTGGGTGCGCCTCTCTGCAAAGGAACGGCGCTGGATAAGGTATTGCAGGACCATTCAGAGAAATTGGAGCAGGCAATGGTGGACTTGAGGAGGCTGCCAACACAGGGAGCCCTGATGCTCATAAGATCGTGCTTCGGGGCGGCGAGGTTAACCTTCCTGCTGAGAACGACACAGTGCTGGGAACACCCCCTGTTGAGCACAATGGACGAACAGATGAGATCTGGATTGGAGGCAATCGTTAGCATCAGACTTAGCGACATCCAATGGACACAGGCGACATTACCGATTAGAGAAGGAGGATTGGGAATCAGAAGGCTTCAGATGCTGGCTTCTTCCGCATATCTTGCATCAGCTGCATCAGCCAGAAATCTCGGATCCGCTATTCTTCACTCGGAGGACTGGCAAGACGCCTTCAAAGATGAAATTCTGTCTGCGCGTGGGACCACGCTCCCGAGCGGTGCGTTAGAGACCATCACGGTTCAAAAGGTTTGGGACAGACCATTGATTGAGAAGGATATATCGGAAGTGTGGGCCTCGGCGACGGATCCGCTCAACAGGGCTAGATTGGGGGCAGTAACTTCCGCCCATGCAGGAGACTGGATGGCTGCGTTTCCGATCGCTTCCTGCGGACTGTGTCTCACCGATGAAGCTGTCCGGGTGGCGATAGGCCTACGATTGGGCCTTGACCTCTGCGAACCACACCAGTGCCAATGCGGTGTGACAACGGACAAGGGAGGGCATCATGGACTGGTCTGCAGATTGTGTGGAGGGAGAACCATCCGGCACTACACAATAAATGACATCATCTGGAGGGCTCTCCAGCGAGCTGAAGTTCCGAGCACCAAAGAACCAACAGGTCTGCTCAGAAGCGATGGCAAAAGACCGGATGGAGCAACGTTGATCCCGTGGTCAAGAGGAAAATATATGACTTGGGATGCAACCAGTGTTCACACGTGTGCAACCTCGTATATACATCTGACTTCTATAACGCCGGGAGCAGCAGCAGAAATGGCTGCCGCCAGGAAGATCACCAAGTACTCAGAAATTCCCAGCACCTACGACTTCATTCCAGTAGCATTGGAAACCATGGGTCCCATCAATGCCCAGGGCAGGGAGTTCCTATCAGAACTAGGTCGGCGTTTGACCATTGTTTCGGGGGAACCGCAGGAGACAGCACGCTTGTTTCAGCGTCTTTCTATTTGCACGCAGCGGTTTAATGCTGTTGCATTTCGAAGCACCTTTTTGCAATTGACCGGTGAGGATGACCGCTAACTCCAGAACGAAAACGCTCTTCATATAGTTTCTAAAGCCTGAGGGATCATATATACCTCGGGCAAAAAAAAACAATAGCAATAATAATAATAATAATAATAATAATAATAATAATAATAATAATAATAATAATAATAATAATAATAATAATAATAATAATAATAATAATAATAATAATAATAATAATAATCTTCGTTTAATGTTTCAAACTGACAAGTAGGCTACGCAGGATGATTACAAATCATAGTATGAACGGCTGATCACAAGTTATTACAGGAGTCGAATTTAACTGTTTGGCAGCCATGCAAGGCGCCCATCACGTCCTACCACTCATTTTTCAACGCCACCTAGCGAATAAAAAGGCTGAGTCGACCTTAGAGAGGGTACCGGGAAGAGAACTGGGTCCGTTGCCTCTATGCGACATAGTGTTACTATTATCCAAAACCCCTCCTTAGCTGTTCTTTTTCTTTCAACCGTGCCAGTCTCTCTTCTTCCAGTTTGTGTTCGACGTCCAAAATCTTGGCTATGCTATCTGTAATATCAATCAACTGATGGTCTTAACTTTTGATGAGAAATTAGCCAACAAGAATTACACTTCATCGAAAGAGTCATCAGGCGTTTGTGCGTAATATATTTCTTTCAGTCTCTCTGCTTGCCTTCTTTGTTGGAAATCTTGGGCATCGTCATAAGGCAGTGATACAGCGTAATTTTAAGAGATTTATTATTTTACCGACTGCAGCCAGATCTTTGCGAAATTCCTGATCGGACGAAAATAACGACTAGGTCAAAATTCCTGCAATGTCTGCTTGAGCCATCCTTTTGGTCAACCCCTGGACACGCATAAGCATGAGTACATTGAGTAGGGCTTATCTTATTTGTCGACTACCCCCACACCTGGACTTGATGGTCTCACACTAGCAGCCTTCAACAAACGGTATGCATAGACCGCCTAAGGCGACGGTTTCACAAGTCCATATTACAAGACGCGGGCTAATAATGTGCTTGGTGAATTTTAGAATTAACGTTATTTGAATGGTCGCGAATGCGCAACGGCTAATTTATTGAGACAATAATTATAGATATAGGCCCTATTCATATTCTCTACCTTAATTAAATGTAATTCGTGATACCTGCTAGGAGCTCGTTTCAAACATGAATAATTATTCATTGCCTTCTTCGTCAAAATAATTGTTGTAAGAAGCCAGTTTATTTGTTGGAGTCCTAATTCTAATATTATTCTTGAGCACCGGTCCAATGGATTCCAACGGTTCATAAGTCCTCGATTACGACTCGCTGACGCTAAACACTTCGTCAAATCGAGAATTTTTTATGGCTACCATGCATTTGCTACTTTCACTACGCTACTTCTAGTCCACTTAACGTTTGCTGCGAAGTGGTCTAGCGTTAGTCCTGGCTCATAGATCTCGGCATGACTTCCTTCTTAAGCCTATTGGCCAGTCCGGTTTGGGTCAGAGCTAGCCAGGGACAGGGCCATAAATCTGTTTCGATATGTGGGGAGAGAAAACTGTCTCTTCGAAGTGTGTAGGCCTATAGGCTACTTCGATGAAGAAGCCTATGTAAAGCATTGCGTAAGAATCGTAATTATTTAATTAACGCATTGAGCAAAACAATTTCAAAACTTCCACTAGTGGGTAATGACCTCACTACTGAGTTCAGTTATACACTAAGTTAGTGTAAAAATTTGTTTGCACTGCTGCATATAGGTTCAGGCTGCGATAAGATTTATGACACAGCTTATAAAAATTTGTGGGAAGGAATTCCTTCACATTCCCTCCAAAAGCTTAAAAGTAGGTAGGGAATTCCCATTCTTCCCTCCCCAGAATTTACGACCCTGGATAGGGAACAGAGTAGGCCTAATAGACAGATCCTTGCAAATCGGTATTTCAATGTGATTTACCTGTCTTTATCTTCTCCCAGTCTTCATTTGTCTTCAGCAGATCTTGCATTGCATTTCGCTGAGTGTCCAATTCTTGCCACAATTTGCTGTTCTCCACTTGAAGTGTCTTGCTTGTTGTCTTCTCACAGTCCAGGTCTTGCTTGAGTTTATCGGCGTTGGGTCGAAGAGTTCTGTTGGTCATTTTCTTTATCTGCAGTTCTTGTTCAGGTTTCTCAGCTCCTGTTCGTTCAGTGTCAAAATCTGTCTTTACTTTGTCTATCACGACTTGTAGAGTTGTGCTTCTTGTTTTCTCAAAAGTCAGGTCTTCATTTTTTGGCTGTATGCCTTTCTCGGTGTTGGCCTGAAGTGTGTTGGTTACTTTGTTTTGCCTCGGGTTACAATATTCTGAAAATATATTCGATAATTCGGAGCCTAGACTAAGTGTCTTCCATATTCTTTCTAAAACTATATTATGGGTATCTAATTGCATAACACGCAAAGCATTTAGTAAACTACTAATGTAAAAAATCTGCCTCTCAACAATTCCCTAATTGCGTTTATGCTTGAGCCAGAATTGTAACATGGGTGTGTCGTATAGCATACACGTTACAAGAACGTATAGTCTTTAAAAGTACAGTAGAAGCCACTTACCTTCAACTTCCCCAATCATGTTATCATCTCTAAGAAACTCAACCAATTCCAATTTCGTTAGGCAAAACTTAATGGGCTGAATATCTCTTTCAATTAGAGAATGACATTGTTCTTGTAATTCGGATGCTCTAATGCATGAGTCCGAAACTACCCGACATATATCACTAGCTGATCGTTTAGCCATCATTTTCTGGCAGTAAGAACTGTAACTCTGTAAGCAGGAGAGGTGTGCATCAATATCATCTGCTTCCATTTGGATTTCTTTCAATTTGCTTTGTCTTAATGAAGAGAGACTTTGCAAAAGAGAATATGTTTTGGTATCCGCAGACTGTGTGAGAGCATCTCTTCTGTTCACGATATAAACTTCCAACCTTTCCACTTTCTGTTGCATATCATCTTTTATCTTAATGAGTTCTGCTTTTTTCATCAGAATCTGGAAGCTGCACTTATTTATTGTTTCAATATTGCTTTCTATCTGTTTACGAAAGCCATCCACAAATTTGCTGACATGAGAACCGTCGTGATGTTTATGGCCGTCAATGAAACAGACAGCACACTGCACTGTTTTGCATTCGATGCAGTATATATCAAGAAACTTTTGTTCGTGAAGTTCACAAACAGTCGGTTCTAGATCCGTCATTACGTTATCGCTACTTTCTTGTTGCTCGTTTATTGGTATCAATTTATGATTCTTATTTAACTTGAATTTTCTATGATGTCTGCAGCATTCTTCACACAACTTCTGCTTGCAGTCAGTACAATACATATAAGCTTTAGGTCAGGGGTGGCCAACCTTTTTTGGCCTACGGGCCACTATGATTGTTGGAAAGCACGCAGCGGGCCGCAAAATATTTGTCCTCACAGCCTCCAAAGAAATACAAATGTTTATTTCATATTTTACAAGATGTATAAAAACAGGTACAGCTACATTAGGTCACTAGAACTTACAACACTAAATCTTTTAGTGTTTTAGACATCATTATGATGCAGTATTTTAGTCGTCGGACAAGTAAGTAAGTGCAAAATGAGGAAAACAATTATTTAGAAAGGGGCCGTGCGGGCCGCCAATTAGCACCACGCGGGCCGCATTTGGCCCGCGGGCCGCGGGTTGGCCATCCCTGCTTTAGGTATTTCCATTGCCGCTTCTTCATTGTCCTCCAGACATACATCGCATACGTCACTTGATGAATCGGATGGGTTAGGAACATTTGCCACTTGGATGAGCTTCGCAATGAAGAAATTATTTGGTAATCCAGAAAACCCCTCTTGTGGTATCTTGAAAAGTCGCCTACAGATTGGGCAAGGCATCTCCTCTCCCGGTCTCTTGTTCGTTTGAAGTCCGGTCTGTTGGAGACACATCATGCAGAAAGTATGAATGCAAGGTAAGGCTTTTGGATCGGTGTAGACGTTAGTACATATGCAACAACTAATTGTGTCGTCGAGTTCTTGCTGTTCAAACGCAACACGGTTAAATCTTTCACAGCCATTTTGTTGTTATGAAATCTGAGGCAGCTAACTTACTTTCAATTTTAATATTCTTATCGCTGTTTCATTGCTACGAATCGTATTTTTGATCTTAACCTTCTGATTTCGTAAATGTAACTAATGATGAGTCATGGAAATTGGTAATTCGTATGTCAGTTAGTCGAGAAATATCTGGTACGGTCCGGAATTATGAAGTGTGCATTCAAGGTTCAAGAACATTGGTAAATATCCGAAGTGATTCTGCACTGTTTATTGCGCATGTCTACTCATACAGCGTACACAGAGATACTTCGGAAGATCCAATGACGCTGTTAAAGTGTAAATACTAAACAAATTACCTTTGACACAGGTATGGGCTATAGACAATCTTAACAGAACATCGCTGTGCTAATTCAATTTAACTTATCTGTCAAAACTACATCGAATAAAAGTATAATTACTAACACTTTCTTGACTTGTGGGGAGGGTTAACATTTAACTTAACATTTTTGTGAATTTCCACACCGTAATGGCAGCATTTTAAGCTGTCTGAATTATTTAAATGCTGATAAGAGTGGTTTAAGACTTCAATAAATATGCTCGTAATAATAATGTCTTTATTCATCAATTCTTTATTCACCAATCAATCAGACGTGCGATAATGATTGACGGTCATTCTCCAGTATGAATCGGTTATGCAGTAGACTGCGACAGCGTTTGACACCGTATCACTTGATTAACCTTATCCTCTTTGCTCAAGGAGGCCCTGAATTGCTGACTAGGACACAATTAACATAAATAAGCTTAGTTTACAAAATTATCGAAAGCATGAAAGATCCAACTACCGAATCGGGATTCCATGTCGTAAATGTTCGAGGCACAAAACATTTTGAAAATTGATATTTTGAAATTGGAAAGATAACACTGGAGATAAGCCATTTAGTTGTACAAATAGAATATTTCTTCCAATATTATATTAGCTCCTGTCATATGCATTAGATATGTACTTACTTATTTGCGTTTCAGTAGGAGTGCTGCTTTGGGTTTTATATTCATGTGTGTAATTTATATTAGAATGTTGTCGATAAAACTCTACTGTTTGGACTTTATATTTAGAGGTGAACACTTAGACCAATCGCAAAGTATTGTAAGAGTCCATTTTAATGTGCACGTATCTTCTTATTCGAGTGTTGAGAATAAAGCAGTCGCTCACAAGTTGTTGTCGAGTAGCCTACAGCTCTGATGTGAAGTAAGCTCTCACACGTGGTGAGGTTTACAATCGTCATTCTGTTGCAAATTGATTTTACACTCGTTGACCTTCCTCTAAGGCATTTGCCAAAAATTAACAATGGAACCGAAACTGACACCATACGTCATGACGACACACAGTGTCGGGCGTCCCAAATATAGATATCATACCATTTTTGTCACTTCAAAATGAGTCTAACATTGTAGGCCCTACTTCAGATGCATAACTCTTGTCTCGACCCTTCTAGTCAGCAGCCGGATAAATAATTTCAAGTTCTTTTAAGAGGCGGTGATATTTGTAATAATTATTTCTTTCTCGTTGCAAGCTCGAGTCTAATTTCTTAGCTCAAGCTTAAGGTGAATGGAGATATCCCGTGGAAGTGAGGAGAGTGGTATGTTTTGTTTGATATTAAATATATGATGTTTATGCTGGCAAAACCTAGAGTTACTCTTTTAGTGGACCAGTTGAACAGAGACACATTTCTCATATGTGGGTAGAACATAATGAGAAATTTTAACCTGCAGATGGTAGCAACTTTTCATACTTCTAGACAGTCTGCTACAATTTACAAAGTCACGCATGCATATAGATATACATATATATATACATACATACTAGGGTGTTTTTAAGGTACATGTGAAATTTGCAACTCACAGAATGTTTATCTGCCAGGTCAATTTATCATGCCAATTGATGTATAAACTCCATATCCGAAATTATATCTTGATAGCTGAGAATGTAGGACTTGTTCAAAGCGACCGAACGTATAGGAACCCGGTTGCATTATGATCATAGGCATTCTATACACGATTTCAATGCATGGCAGGTTTAGATAGCTCAGAAAAAGAGCCAGAACCTTCTACGTCTACTTTGCCACCAAGGCGGCGAAGGGGAACAATCTCTGTAGTTACTCTGATGTTGCAGCAGCTCTATAGATCGCACCAAAACCAGCAGGAGGAAGGCCTCTCACATTGTGTCTGCTCTTGCAGCATCCAATCTATATACAGCACCAGCTGGTGAGCTGATCATCGGTCCTTCAGCGATCCACCGAGCTAGGAAAGATTACCGTGCAGCCGTAGCAGCAGAGATTCGCGAATCCTTCGATCCGAAGATTCCTCTTACTCTTCCCTGGGAAGGCAAGATCATGCCAGATGTTACAGGGACAGGACGAGGGTGTGTTGATCGCCTTCGAATACTGATATCTGGCAAGGATGTGAAAAATCTGGCTTATCATAATTATTAGTTTGAGATGTCGGCCAAAAAGATGACCGTAAGAAACAAAGTAATTCGTTCAATAAGCATTTATATAGCGCCCGTTTCAGATTTATATGCCTTCGAAACATCACTATGATATTGTGGGGGCGCAACCACGGTCCAGAAGTTGGGGACCTACTAGAATGTCTGAGTGGGGAGGGGGAATTGCGAGCGCCGGCGCGAAGCTGCGATTGCCGAAGGCAAGAAACCCCTAACGACTAGGGGTATGGGGGAGCGTCGTAAGCTCCCCTTCGGGGTTTGAGGCGGAGCCCCAGAAGCCGACGCAATTTTGAGCATTTGAGGTCAAATGGAGTACATTTTGGACTCTAATTTACCTCAAATTTTTCACCGATGATTTCGATATAAAAGTACCTAAACCACCTAAATCTGTGAAAAATATGAGTTTAGTATGTGAATAAACTGAGATTTTAGGTTTTAGAAGAACACCACTCGCAGTCGCATCATTAAAAATTGAAATGTCCTCCTAGTCGAATTTTAAAAAGCGAGATTAGTAAACGTTTAGAGTGAAATTATACCGCAACATTCTGCACTGAATTCTGATAGACTTGAATTTAGCCTGATCCATTATTTTATCGGCAGCAGGGCCTGCGATTTGTTGGGGGAGGGACCCACTAGAACGTCCGAGTGGGGGGACTGCGAGTGCGGAAGGCGCACAGCCGTACAGCCGCGATTATGGAAGGCAAGACGCTCCTAACGACTAGGGGTACGGGGAGCGTCGTAAGGTCCCCCATCGGGGTCTGGGGCGGAACCCCAGAAGCCGACGCAATTTTGAGCATTTGATATCAAATGGAGTGCATTTTGGGCTCTTGTTTACCTAAAAAAATTCAAAAGTTGGAAAGGACCGTCCCAACCTGTTCGAAAGTTGGGGGGGGACGCGTCCCACGGGTCCCATAGGGTGGTTGCGCCTATTATTGTGGGGTTATAATTTTGGACAAAAATGGATTAATCTTAGGTACTACGAACGATAGCGCCACTGTTTGAAGTTACATAGACTTTTCAATTTATAAAATGTTTCATTCAACCACAAACTCGAAGCAATGATTGGATAAAATACAATTTACCTTCATGCCAGGTAAAATTAATAGACCTATATTCAGAGCTCTAATTATTTAAAATTGAAAATCAAAATCCGTGGAATGTTTGATTCGTTGTTAGTCACAAACAGTCGATCATCTGACTCATCCAGAAGAATCCTCCCTGGATTTTGTAATCCGTGTTTGTCTTTTGAGAGAATTTCTCTCTTGAATTCCAAATCTGAATCCAATAACAAAACTCGACTATTATTTCGATCAGCAACCATCACGAATCCAGATGTAACGACGTTCAAATAGACTGGAACATTCAGTTGTCCGATGGTTGATCCAGGTTTTCCCCCAAACGCCTTCCAAAGCTTTCCATCTGCATCCACTACACACACTCTATGCAGATCATCTTTAGTTGAGCCATGACTGACCACGAATTGACCACTGGCCAGTTTTATAGCATGCAGTGTATGACCAAAACCTGTGTCTGATGATAGATTTATCACACGGATCAATTGTCCATCTGGCGAATATTCTTTTAATCTATTTTTCTTATGAACAGCTAAAATCACATTCGACTCGTCTGTAACAGACAGACTTGCAACATGATCGTTTCCTGTTGACCAATTCTTTATTAATTTTCCTTTCGGATCAATTCTCAAGATTTCCTGCGTCTGAACGAAGTCTTTGTAGTCGATGATGTAGAGACATTTGATTCTGTTGCAGGATCCCATGTCTATTGGACGAAATAATTCGTTCAAATGCCACCGACGACTGAAACTTAATTGAATTGAATCGTAAACTTCAACTTCCGAACTTCTTTCACTCACAACAAACAGTTCTTTGTCTAAGATCGTCAATCCAAAGATCCCTTTCTTCTTCTCTTCTGCTGCTTTTGTTATGATCGTCTGAACTGAGACTGCATCTGATTTATAACAATGCTTACCTGAAACAAAAAACAATTTCTTGTCTTAGCTGTGTGAACTGTTAGACTTCACACTTCAAGAGGAAACGACGACGCGTATGCACTGACAAAAGAGGTCAACGCATTTAAAAGAAAACAATGGCGACCGAGAGACATATTGACAGATACATTAAATTTAGACAATCGCACACCGAGAGGCAGGCAGGCAAAAAACTAGCCAAGAAACCGCGCCTAGTAAGCGAATCAAATCTAGGGAGAACACGGTTATGTGAGCGTGGGCTCAGGTCATGACCAGTAGCCAACAATAGATTGTGGGGAGTAGGTCGTGGGGTTGTGGCTAGGATTTTAAAAGATGTTTCTAAATTGACACAGAAGCATCGATTAATAATTACTACTCTACAAAACATACGACCGCAAAGCATTCGTCTTCAACCGCGAGCGGACAGATCGCTTCTATACGGGGGCTGTCAGCGGACGAAGAACAGCCACAGTACACTGACCGCTTCGCGCCTCTCACGCCCTGTTTTACATGGTCTTCTTAAAACAATCCCAACCCACCTTGTGCTGCTCTCCATGGGGACCTGATACAAGCTATCGTGCGAGAACCAAATTGCTTTGACAAATGGTCTGATTTTCAGGCTTTCGAAGGAACTGTGCGAGTGAAACCAAGGTGAGGAGGACGAAAACACAACATCACGAAGACGATTCTGTTACGCATTGCAGATTAGCGATTGAAGGGGCCAAACCAATGCAACCATACGACCAAAGATGGACTGGATTCGATGACAAGTTGCAAGCAGTGGCGTAACAGCCATATAACGAAGGTGGACAAAGTCCAGGGGCCCCCGAGGTCCAAAGGGCCCCCAAGCTTTTTAACTAAAATATTTCTTGTACGTTTTGTCGGTTTTTCTTTGAGAATATTATAGTTAGGGGAAAGTATCACATTATATAAAATATGCTTTCATTATTTTTCTTTGCAAAGAGGCGACATTTGGTGAATGTCATAATTTAAATACTGATGACTTACATGTGTTTCATAAGACCACTGCTAAAACCACTGCAATTTAATTTGGAACAATGCCATCCCTAATATCCCAATTTTCCTAACATCCTTTTAAACGTAGTGATTGGGTCCACCGAGACAGTAGGCAATCATCCAGACCATTCCACAATCTCTTGCACTGACGAATTTCTGTTCTAATGCTTCTTTCAGCTTCTTAAATACCGAAAGGGACTTGATAGACGCATAAATTTGCGAACAGAAAGCTAGAATAGCCAAATTCATGAAGAACTACACTACACACAAGTCTCCGCGCCTCAGATTCACATTTCGGTGTGAACGTACTCGCATTACAAATTTATTTATAATAACAAAAATAGTCTACATGTACATTAGGCCTACATTATCGTATGTATGTATGTATGAGCACTTGTTATATCGCCCCTTCAAGATTTCTACTCAGAGGCGCTCCCAACTACAGCGCGGACACTGAATCGGAGTTTCACGCCGAAGCGCATGAGCAATTGCGAGTGAAGGACTTGCCCAGGGTCTCTACGCGGCGGTTTGAGGTGGATTCGAACCCGCAACCCTCCGGCTGCAAGGCACCGAACATACCCCATCACCACCCCGCCCCACATCTGCGAGGTTCGCTAATGTAAACATGCCGAAGTAGCATGTTTCCAATACTTATTTTGTGTAAGACTTAGTACGATTGATTTTCAGATATGCGCTTTTGTGCAGGATTCGTTATTTGTTTAGGGAAGCTATAAATGAGTTTAATAATAAATAATAATAATAATAATAATAATAATAATAATAATAATAATAATAATAATAATAATAATAATAATAATAATAATAATAATAATAATAATAATAATAATAATAATCATTATATGGCACCAGTCGCCGCTTTACCCAATCGACGTAACTTGGCTCAGAGACTCTGAACATCCATGCCATCTTCAGCTGTCGACGGGAATCCGTTCGCTGGTTCCACGTGTGTGCGTAGGCCCGCCACTGCAGGGTGACTCTTTCAGCTTACTGTGCATTTTTTGCTAACTGATGTAATATATTCGTTCGCATTACATTTAAAATTACGGGCTAGACATGTAAGAGATTCGTTCGCAATTACATTTTAAAATTACGGGCCTAGAGCTCTAGGTAGATTTCTTGAAAGGATGCTATATAAATATAGCGCCTGGATGATACCGGTATATCATGTTATATATTCAGTTACATACATACATACATACATACATACATACATACATACATACATACATACATACATACATACATATACATACACACATACATGCATACATACATACATGCATGCATGCATACATGCATGCATACATACATACATACATACATGCATAGGCTATATACATACATACATACATTCATACCAGGGTTGGGTTAATGCCGGCAACAACCTATTTTTTGCCGGGACAGTGGCATAAAACCGGTTATAACTGGTGGCCGACAACAACTTACCATGATACATACATACATGCATTATGATGCATACATACATACATACATACATACATACATACATACATACATACATACATACATACTGGTAAGGGCCCCCAAGCTTAGAGTGTCCAAGGGCCCCCGGTTAGGTTGTTACGCCACTGGTTGCAAGCCCAAGGCAACTACATGCAATCCTGCTAAGCAGTTGACGGCGACAGTTAATTGCCAGTAAGCTTGAAGAATGCACCTACAACGCAGCCATCCGTCTCATCTGAAGCGAGGATAAGCCGGAGCTGCACACACCGGAAACTCTGGCCGCGCTACGTCACTTAAGCATAGGCCTAAGCACCTGCCTGCGCCTGTGGACAGAAGAACTCCGTGTGATTCAGACAGGTCAGAGCGCATCATCGTGTTGCCGGTTTCGAAAGAAGAAGTCGCAAATGCAATCTCCTATTTCACAGCGTGTTCGGCTGGCGGTCAAATAAAGTAAGCAAAGTCCTACTATAAAGTAATTTTAACATTGGAGTTGTAATGGTTACTGTAAAATAATATTTTTTTCCATAGTAAATGCTACCGCAACAGATAGGCCTACGAAACAACGAGGCTTAGATAATCGATATTTCAATGTGATTTACCTGTTTTCGTGTTCTCCCAATCCTGATTTGTCTGTTCCTTTCTCTTCAGCAAATCTTGCACTGCATTTTGATGAGTTTCCAATTCTTGATTTAATTTCTTGTTGTCATCTTGCAGTGTCCTGCTTTTTGTTTTCTCGATATCCAGTTCTTGGTTAAGTTTGTCGGCGTTGACCCGAAGAGTTCTGCTGGTCGTTTTCTCTTTTCCCAGTTCTTGCTCAAGTTTCGCAACTGTTGTTCGCTCATTTTCAAAATCCTTTTTCAATTTATTTATGTCCACTTGCAGAGCTTTCTTGAAATCCAGTTCTTGCTCTAGTTTTTGTACCAGTTTCTTGTTTGTCACTTTCTTGTTGTCCAGTTCAAGTTTCAATTGACTTATTTTCGCACTGTAACTAGCCGCATTCTTATTTAGCTCTTCTTTCAAAATGCCATTAGTCTCTTTCTCGTTGTTTACACTTATTTTGAGTTGTTCATTTTCTAACCGAGAAGTTTCCTTCTCTCTTCTTTCCAATTTGATATCTTCCTTCAGGATATGAATTTCGCTACTTTGCTTTTGCATTAGAGCAACTTTGGACGTAGTCCTACTTGTTTTCCATTGCTTCTTGTTACATTCTTCTGGAAATATAATAGATAATTTGTAGCTTATTATCTTCGTTTTTGTATTTGAAATTATAATATAACAATCTACTCAAATGTACATGTAGTTGCATTACACGCAAAGCAATGTAGCAACCTATGGTAAGTACAAAGAAGTATCCCATAATAATTCCCTGAATTACATTGATACTTGAGATATAAAAGCCACAACTGTAACGGAAGCGTATCGTACTTTATACATCAGTGCTTCCCAACTACCCCGAAACCAAGGGTGCCGCGAACCTTCTCAAACGATCCAATGGCTGGATTTCAGTTTGGCAGAAACAAGAAATTTGAGCAGCTTGTCCGTCAAAATTTTTAAAATATTTTAATTATCACTACCAGCCATGCCCTATAACTATTTTTATACTTGAAGTAGTGTATAAATAGTCGGAAAACTGCTGTTGAATACAATGCGGCATGAAGATAAAGAACTGACTGAAAGGAAAAAACACATTAAAGACAGGTTGCCCTGCCGTTGTGCTTTGTTATAAAAAGGTTGTCAACGAATGTCATACGAGCTGACGCGTATGGTGTTTAACAAATGCTGCCACTTACCATCAATCTCCCCAATCAAGTTGTCGTCTTCAAGTAATTCCTCCAATTCGGATTTCGTGAAGCAGAACTGAAGGGACTGAGTTTCTCCTTCCATTAGAGACTGACTTTGTTCTTGTAACTCGGCTGCTTTAACGGATAAATCATAAACTGCCCGACATATATCACTAGCTGATCCTTTAGCCATCATTTTCTGACAGTAAGAACTGTAACTCTGTAAGCAGGATAGATGTGCATCAATATCATCTGCTTCTATTTGGATTTCTTTCAATTTGCTTCGACTTAATGAAGAGAGACTTTGCAAAAGAGAATTTGCCTGAGAATCCGCAAACTGTTTCAACTCATCTCTTCTCTTCATAACATCCTGTTGCAACCTTTCCACTTTCTGTTGCATATCCTCTTTAGCTTCCAAGAGTTCCGCTTTTTTCCCTAGAATCTTGGAGTTGCACTTATTTATTGTTTCAATATTGCTTTCTATCTGTTTACGAAAGTCGTCAACATATTTGCTAATATGATAACCGTCGTGATGTTTATGGCCGTCAATGAAACAGACAGCGCACTGCACTGTTTTGCATTCGATGCAATATATATCAAGAACCCTTTGGTCATGGAGTTCACAAACACTGGGTGCTAGATTCGTCATTACGTTATGGTTACTTTCTTGTTGCTCGTTTATTGACATCAATTTATGATTCTTATTTAACTTGAATTTTCTATGTTGTCTGCAGCATTCTTCACACAACTTCTGCTTGCAGTCAGTACAATACATTTGAGCTTTCGATATCTCCATTGCCGCTTCCTCAGTATCCTCCAGACATACATCGCATATGTCACTTGATGAATCAGATGGGTTAGGAACATTTGCCGACCGTATGAGTTTTGCAAGAAAGAAATTATTAGGAAGTCCAGAAAATCCTTCTGAAGGTACCTTGAACTGTCGCCTGCAGATTGGGCACGACATCTCATCACCGGGTCCTTTGTTTGTGGCAAGCCCGATCTTTTGAAGACATTTCAAGCAGAAAGTATGAATGCAAGGTAAGGCTTTTGGATCGGTGTAGACATTGGTACAGATGCAGCAACTGATTGTGTCGTCAAGGTCTTGTTTCTTAAAGGCAACGTGGATTGACTCTTCGGCAGTCATTTTATTGTCTTAATTCTAAGGTAGCATAGGCTTACAGCAACAGAGTAAGAATCGTGGTCAGCCTTTTTATTGTCCTGAATTACAAGGTTTTAAAACTTACTTGTAATTTCACAATTCGCAACCCTGTGTTATCTTTATTATAATTGCAATCGCAACCTCAATGCCCGAAAAGAGTCTTCGGGAACCAACTTGTTCGCATGCGAGTAGTAAAAATCAAAATTCGTCACTCAGGTGCGGCCATGTTCGGTCCCACGTCAAGATCAAAGGACAAGCAGAAGATAAATAAGAAGATATCGCATATAGGTTAGGTCTGTGCTATTTTTAGCGATACTAGTCAACGATATATATATAATATATATATAGGCCTATAGGCCTATATACATATAAATAAACCTTTAACACAGCTATGAGCAATTGACTTATGGACTGCTTATCACCAACGCTTTATCAAATGAGGTCCACAAAACTGCTTCGGTTCATAGTAGAGGGTTGCCATCTGAGGGGGCCCGATAGCGCATTGGATAACATCTGGCACAGAGAGCGAGAGGTACCGAGTTCGAGCCGTTGGGCGGATATGCTTTGTAGGCTGCTATTAGCGCCGTTGTATTGCAGGCTGTCTGTTCTGTTAGTAGTTAAGATTTAAATTGCATAACATGTAAATGTACAGTGCAGTGCGTTTGTCAGGCGCTTATTAAAGAAAAGATATTATTATGTTATTATTATATTATTATTATTATTATTATTATTATTATTATTATTATTATTATTATTATTATTATTATTATTATTATATTATTTTTATTATTATTATTATTATTATTATTATTATTATTATTATAATATAAAAGATATTATTATTATTATTATTATTATTATTATTATTATTATTATTATTATTATTATTATTATTATTATTATCACGCTAGATTGTCAGAGATTGAAAACTCCGCCGCGACATAAAGTTAAGATTTAAATTGCATAACATGTAAATGTACAGCGCAGTGCGTTTGTCAGGCGCTTATTAAAAGAAAAGATATTATTATGTTATTATTATATTATTATTATTATTATTATTATTATTATTATTATTATTATTATTGTTATTATTATTATTATTATTATTATTATTATTATTATTATTATTATTATTATTATTATTATTATTATTATTATTATTATTATTATTATTATTATTATTATTATTATTATTATTATTATTACACTAGATCAGTGTTTCTTAACCAGTGTTCGACCGAACCCCTGGGGTTCGGTGAGCCAGTGCCAGGGGTTCGGCAGAGGTCCTCTGAAATATATACATATTCAGGGTCAGTGAGTGTGAGTGAAAAATCATTTGCTATTTTATTTTATTTTTCGACTTTTATTTAATAAAATAGTTAACTGTTAGTAGTTCGTGTATTGAATGTATTAATATTGTATCACATTTTGGTACAATTTTTTATTTCCTTTTGTTCCCATTAGTTAAAAATTATTGTTCAAACTTGAGGGGTTCGGTGAGTGGTCATGGATTTCTCTTCGGGTTCGGCTCCCTTGAAAAGGTTAAGAACCACTGCGCTAGATTGTCAGAGATTGAAAACTCCGCCGCGACATAAAGAAATTGTACAATTATCGTTCTACTAGCGCCAAATCATTTAAATAAATGAGTTGGCCTACTCGTGTCTTGAAAGTGACACCAGAAGTCGCCACAGGTGTTCCTTGTTATCTCGTGGTCAAACTGCATTACATTTTACGATACTTTAAGCAGAATCTAATTTTTTGTAATTTCCAAAGATCACAAAACAAAAGGGGTGCTGCGTGTGATTCATCAAGAAACAAAACTTGTGAATACCAGGCTCGGACAGATTATAGTGACATGTAAATTTCAGTGGTGGTTCTCGCACAGATGTTAGTCTTCTGAACCACCGTAAACGTTGTTATTGTTATATAATTATTATTGTTACAAATAGAAGAGAGACAAAGCACTGGATTGGTGGTCACATAGGCTACTTAATGGCAATTCACTCACATGGGCAAGATAAGTGAAGGAAATATAGTAGGAAAGAAATCCGGACCAAGAATCATGATGCTGCACTGAACTATTATAATAGATAAACAAATAGACGGAAATATAGAAAAGTCTGGGAAATTAGGTAAAACAGAGAATGAAGGCGTCTTTGCAATCCTGAACTTGCCTTACGAGAGGATATTGAAGAAGTAGTTTCAGTTTAACGACACTGTGCGATAACAAAGATCATTAGCGTCGCCCTCCTCCTTCATCCAGGCTTGGGACTGGCACTGCCAGAGTACGAGCAGTGGCGGAGTTCATATTGAAAACGACTATAGGACAACGTGGAAACCACCCTGATAACCTTGGCCTTTGAAGAGTCATCGAATCGACGAAGCATATTTTTATTACTATACATGAAGTCATATAAACAAATTAAGAGAATTTATAAGAAATGTATTGGTCTGATTGTACAAACGTATATACTAATCTAATGGGATTACGTGATTAAGTCGAACTATGCGTATATCATGGATGGCCATAAGTTTTTGGACTGTTTTCCTTCCATAGTTGTAATTAATACTTAACAAGCGCACAAGTACATTTGCTTAGCGTACATATTATCATCATTATCATCATCGTCATCAACAACAACATCAGCAACAACAACAGCTTCATCGAAGACATAAATATAATCAAATTCAACGTAATCATCCTAATCGATAGCAACGTCGCTATTGTCATTATCACCATCATCATCACCACCCTCATTTGTTCCGAGCCCCTCTCGTTCTGCCAGTTCCATCAACAACACGTTGGCAGCTGGACTCATCTTTCGTACTTTGACTTTACGTGTATTGACTGAATTTTCCTAACGTACACTTAAAGTCGAGCGTACATTTCCGTCAGGTGTAGGTCCTACATCGAAGACGAGAATGCGTCCATCTCTCCACTTTCCTCGACTGAAGTAATCATATTCATTGTCTACGATGAACAGTCTTCCACTGGAATCGTCCAGTTGCATCCTGACTGGACATCTCAGACCACCGTGGCTCCTAGACACTAACAGCCTCTTGTAATGCAAATCCTCACTCAACAATAACACTCGGTTCTTGAACGTATCAGCCAGTAACACCGTTCCTCCTCTGTCGACCACAACGTGAACTGAACCCTTAAGATTTGTGTCGCCTTCTCTGATAAACGACCGTACAGTCTGTCCATCACCGTCCACTAAGGACACTGTGTGCAATCGGTCATCGTCTTGGCTGACCACGAAATGACCATTGGTCAGTTTAACTGAATGCCATGGACTGGACGCATTCGGAGACAGAACGACTTCTCTGATAAGTTGACCATCTGGTGAGAATTCCTTCAACATATGTTTGTCAGTAACTGTGAGGACGATGTTCCCGTCGTTTGCAATCGATAGTAATCCTTTGTCTTCGCCAGTAAGCCATTTTCCAATTACCTTTCCACTGGAATCTAACCGAACAATCTCCTTCTGCATGAACTTCTCTTTCCAGTCAATAACGTACAGACATCTGTTTCTATTGCATGATACAATGTCTCTTGGGTTTACGAAGTCCATCGTAGCGGGAATTCTGCGTTTGAATTTGAAGGTGTTGGTGCTGAAGACGTCAATCTTCGACATCTTTTGTGTTAGGATGAACATCTCTGGGTCGAGGATAGCCACTCCCCAGATGGGCTTATCCTTCAGATCCGACATCGATGTCTTGATTGTCTTGATTAAGAATGGAGTCTGTCGGTAGTTAGTAGATTCGTTGTCTGAAACACACGTGAAGCACATAGAAGTCTCTGTATCGGCGTCTAGACATGTTATGGTTATAAAGAGAAATGAAATAATGAACACTAGTAGTCTATTATATTTCATTTTAACGTAAACTTCAACATTGTCACAACTCTGTGTATATGTATATACCATAAGATATGGATAAATGAATATATCGTTTCCTCGTTAATTTATTACACAGATTACTCAGCAATGGGAAGCAGAAATTTAAAAGTGGAATGTTGGCAATTCTTTGCATACTGAAGTTAGCAATATTACAAGATAATTGTACCAATATAAAAACTAGATGTGTTACAATTGTTACATATCCAATAATAATCCATTGTCCAAGGTACAAGCTCAACGCTTTTGCAGTCACCCATTCTTGTACCGGTAGCCGAAAAGGCGAAAACAATACGATTCAAAGAGTGTTGCCTATCCTAACAATGACAACAACTTGAATGTTAAGCAATTTTAGGATCGTTGATGCCATTGCTGAAAAGACAAGATGTCTCTGCTCAAAATCAAAATCTTAAATTGAGAAAACGTGGACATTATCGAAAGCGCATTGGGATGCATTGGTATTACGTAGATGGCATAATCTTCTGTTAATCCCCGCGAGGTTTAAAATAATGTAAAATATGATATTCACGACGGAGTTATTATGGACTTGTGCCATATTTTACAATAATATAAACCGTTCTAATATGTGTCAAGTATATGCTACAAGCTGTATTATTTGCAAGTAATTTAATCCATTGTCCAATATCCTGACAATATGCAGGTCTAGAGTTCTGACCTGCAGAGTGTATCTGGTCTGTGACTGTCTCAGGCTCAGCAGGGAGCATGTCTTGATTGGAGACAGGCACCTGCGCAGATTCACCGGAAGATGACTTCATTTGTTCGTCAGACACGGAATCAGAGGAAACGTTGTCAGTTACATCCACTGCAAAGGATAATAAGTCATCTTACTCTTATAGGTAATCGAGTACGACTTTACATCATATGGTGATAAATGGAGAGTGACACACTGACACTATCTATATTATGATATGTAGAGCTGTTAAGATTAGAATAAGCTCTACGAAAAAAGACTAGAATTGAGACCAGTGTTTCCGTTAACGCCCAAATGGCCGTATTTACGTCCGTAAAGAACGTACAAAAGGTCCAAATATTTTAGTGTGATAGCCGAAATACATGAGCTACGTCCAAAAAAATTCCAGGTCAGGGCGTAAAAACGTCCTCTTTTTGGACTATAACGGAAACACTGATTGAGACTGTATGAAATTGGGAGACAAGTCGAGATAGGCAAATAGTTTAGATCAAGCAAAGGCAGGATAACCAATTAATCAAAAGTATATGAGGATGGAATAACTTCTATGAATAAAGAAATAATTAGATTCAATAAAGTATACGACGTAATGGCATATAGACTGGGTATAAGGCATATGGAATGGCGAATGATGGTCCGGTTATGCAATATTTTGATGAGCCCAGTCACTGTTTTGGCTTCGGCAAAATCAGTAAAGGCAATTGGTGTGCACTGTGACGTTAGTAGATTACTGACATTGGCATGCAGGCGTAGTGTTGTGTGCTTACCTTGTATACGACCTATTTCACAAGTAGGCCTATAACTGACCCATGTAAGCTTGAACTAAGGTAAAAGGTCATGAATGAAAAATGAGAGAGATATATAGGTATATATTATATACATAGATACATATATTATATATATATCTCGAACCTCCTACTAAATCTTCACAACGCATCCACACCTGCGCATAATATACATTATGCTCATATAGCCTAATAATGATATTAATTTATTCAAGCCTATACTGGTTTGTATAGGCCTAACTTTAATAATAGCAGGTAAGGTGTTACTGTAAAATGTGATATATTGAACATCTTTGATTGCACGAAGTAGCTCTAGAAGACGAGTATATCATGTGAGCCCCTTAGAATAACAGTGGACCAAGTCCATAGGATTAAATAAGGACTTGGTCCACTGTTATTCTAAAGGGCTCATTGTATGGTGTCAGGCTTGGTGAAGTGGCAGACTAAAAAGATTGCCTGAAGAAAGAGGGCGACTATGAAAATATTCACAATTTTCTATTGCGTCCATATGACCTCGACTCCGTTCACTTTTCAATAAACTCATCGGTTGAGACCCTCCACCAATAGGCCTAGGCCTATATCCCCCTCTTGCAGTCATTCTTTACAGACAGTGCTGCCGATCTGATCGTAAACACAGGCAATACATACGCCTCGTAAACGACATTAGTGCTTTCAAAGGCTGTCCAAACGCGAGTGAATGCAAACAGGCAGACGACTTGAAACATAATATTATTATATTCTGTCGTTAAAAGCAACGATGGAACATAAATCTCGAAGCATCATTCTGTCGGTTTCTCATCGGTCGCGTTTGACAATAGAAAGAAGCTTGAATACAACTTGACTATAAAACGTCAGACTATGCACTGCGGTAAATAGCAGATAGCCCTACACAATACATGTTCTGAGTCACTTAATAAGTATTGCGATGCAAAAGGCCAACTTTGAAAGGAATCCGATCTTTCTCATAATACATGTATTTGCAAATAATTATAGGGCCTATGCCTCATCGTAATATTTTCATTATTTATTTTTATCTAACCATTTGGATATCCTCATAGACTTGGGGAAATATGCGATGTGGGTTTTTCGTGTGACATGTAGGCTAATTGTAATTGTAATTGAACATTTGTATAGCGCCACTCAGAGAATCAGAGGCGCACTCCCGACCCAGGTCAGTGCTGCCTCTAACAAATATGATGTTCTTCAAGCGTTTCCGAAACAGAGGAAGAGAAAGGCTGAGGAGGTCAAGACGCAATTCATGCGGAAGGTGGTTCCATCTACAGAGACCGACAAAAGCAAAGCTTCTGGATTGAGCAGTTGCACCACGCATGCGAGGGACAGCCAGAAGGTCTCTGGCCGCCGAGCGGAGAGCAGAGTGACTAGGGAGTGTAGAGACCGATGTGCATAAGGTCTGAAGATATGAAGGAGCTACCCCGAGCAGAGTTGGGCTTAAGTGTGAGAATTTTGAAATAAATGAGGTGGGGCACAGGAAGCCAGTGGAGATTTTGCCGAATGAAGGAAGATGAAACTTATGTGAGGTTCCTTTGGGAGACCGCAAATAATTCGAATGGAAGCGTTTAGTATTGATTGAAGCTTGAAGAGGTATAATAGTGAAGAGAGAGACCAGCATAGATGGAGTTGCCGAAGTCAACCCTAATACAAAACAGTGCATGGACAAGAGTGTTGACCGCGTGAGTCGAGAGTTAGTGACGGATGGTGCGAATTTGACGTAGGGGGCCGTCCATAAACGACGTCACGCACCTGGGGTTCGGAAATTTGTGACGATGTGTGACATGGGGGTGGGGTCAGAGAAGTGTGACGTCACATCAGATCTGTGTAATTAAATTTAACAAATAACAACAATTTAATTTGAATAATAGCAGCACTAATTTTGAATATTAAATTTTCATAATTGTTTTGATTATTTTAATGTATACGGGCACCATTATTAATAGTTTTCTAATAATTAAAATATTTGGTCACCGTTAGATTTTAAAATATTCATGCTCTCCCTATTTATTCCACGAAGGAGCATTTTGCATCGCAATGGAAATTTGGTTTTAGGGGGGGTCAGAGCTTTGTGACATAATTATTCAGGGGGTGTAACTTTTTGTGACGAAGTGTGACGAGGAGGAGGGGCGGTCAAAAATCGGCCAAAATTGCGTTACGTCATTTATGGACGGCCCCTAGATGATAAAGGCATGTTCGAGAGATGCGATTGACATGGTTTGAAAATGAGAGAACTGGATCCAGGGTAAAGCGCAGATCCCAAACTGAGGCAGAGTAGCGGAAGTCTGGGAAATCGTAATCGTAAAGACGAGATCTCTAGAGCGTCAAAAGCGAAGTCGCGGGAACCAGCTTATTCACAGGCAAAGTATCACGGAGGAATTCCACGTCAATCTTGGCTTATTTGGGCTCGACTGCCAAGCCAGATTAATTGGATTTTGTCTGAATTAAGGCGGAGACGGTTAGAAGACATCCAAACGTCCAGCGCCGTGGTGACCTCAAGGACCCTCGCGACCAGTGAAGCAGCTGCGCTGGCTGGACCATGAGCAAAGGCTTGGTTGTCATCGGCGTACTGATGAGCCGAGAGCCCGAAACCCTTTTGAGAGTGAGTATGTATCCGACTGATTAGAGCTATCCTTCTGTTACACGGAAAGTTCGAGCTTCGCATGAAGAGGTTACTGTATAATGTACAGTGACCTTCACGAGCAGTAGCTCAGCGCCATCGACTTTCTTTCGTATAGTATCAGATACATTTGTATTGCATTTCAGATTTTGACGGAAGACCTACATTCAGTCAACCTGCGGCTTTCTTTATCGAATTCATAATTATACTTAGGCTGCCAGTTTAAAAGAGTCTGTGGAAATCGAACGAGGACTGATGACTGTGAAAACTGTCAATTGGAAAATCCCTCTTTTTCTTGTAGACAAATAAATCTTACATATTGTAAAAGTTTCATATTTGCCAGTGAAATGAAAATCTTACCGCATAATTTTCCGTTCAGATTCTGGTCCTTTGAGTCAAGTATCTCACTGAAACTGGACTTCTGGAAGGATACTACAAGCGAGGGAATCTGTAGCTGCATTAAAGAGCCATGCATTGCAGACAATTCATCTGCCCTGTTGTTTAAATCGCCCAAAGCCAAACAGATGTCACTATCCGTTCCTTTGCTCTTGATCTCATCACAGTATCTCCCGAAACTCTCGAATATCGCTAAATGTCGTTCAACGCCGTTGCTGGCATTTTCAATGTCCTCCAGTCGCTTCTGCTTTATGGAAGACATTTCCTCCAGCAGCGACTTAGTGTCCTCTTTCAGTCGTGCTTTAAGTTCGTCACGTGTTTGGATAATCTTTGTCTCGATGTTTTGCATCGTCTGAAGAAGTTTGTTCCTGTTATTTTCTAGTTCTTGGCGTCTGCGCAAGATGTCGGTGAGACAACCGGACAACTTGCAAAGATTCTGGCCAACCTCTTTACGAAAATCGTCTAAGATTTCGTCGACGCTTGCCCAGTTGTGAGTCTGGTGGTTTTCTATGAAGCACCAGGAACATACGACTTTTTTGCAGTCCTTGCAATACGAATCAAGGCGGTTCTTCTCGTGTATGGTACATAGGTTTTGTGCAAAAGTTCCTAGTAGACCGATGTCGTGTGCGGCTTTGCTATTGCTCAAAGTGACAAACCTGTGTGTCTTCAGAAGTTTGTTCTTTTTGTGAAGTTGGCAACAATCGTCACATAGTTTCTGATGACATTCTGAACAGTATACCTTTGCTGAGGCAATCACAGATGATAGTTGTGAGTCATTGTTTTCAATACACGCATCACATGGATGATGCATTGTCGGGTTAAGTATTGTTGCCATCTTGACCAGTCTTTCCATGAAGAAGTTCTTCTGGAGTCCTGCAAATCCCTCTGGTGGAATGGTGAACTCCTGCCGACAGACTGGACAAGACATTGTGATTCCTTTCTGAAGCTTACGTGACACCGACTGAGTCTGTTCTAGACACTTCAGACAAAACGAATGAAAGCAAGGCAACATTCGAGGATCGGTGAAAATGTCATGGCAAATACAGCATTCCGTTATATCTCTGAGCTCCTCCCTGACCTTCAGAATATTCGCCGCATCCATGTTGATCTTTTGTCTGTAGGGTAGTTAATCTTATAGTTATTTTATACGCCTGCAGAGATAGTCTGATGAAATTATATAATTACACATAACAGACTAGCATAAAAAGTTTACTGCAGCGAGTTACCCATATGTAAGCCCAGTGTTGCTACAGCTTCTAACACGGTCTGTCGAGTCACTGAGGAGAACAGTCATGAACAGACAGTCAGTTGATATATATGTCCTTCTAAACGAATGGGTGTGACAATAAATAAAAGAGTTCTTTATACAACGGTTATTTTTAGAGAACGTTGTCTCTTGACAAGGCGATATTCAAAAGTGAACAACTGTCAACTGACTGCACAACGGTACAGTGTACAGTCATGATTGATGTCTTGTAAAGATGTTTTCAGAAATATATAAAGCTGTCACTTTACTGCATATAGACCTCTTTTTAGGTTCAACTAGTTCTGCACTGAAAATTGCTATACTATTTACCTGTAATAAAGGCCTTACGTAGATACAAATTTTGGCAGAAAAATGTAGTAATTGGAATTACTCATTCAAATTTTTTCTTCATGACGGTTGTATGTTTAGCTGGGTTTTTCCACAGCACTTAAAGCTGCTCAATGAGTGCTCAACGCTCCTCTTTTTTATCATAATCAAATAGATTGTTCTCATGAGTGTTTTAGTTGCATACAACGCAGAGTGAAAAATAACTTGACTTTTTGTCATCTAAAGTGTTTAGTAGTCTTATAAAACTAAAAGAGGACCTGTTTAAGTTTAATTTGGATTTTGTGCCCATTAATAAATTCTCAGAACATTCTTGGATATAACTAACAATTTAAATTTTACACCTACATTAGGTAGGCCTAATCCTTCATCACAAACGTGACGTCTAAAGCATCGACGCTATCATAGCTTAGTCATCAATCAAGTACTGACAGAAATCGCGTAGGTTGTAGTAGCCGTATTTAATGCAGAGTGAAAGGTCTAAAAATTCCATATCTGCACATAAATAAAGCATAGGACATTCTATGCCTAACCATGCGTCAGCTATAAACTGCTGCCTTCATAGACAAAGGTGTCAAAGGACACCTAGGCTGACGCTGCATTTCTTAACGGTGTCTAAAACCCCGAGAACGGATTGAGAAGATGTACATCGTAGGCCCCTATACAAAAAACATAACTTATGACATTTTGAAGTGTTCGCAGTTAGCGTAACGGTACTGTCACAAGTACACAATTAGACCTATACATGAGACCTATTATACATGATAGCTCTGAGCACTTTTTTACTACAAGGGTTCGCATTTCGAATCAGAGATGAATAAAACTATATATGACACTGTGACCAGATTGAGATGGCACGGTCATGTAATGAGAAGATAGGATGCAAACTGCATGAAAAGAATTATGACAGCAGAGGTCAACGGAGGCCACAGCCCACAGTCGGGGACAGCAGGAGAAGAGATGAGGAGACACGCTACAACAAGATCTGAAGTCTCTTAAATTGAAGAAAGACGATATTCGTGGCAGAAACAAGTGGAGAACAAGGATCCGTGTGGCTGGC
This sequence comes from Aporrectodea caliginosa, assembly GCA_020284085.1. Classification (NCBI taxonomy): domain Eukaryota; kingdom Metazoa; phylum Annelida; class Clitellata; order Crassiclitellata; family Lumbricidae; genus Aporrectodea; species Aporrectodea caliginosa. Next base: position 1,028,484 of record JACEVL010000036.1, read on the forward strand.
CAATCCTCTGGGAGGGATAAATTAGAGACTGAAGGAGATAGTGTTTGACGGTAACGGTGGTTAGGCTAACGACCAGGATGACTAGCCAGCCCAGTACCTGGGGTCCAGGGCTGCCAAATCTCAATCCGCGGGGTTGGACTACCGTGGTATGCCACAAGACACTCGATTATTCTAAAACTTTATAAACAGAAATCGACTGCACCATAATAGTTAGTTGTTGCCGTACGGTAACTCCTTTTAGACGCCGTAAGAATTCACTGTATAGCCTAACGGTCGCATCAACAAGATAGCGCCGTCGCCAAAAGTAATCTGCTGCAGTAATGCTTTTCAGTCATCGCCGAGATAGTCCGTCTTGTTCTCTGTCTTTTTTGAGTCAAGTCTTTTCCTGTTATGTTATTTTGGTATTTACCTATTTTAGATTTGTGATCGTTTTCATTCATGAGTCGTCAGTTGTTTCCTGTGCAACATATTAGCAACTTTAGATTTGACCTGCTTTGTGTAGCCTACTTTTGTCATCTGCAAATTTTTCGACCCCATCTCTTTTTTGAAAGCTAAAACACTCAGTAGTATCGGCAAATCTCAAATGTAAATTTTTAAGTGATCCAAATAAACGCCACCGAAAGGTTTCAATCGCGCGTGACCGACAGCATGATAGGTAGGCCTAGGCCCTACTTTCGCGACTAATAAAGCAGACTAATAGGTAATTTTACTGAACGATAAAAGTAGGCTAGCCTATTTGTCCATCGTGTTCGAGATCTGTAAAGATGACAGTCTTCGGACTTGAATTAAGAAATTTCCAGATTGGGCATTAGGAGTTTTTCTCACAGTTAAACTAACGGTAAGTGAAGGTGAACAAGTGTTGCACAGATCCTGTAAATTTTGTAGAACCCTAAAATGTATGTGTATTTAGTACGTCTATGTGCGACGAATACACGCAGTAGGCTATAGGCCTACATTTAAATAGGCCTACCTTTTGTTGCTGTCGTTTTATGCGGGTTGCTGTAGGCCTATGCATGGTTCGCTGGTTTGAACTGCACCATCCCTCATAGGCTACATGTCTATAAATCAGGCGAGAATGCTTGTCACTTCAATCAAAATAAAGTCTTAAGGAACGTCAGCACAAAGGTTTGATTTGTGATAAGGCGTTGGTGTAGCTTATGCTTGACACATAATATTAGAACGGTTTAAATTATTGTAAAATATGGTACAAGTCCATAACAACCCCGTCTTGAATAGGCCTACCCCGCCTTGAATAGGCCTACCCTATTTTAGGCTAAATCATATTAGACTTACCCAGGGCCGGATTAAGACTTCCGGAGGCCCTAAGCCAAGACCTGGTTGAAAACATCCGGGGGCCCCAACCCCAAACATGGGCGTCCGGAGGGGGAAGGGAGCATTGCGCCCCCGGATTTTGCAAATACTTAAAAAATTGCTTATTATCTTGGTTTCTTACAATGAAAGGCTATTATTTTTTCAACAGTTTTATTTTTTATCCAAACTAGTCAAGATAACATGAAAACTTAAAATATAAAAAAATTGAACTTTTAACAGTTTTGTGTTTGAAATAAGCGTTCAGAAATAGCTGAAAACGGATCCCAGAACGCAGAACATATCATGTCAAATGCTTCCAAAAGCATTGGCGGCTATTGGGATCCGCGCCAGACACCTAATTGCGGAAGCGAGTACTGACGGTGATGTGATAGGTTGCTTTCGGCACCCTGGTTTGTCCGGTCCCAACGATTCAAAACTTTTACCCCCTAAAAAGAATTCTTTGACCCCCAAAACAATTCTCGTGGACACCCATGATTATGTTATACTAAATTTAGGTAATTTCAGAATTTTCACTCGCTTGCGACCGGTAACCGTGTCAACAATGCGTCAATATAGCCGACTCAGAGCGGGAAATATTAGAGTTTCGCTTTGAGCCTTTGGCGTCTGCCGTCGGTCGCTAGGGGCCCCTGTACAGACTGAGAGTGTGAATCTGCATTCTGCAACTATAGGGTCAGTATTTAGTGAGTAGTAACTAAAACTTACTAGCGCTAAATTATTAAATTATTTGAAATTAATTTAAATTATACAAAACTAGGAATTTGCTGCAACAATTTGATTTAATTTCTGCGGATTTTGGGGCCCCAAAACCTTGCGGGGCCCTAAGCCATGGCTTATCTGGCTTATGGGTTAATCCGGCACTGGACTTACCGGGGATTAATGGGAGATGGTGATGAGTCATATCAAGAAATCCTATGTAGGCAGAGACAGAGGGATCAGCTTCAGTTGTATATACATCAGCACAGTGCCATTTGGATCGGTTCGGAATTGTGAATGGCGAAAACTGAAACGGCTAGGCATATTCCTATAGTCAAGGCTTGGAATTTCAAAAGGGCTCTAGAAATCACTGTCAAAATCTGCTATGTCAAAAATGTATAGGCCTAGGCTAAGCTACAATATTCCTCCTTTATTAATTCATCGATGAGCATAATGTTAAACAGGAAAAATATTAGGCCTATTGGTTAAATTAAAATACTTCCGCCTTTGATAATTATTAATTACTCATAAATTACCAAATAATCGATAAATAATTAGCAATTATTCTTAATCCATATCCAACAACAACTAGGCCTACCACTGAAAGGTTAATTTACATCGATAAGGGCGCGCACAAAAAGGGCGCGACACAAAGGGGCGCACACAAAAGGGCGCTCTCACATAAGGGCGCGGTCAATTAAGGGCGCTGTCAAATAAAGGCGCGGGTTAATAAGACCGTGTTCCAATATGAGCGCGCGTCAATTAAATAGGCCTACATGTTTATGAAAGAATACATAATACATGTACTAACATTTAATCGCTAATAAAAGCATGGCAATTCAGAAATTATTGTCGATAAAATAAACTTTTATTATAAGCACATTTAAATCTCTATTAATCCAGTGAATGAAAATGTGTAGATAAGGTTGTTGCTTAATAACTCATTGATTATGAAGCAAACATAATAATATATTTAATCGCAGTTCGCGTACTAATGAAGTCGGGTGTAGATAAAGTTGTCGCTTTATAACACATTGATTAGGAAGCAAACGTAGGCCCTAATAGAGATTCAAATGGGCCTATTGGCTTAATAAGAGGGTAAAACCGTAGTTTACGTTGCCAAATTATATTATATATTTTCAATTTAAATGGAAGCTGGATCGATTAAAATAAGTGTTGGCCTAAATTAAAGTTGGATTGATGAAACTAATTCTTTGTTTAAATAGAAGCTGGATTCAGTGTTTTAGTTGTCAAAAACTAACTGGGGGGGTCGAAAATTTTGCAGATTTCGAAACTACACGATCACAGGTATAAATTAAATTTTAATGTTGTTAATATGAAACAACTGGTGACTCATGAGATATCTTAGTTTCTTCTTTAAATTTATCTATGTGACATAACAAAGAAATTACATAATCATAGAGGCGTAGCCAGGAAAAAATTTCAGAGGGGGTTTTAACTTTTAAGTTTTCGGGGTTCTCCATTGGAAATGGTCGTATTTTTATACATACTTAGTTTGTAATAACATAATGCATTTATTTGGGGGGGGTTGAACCTGTAAAACCACCCATTAAAAACGCCCATGCATGACCACATAGACAAATCACCTGGTTTTTGGAAAGTAATTCAATAACACAAACCATAATGCATAGATTCTTACACTATACCGGGTAGTTTACAAAAATAATTTTGGACTATATTTTGTGATTTCTTTTTCTTTGGTAACCCAGTGGCTTTGTCCAAAGCACCATGTCTGCCAGCTTTAAGACAAGAAATAACATATTTTTCTACCTTCCATGCAGTAAGAGGTGGACCATTGATGCCAATCATCAACAGCTCATTCACTGAACTCACCAGAAGCCTGTTTCTTCCACTAGTGTGACATAAATTCATCTGACTGAATCCTCTTTCACACTCAGCAGATGAAACAGGTAGCCTAGAACTTCCAACTAAGTAATAATTGGCTGCAATTTCTGCCCAAGCATTAAACCATCGCTCTTTTTAAGCATAGAATATTCAAGCAAAATATCAGCTGCGTCAGAATTACTCATTCCAAACTCTACTCAATGCAATGTCTTTCTCCACACACTAAATAGCCTCAACCATGTGCTCGAACTATAGCATAAGAGGAAAAGGAAATAAACGTGTTACAGAAATTGGCTTTCACCTTAATTCTGTAGGCTGGTTCTCCGCTCTCAGTCACAAACCATAACATTAAGTAAGTAACTAATTTGCTTAAAAGTAAAGGAATTGGGCTATAATATATTCTTTTGTACTTGATGACATAGCAACAGCCGGGGGGGGTCAAGACCTAACCCCCCCCCAGCATCATTTCAGTTACTTAGCTGAGGGGTTGGAAAAAGAACCCAGCATCATTTCAGCTACTTAGCTGGGGGTTAGAAAAAGAACTAGGGGTTGAACCCCCAACAACTAAAACACTGGCTGGATTGATGGAAATCATTGTTTCCGTAAATAGAAGCCGAATTGATTAAACGAAGTCTTCACTTCAACAGAAGCTGGACTGATGAAGTTTTTGGCTCAAATAGAAGTGAGATTGACGAAAACAATTCTTGCCTAAATAGAAGTTGGAATGATGAAAAAATTCTTGGTTAATTAAATGATAGCATTATGTTTGATTTCAAATACATGTATTTAATAATCAGCGACCCCATTAATATTGGCGCGCGCTCATATTGGAACACGGTCTTATTAACCCGCGCCTTCCTATTTGACACCGCCCTTAAGTGACCGCCCTTTTGTGCGCGACCTTTTGTGTCGCGCCCTTTTGTGCGTGCCCTTATTGAGGGATACCCCACTGAAAACGCATGACCATTAGGCCTACTAAATATTGCATCAAGAAATATAAAATAAAAACGAATGCTAATGGTATTAGTAGGCCTAGTACTAATACACGTAGTACATTTATTCAAATAGCGCCCAAAAGTCCTGGCGCCTAAACGCAGGAGCCAGGGTCTGAGCGCCCAAACGGGGGCGACTAACAATTCCGAAAGGCGCCTGATGGCTAAATTTCCTTCTTAAAATTGAGGGAAAAAATGAATTTTATTATTTTTACGTTTAAGTCTTTGATCATTTTTCAAATTATTTCCTGTTTATTTCCTTTGCTCTGCAACGGCTATTTGCAATTTCTAACTGCGCATTTGGCCTGCGGTTGCTTGTTTCGAAATTAAATGAATGGAACTTAAGTGTTTCTTCTTTTCCACTAAACTCTGCTATTGTCGTATTCTTGCGGTGCCAGTACTTTGGATACAGAGGGAGGATCATGTTGATGATCTTTGCCCTGACAAATCTTCCTTAAACAGAGACCTCTCGGTTATCGGCATTGAAGTCAGCAAAAGCCAAGTTCTTTGGTCAGCTTCGGTGCCAGTTCAGGTCATAGAAAAGGTTGACCTACTTTTAAATTTCAATTTTTTTGGTAGTTATTTTCATGTTCTCTGAGCTGGATTGGTTTGATGGGTTTCAACCACTTGCTTTTTAGTTCACTTAGCAGTCAGCGTGGACTTTTCACTGTAACTTTGGCGCTATAGAAGTTCAATGAGTAAATAGATTCATACTTTAAAATAAATCTGGCTCATCATGATTAGCCTATATGACAGACAGGACCGTAAAACAGGACAAGCAGTCATTTGCTCAAAAGGCATTTATATAGCACAATTAGCAGATAAATAATATTGACTCGACATAACAATGATTGTATAGTTATTTATAGTTATGATTCTGGGGAAAATTTATTTTTAATATCAGAAATTTGGAGCCTTTAGAGTCGCTGTTGGAAGTTCTTAGAGATTTAAAAAAATTTTAAATGTTTAATTTTATAAAAAAACTGCATTATCAATGCAATGATAAACCTCCAATGCAAATTGACAATAATAATATTTAGCATAATTACTTGAAATCGAAAATCAAAACTCTTTGCTTGTTTGACTTGTTGTCAGCCAAAAACAATCGATCGTTTGACTTATTCAAATGAATCTTTGTTGGATATCGCAATACTTGCTTTTCTTCTTTTGATAGAATTTCTTTCTTGAATCCCAAATCTGAGTCCAATAAGAAAACCCGACGTTTATCTCGATCAACGACCATAACTAATCCATTTCTATCGACGGACAAATGGAAAGGAACGTGGAATGGAACAACGCTTGAAGTAAATTTTTCACTGAATGACTTCTCAAGTTTTCCATCTCCATTCACTATACATACTTTATGCATACTATCACCATAGACATGGTGCACAAACAGCAGATGAGTAGCAGTTGAATCTGCAGAGCGAAGACTGACCACGAAATGACCATTGGCCAGTTTTACAGCATGCCATAATTCACAAAATGCTGAGCCTGATTGTATTTTTAATTCTCTGATCAATCGTCCATCTGGGGAATATTCATTTAATTTACTGTTATTATAAACAGGTAAAATGACATTCGATTGGTCTGTAACAGAGATGCTGTATCCAAAATTGCTTCCTGTTGACCATTTCTTTATTAAATTTCCATTTGGATCAACTCTCAAGATTTCATTCTGCCAAATGCCTTTGTAATCAAAGATGTAGAGACATTTATTTCTGCTGCAGGATGCTATGTCCTGTGGTTGAATTAATTCCTTCAAATTCCATCGACGACTGAAACTTACTGTCATCGAATCGTAAACTTCAACTTCTGAACTCTTTTCACTCAAAACAAACAATTCGTTGTCTAAGATCGTCAATCCTTGGATCGATTTCTTCTTCTCTTCTGCGGCTTTTGTTCTGATCGTCTGAACTAAAGTTGCATCCAATTTATATTCTCTTCGAAGTTTATCTGGGAATAGACAGAATTCTTCAAATGATTTAAAGTTTGTACTTTGTGTTAAAATGTTAGACAACACATTTCAAGAGGAGACGACTACGACGATGGATAAAGTGCAAAGAAGAGCAACAAAATTGATTTCAGGACTACAAGGATTTCAGCTACGAAGAAAGGTTGAAAAGACTAACAACATTAGAGAAGGAGGAGCATAGATCTGATCGAAAATAAATTATCACGAGAATTTACCCCCCAAAAATCCTCCTATTGTTGACAATGTCAACACCCAACTGCTGAAGAAAATGGCGATCTATGGCACACAAATTTATTTATAGGCAGCCTGTCGCTCAGCAGAGCTTCCTTCTCTTTCATTCTCAGTTCGCGGCTTTTCTTCCCTGCTTGCTCGCTTGTGTAGAGCGATTTTCCGCTCTTCCTACAGAACGCGCGCCCACAAGGCCAAATTCTATCTCTTCTTATACGCACTCACTTTCAACCAATCAGATAGGCTAATTTGTCGTGCTCTTCACTATCATTGGTCTAACCATTATACTGCCAAATTCTATCTCTTCTTGAGAAAATCCGCGGCAAGCATGGGCACCTTATTTTAAAGGGGAGAATCTACCACCAAAATCCTGCTCATACGCGTTACATAATTTAGACTGTCAAAATCCAGCCTAGAGAAAATTTTTATAGTGCCACACTTAAGTTTCGTCACATTCCAGTATTCGATAAACGTCAATAAACTGGTGCCTTGCAACTTGGTTTCGAGTTGCGCTTCAGAAATTTGGCGCTTACAATTAAAATTTATAGATTACCTACACCGCACAAAATTACACAAAGAATGAAATGTAAAACCTTAAATAGCAGATTTTCAAATTCACTGGTGGTAAGCAAAATGTATAACTTAGGCTATTATTTAAACGCCTTAACCTTTACCCATTAATCGGTTGTGTTCTTGTATCTGACTGATTAGCTGCTGTTTTTCTTTTGCCGATGTCTTTCTTTCTTCTTCCCGTTTCTGTTCGAGGTCCAAAATCTTGGCTCTCCAATCTACAAGAACAATTTGTATCCAGACCAAGTTTCTATCAAAATGAATTAGACAAGTCACCAGCAGACAGTATACATCCAACCCGACACCTACCGGTATCAAGTCATTTAACCTTGGAGTTACAATGGGTAATATACCCATACCTCAGGCTATATTCGGGATACTCTTCACTGGCTCCCTATCCCACAGAGGGTACAGTTCAAAATACTTTCCCTCATGCGTAACTGCCTTGTTGGGGTGGTCCCATCCTACCTGAGGTCTTTTTGCACCTTTGTCTCCTCCTTACCTGCGAGGGCCTCTTTGCGATCTTCGACACCGTGCTGCCAGGATACCTAGACTATTTTGCATTTTAAAATAGTAATAGGACTATGTCCGAAGTGATAAATTTAGCACAATTTTAGCCTATCTCTCACCCAGCTGCGGCCCCTCTAGATCATTGCCAAGGCACCCAGGTCATGAAACACTGGATTAATCCATTATGCAATAAGTAGCAGTCGAGTAGTTTAACAAGAAGTTCACTACAAATAACCGGATAAACGTAAGAACTAACAATAACGAAACCAGTTTCAGTTTCACAGGGCCTACCAAGTTTAACATGCTGTGATCACTAGGTACTGGTTGCATTAAAGTACAGTTCATAATTATTATGAATGAAAGAGAGTCAATTAGCTCTAAGATCAAGAGTTGATCTCTTTCCGTTTAATATCAGTGCATTAAAACTATTGAGTGACGTCATGCAAGGTAGCAGACACCATCCAAGTACGTAGTAAAGAAGTAGTGATCCGATTGCTAGACTGGTAATCTGTTTTACTATGACTCGTACCTTATATACAAGAGCCGCTTTTGTCCTGCTGCTGATGTCTCCGTCAAAAATCTAACCTTGGAGACTGTGATTTAAACAATAAGTTAAATATAAGTTAAATATTAAATGAACATAGTCACTAGCAGTCGGTAGCTTAGTGACTACTTTCAACTTGGGAGTTTAGCGGCGGCAGCGAATGGCGGCGGCTTTGGGGACTACATCAAGCTGCAGTAACAACAGAACCCAGACATCATTAAATCATAAATTAATTACCTTGATAATCTATACATCAGTGTGATTTAGGGCCTACCTGTTTTTGTCTTTTCCAATTCCAAACTTAATTTCTTGTTGTCATCCTGCAGAGTTGTGTTTATTGTTTTCTCGAAATCCAGGTCTTCATTTAGTTTTTGTATCTGTTTCTCGGTATTGGCTTGAAATGTCATGCTGGTCGTTTTTTCCTTGTCCAAATCAAGTTTCAGTTGACTAATTTCCACATAGCAACTAGCCGAATTCTTATATAGCACTTCTCTCAACATTTCATTAGACTCTTTCTCGCTGTTTACAATCATTTTGAGTTGTTCGTTTTCTAACCGAAAAGTCTCCTTCTCTCTTCTTTCCAAATTGATATCTTTCTTCAGTAGATCATTTTCGCTACTTTGTCTTTTCATTAGAGCAACTTTTGGCATACTTGTTTTCCTTTGTCTTGATTCACAATCTTCTGAAAATGTATGAGAAAATATCTACCTTAATACATTCGCATTACTTTTTGAAACTACAATGTAATCTAGTTGCATTACAAGCAAATCAATGTAGCAAATTATTGCTTAAATCAGGGATGTCATAGTGCAGGCCCGCGGGCCATTTCTGGCCCGCCGAAGATATTTTTCTGGCCCACGGCGCATTGCCTAAAGACTAGGCCCTACACAATTTGAGAATAAAAGTTATATTTTCCATTTTGAGGCTCAATGTGCTTTATATGATGTTCGTGACTGAAAATGAAGATCAAAATTAAGATTTTATAAGCCTAATTTGACTGTTTGTAATGCTAAAAATGCATCATTTAAGATTTAGTTTCTCAAAAATTTTCTGGAGACGGGATCAGCAAGCCCCTTCCCAGATCCCTACCCCATTTTGCTCAGGTGCCTTCGGCACTCTGGCCCGCCACTTGCTGGAAAATATTGCCACTGGCCCGCCATTAGAAAAGGTTTGCCACACCTGGCTTAAATTGTAAAGAATTACCTAATAACAATTCCATGACTTACGTTTATGCTTGAGATATTTCATCCACAATTGTAGGTCTTACAGAAGCACATCACACGTGCAGTCTACACATTAAAAGAATATAATTATGGTGCTTAACAACAGAAGCCACTTACCTTCAATCTCTCCAATCAAGTTGTCATCTTGAAGAAACTCCTCGAATTCCGATTTCGTGAAGCTCACCTTAAAGAATTCAATTTTTCTTTCGATTAAAGACTGACATTGTTCTTGCAACTCGGTTGCTTTAACAGTTAAGTCCAAAACTGCCCGACATATATCGCTAGCTGATCCTTGAGCCATCATTTTCTGGCAGTAAGAACTATAACTCTGTAAGCAGGAGAGATGTGCATCAATATCATCTGCTTCCATTTGGATTTCTTTCAATTTGCTTCGACTTAATGAAGAGAGACTTTGTAAAAGAGAATTTCCCTGAGAATCTGCAAACTGTTTCAGCTCATCTCTTCTTTTCATAACATCCTCTTCCAACCTTTCCACTTTCTGCTGCATATCCTCTTTAATCTTAACGAGTTCTGCCTTTTTCATCCGAGTCTGGGAGCTGCACTGATTAATTGTATCAATATTGCTTTCTATCTGTTTACGAAAGTCATCCACATATTTGCTAACATGAGAACCTTCATGTTGTTTATGGCCATCAATGAAGCAGACAGCGCATTCCACTGTCTTGCATTCATCACAATATATGTCCAGAACCTTTTGCTCATGGAGTTTGCAAACACTTGGTGCTAGCCTTGCCATTGCACAATCGTTATTTGCTTGCTGTTCATTTATTGATATCAATTTATGATTCTTACTTAGCTTAGATTTTCTATGATGTCTGCGGCATTCTTCACACAACTTCTGATTGCAATCAATGCAGAACATATGAGCTTCAGGTATCTCACTTCCCGTTTCCTCTTCATTCCCGAGACATACGTCACATAAATTGCTTGATGATTCGGAAGGGTTTGAAACATTTGCAACTTGTATGAGCTTTGCAATTAAGAAGTTATTAGGGAGTCCAGAAAACCCCTCTTGCGGTATCTTAAACTGTCGTCTACAGATTGGGCAAGGCATCTCATCGCCGGGTCCTTTCTTTGCATTAACTCCAATCTGTTGGAGACATTTCATGCAGAATGTGTGAATGCATGGCAACGCTTTCGGGTCGGTGTAGAATTCGGTGCATACGCAACAACTAAGTGTGTCGTCGAGTTCTTGTTTTTCAAACGCAACACGATTGGATTCTTCGGCAGTCATGGCTGAATGCTAAGGTAGGTATGCCTAACTTAATGGAATTTCACTGTTCGCAACGCTGTTTTGGTACAATAAATTATAAGTGTAATCGTAACCAATGGAACTTTTATTTAAGCAAAGATATATTCTCATGGATCTACCTTCTAATTACGGAAACAATTATTTTCATCAATCCAGCTTCTATTGAATCGAAAACCCATCCAGCTTCTATTTACGAAAAAAAAAATTATTTCGATCATATGTTTTCATATTCGTTGCATTTCGAGAAGATATAAGTCCTGGTAACCAACTTAAATGCAAGCGAGAAATCAAAACAAGATCGGTATGTCAGGTACGCTCAGAGGCGGTCCCAAGTGCAGATCAAAGGACAATTTATTATGGTAGACTGATAGGAACATACCGCACGCACTTATTACGTTGCATTTTCTAACACAGCTAGAGTACAAATTTAGTGATCCTTCATTGTATCCCTTTATGATTAACCCTCTACGAACCCTCTATTATATGGTGCCAATTTTGTTTAAAGAACTTCCACAGATGACCAACTTCCACGATCTTAATCGGACAACAACAAACAAAATGTCCGGTGGGCAGAGACTAATAAATTTAGAGGTGCAAGTAGTAGCGCACTGGGCGAAAATGCGCTACAAGATGTCATAAACTCCTGGATGAAACCAACGGGATGAAACCACAGAATAGATAAAGCGTAGCCAGAAGTCTAACTCGGCCGTATTTCAATGGTATGCGCTGTAATGCCGTTGTAGTCTATGGCGACCGCAGCGCTCCTAGCGGCACACGTGATATTCGCTCAATGCTAATGCACGGTCAGCCGGTGTAGTCAGCTAGAAATTAATATCGAGAACCTTAGAAAAATTATGACAAGCAAAAATTATACATCGTTGGAACCGGAAGACTGTGCCGAAGACGACTATGTGAAGGATACAGTAATGTCGCCCACGTAGAAAGAGTAATAGGGCCAAATAGGAGGGCCACTCCTGAAATACTGAACAGTGGCTAACTCTGGCATTTCTGATGATAGCACAGAATTTTTTCTCTCTCAAACCTGTTTCCTGGGCCAAGGACTTCATCAAAACTGTTTATAACATTGTACCCTTAATTGTTGGCCCTTGACAACAATTGGGGCCACTCCTGAAATACTGAACAGTGGCTAACTCTGGCATTTCTGATGATAGCACAGAAATTTTTTCTCTCTCAAACCTATGTTTCCTGGGCCAAGGACTTCATCAAAACTGTTTATAACATTGTACCCTTAATTGTTGGCCCTTGACAACAATTGGGGCCACTCCTGAAATACTGAACAGTGGCTAACTCTGGCATTTCTGATGATAGCACAGAAATTTTTTCTCTCTCAAACCTGTTTCCTGGGCCAAGGACTTCATCAAAACTGTTTATAACATTGTACCCTTAATTGTTGGCCCTTGACAACAATTGGGGCCACTCCTGAAATACTGAACAGTGGCTAACTCTGGCATTTCTGATGATAGCACAGAAATTTTTTCTCTCAAACCTATGTTTCCTGGGCCAAGGACTTCATCAAAACTGTTTATAACATTGTACCCTTAATTGTTGGCCCTTGACAACAATTGGGGCCACTCCTGAAATACTGAACAGTGGCTAACTCTGGCATTTCTGATGATAGCACAGAAATTTTTTCTCTCAAACCTATGTTTCCTGGGCCAAGGACTTCATCAAAACTGTTTATAATATTGTACCCTTAATTGTTGGCCCTTGCAACAATTGGGGCCACTCCTGAAATACTGAACAGTGGCTAACTCTGGCATTTCTGATGATAGCACAGAAATTTTTTCTCTCAAACCTATGTTTCCTGGGCCAAGGACTTCATCAAAACTGTTTATAATATTGTACCCTTAATTGTTGGCCCTTGACAACAATTGGGGCCACTCCTGAAATACTGAACAGTGGCTAACTCTGGCATTTCTGATGATAGCAGGGTCTAGCTCCTAAATATCTTTTGAAACTTAATGCGCAAACCTGTGTCTGCTGTATCTTCCTGCCCTCTCCAGTCTGCAGATCGACTTGATCTCCTAGTTCCACGGCCCTACACCATCCCTTTGCCATAGTGGGCCCTTCTATGTGGAATGACCTCCCCCTCAATCCATAGAAGACTTTGGACAGATTCTATCCTCACCCCTTCGTTGCTTCAAAACTCTTATTTCCTTGTGGCTGTCACGCTGAGAGAGTCTCTGAATAGCTTGTACTGTAAGAGGCGCGTTATAAATTATTCTCAGATACGATAAGCTTATTGACTGTAGACTTGATTCTAACTAGGGCCAATTGAGCGGTGCTGTGTACAGTTACTAGGAGTCTAGGACTAAAACGCTCCCTGTTCATGAACAGAAATTCCAGTGTTTATTCTTCCTGCATGGGAGAGAATGACTTACATGACTTGTGGAGTTCATTCTTCGTAGGACCAAATGACTGGTGGTGGTGGAGTTTGTTTCTATTTATTTATTTATAATTAAATTTGTAACGCACACACTGTCACATCAAAATGTGAATCTGAGGCGTGGAAAGTTAGCTGCCAAGAGAAGATGCACTTAGATATCCAAGTGCTTGAAAGCCAATGAGAAATTATATAGTGAGTTTTTAGCCGCTAGTCATTTTTATCACTTGTGGAGTTGATTCTTTCTAGGACCACATGACTTATGCAGTTTGTTGTTCCAAGAATAAATTGAATGTGGGTGTCTGCCTAACATTTACTTTCTGTGAATAAGAAGCTACTGATAAATTTGAATTCTCATCTATAGGTGTCCATATTAAACACAATGACGTGTACTTGAAGAATACTTGTTATTTATAACAGAACTCTTGCAATCATGAAACATGTAGTAAAAGGTAAATTGGAAAACAACCACCCATTTCAAAATAAAATCATCACATGAAGTGACAACTACTGCACGAAATACATTATTTCACAACAGACATACTTCAGCTGGAGCTAAGATTGCTAAGACTGGATGATAAATTATAGGTGTCATTTGTAAACTGAAGTGATATAGAAGAGACAAAAGCTCAACGAAGAACATAATAGGCCTACTGCCAGTTGTAGTGGGATAATGTACAGACTGGTGAAGAATATATGTACAAATAAACATGCAAGCACATAACATTGACATAACCTTGTAAGTAACTGAGAGGTATTTCACTTTTAAGCTTGAAGTACAATGAAATATGATAATGACATCCACAAAGTCAAACAGCTTCGAAAACACACAGTTGCACTTACAAATGAATGAATATAATGGCACTGAAGGCACATACAATGAATGAAAGACTCATGCATCATTGCACTTATATGCTTCGAATGACAAAAACTTTTCTATCATCAACACACTTATTGCAGTATCACAAAATGTAGCTTTGCATGCATCACAATTATGCCAGGTCAATTTTCTTAACAAATATTCGCAAACATGTAAGTGCATTCTGTTCACATAAGTCATTGGGCTCCGGTTGGTCAGAGTATGAAAAATCAATAGAGCAACTGACAGATTTCAATGCCAATGTACGTGATGAAACGGTGCTCAATTTAGATAATGTTGCCAATACCCGGTAGCTTATCACCATCACGAAAACAATTGCCACTACGACTCTGTTGGAGGAGACTGTTAAAGCAGGTTTGCGATACGCGTTCTGAAACTGGCACAGGCATTAAACCCACCAGCTAGGCGAATAACACCAAAGAAGTGCTCCAGAGGATCCTGATTAAGACTCTGTGTCAACAGAAATTGAAAGTCGTGGTTTTGACAATGTCATTCCACAGTAACGACACGTGGCGAACATTTAGTATCGGGGTGCGTAAACTTTCTGGCGTTTGACGGTATCCTTTGGCATGCCGCGCGGAAGGTACGATGTTTTCTAATGACGACACTAACCCTAACCATGACCCTAACCGACCCTCACGACGCGTAACCTTACCCTAGTAACCAACTCTGACGACGCCTAATCTGACCCTAACGGACGCAAGGAAAACCTGCGCACCCCGATTCTAAATGTTTACCCAACGCATTTATATTACTTTGCCAACCTTCAAAACATTTAACTTGTGTGGTAATATCATGTCCTATAGATAGTAATCGCATGCAGTGTTGACAACCGGGGCTATATCCAGCAACGTGGAACGATGTTTTGATCTTGCGGATAAGCTGCCTCTGTAAACGTTTGTACAATACACGGCAAACTTATAGTATCGTGGGCTGAAGGATTATACAGTATCTTTGGGCATGCTACGCGGACGCCACCAGGTTTTCTAATGACACTAACCCTGACCCTAACCGACGCCAATTAACTTACGCACTATATCCTTCAGCCCCAGATTCTATAAGTTGCCAAATACACTTCCGAACTATTAAAACAATCAAAATGAGTGTCAAATTTCTCAGCATATTAAGCTGTAAACATAGCAAGAGGTGTTAATGAACCAAACGAAAAATTTGTTTCGATTGCCGCAGCAACTTAGTGTTTGTGTACCAGCACGTAGTCATGGCGGACGTCCATAGACTACAACTTATAGAGTAATTTTCCGTATTACAGGATTTAGGCAGAGTTAGACTTCTGGCTACGCTTTATCTATTCTGTGATGAAACTGACTTGGACCCAGTTAAAAATGCTATTAATGAGAACAATTCTGTCCTTGCATATGACATGTTTATTTCAATATATAGAAAGCATTATGATAAAGTTTTCTTTGTAGCATGCAGCCAGCCCCATAAAGACACTCCCAGAAAGCCATGGATGACTAGAGGGCTCCTTAAATCGTGCAAAAAAGGATAAATTATATTTAAAATATATCAAGTCACCTACAATTAGCAATAAGGTCAAATATAAAATGTATCGTAATAAGTTTAAACAGATTAGGATAAATGCAGAAAGGATATACTATGAAGAGGAATTTTCTTAAATACACTCAGAATCTAAAAAGAACCTGGGGTGTCATAAAATCATTAATTAGTGGCCAACCTAAGTGCACTACTATTGACACTTTAAAAATCAATGGAGTAGAAACTGATGAACCAACAAGAATTGCACATGCATTTAATGGTTTCTTTGCTGGAATTGGGCAAACCCTTGCAGATAAAATACCCTTAGGCACTAAAACTGTTGAAGAATTCATGAACCCCCCACTTCCTGGATCTTTTGCAATAGTTCCAACTACCTCTCATGAAATTGTTAGTATAGCTGGATCTATGAAATATACTCGCAGTATGGGTCCCGACGAAATAGACCCGTTAGTGGCTAAGAGTACTATTGGCTGTGTTGCAAATATTCTTTCAGATATCATCAACTGCTAATGTGAAACATTGAAAACGTGACGTAAAATTACAATGCTCAGTAATTTTAAAGACACCAGTTAAAAGAAGATTTTGTACAAATTAGTTTTACACTGTGGCAATATATTATTTATGAGCTCTATGAGAATGAAGTAAAATTACGACAGTAATTTAAAAACACCAGTTGATAAAGGAACCATAATCAGGGGCTTCTATCCCTATACACGGTGGGCTCAAGTTGAGCCCAGTGAAAAACAGGGGGGAGTGGTTCTTTTACAAGTTACAGATCTCTTCAATCACAGTAGGGGGAAGGAGAGGGATTGAGCCCGGTTGTTTAGGGGGGATAGAAGCCCCTTACAAAGTTACCATAATTACTATTTACTAATCCTAACGGTATAACGGTTAAACCCTAGTTTACGTTGCTAAATTATTTTACATTGTTGCTTTAAAATGGAAGCTGCAGGGATTGATGAGAATGATTTCTTGCCTAAATGGAAGTTTGATTAAATAGAAGCTGGATGATGGAAATAATTGTTTCCGTAAGTATATAAAGTTGGATTGATGAAACTAGGTCTTTTCTTCAAGAGAAGCTTCGTTACTAATTATAACTAATAACCATAGGCGTTATTACTAATAACCTGTCGTTACCTGTGTATTTCTTCGCTGGCTTTTGGCTGGCAAAAGATAGCACAATCTGTCGAAGTTTCTTATTTGGCGGCCCCGCAGACATAATAATGACTATTGACGAATTGACGAATGAGTCGGAATGACGATAATACACAATAATTCGATTAGTACAATTTACTTGAAAAATACTAAAGTTAGGCGTTTGTTACCGGAAACGAAAACTGTGTCTGTGTGTCAGGAAATAGTATACGCCGTACGGTACAACATTCGCTTGAACAGTGCAGTAAGTAAATTGCATGCAGATTTGTATGGCGATGGAGTTCGGGCAAGAGGAGGCAAATACGGGAAAATCCAAGAGGAGGCAACTGCCTCCTCCTGCCTTCATGTGGCTACGCCTATGTTTTAGAGTTATTGAGTTCATTTTGTATGGCGTTGTTACTGATGCATTTTTTGGAGTTATGAAGAACAACCCCAATATAATTCTGATGACGTTTCGTAACGAAGATATGAATATTAATATATGGCCGGTAAGAAAAGCAAGCTGCTGCTAGTGGCAACGCATTGTGTGACGTCAAGAACCTGAACCGGTTCGAATTTTAGGGCTGTTAAGTGCAATTTACGCGGGTTGTACCGGTAAAAGTTTGGTGAAACCGCGGGAAATTTTACTATGGGCGAGATAGGCCGGTACCAATTTGATTTGAACCGCCATGCATAAGACCTCTTTCACGCTCAATTTTTTGTACACTTGGGGGCTATAAAAGGCAATTGTTCGCACGGAGGGATCTTGTCTACTCTGGTCTATAGTCATGGGTGCCACGCAGTTTGACAGATCGTTCGACACTCTAGAGGAGAAGAAAGAAGAAGTCGGCGAGATAAAGCAGTTTAATAGTACGTTCGGTAATTAGGTGAAGTTAATGAATAAGACGTTCTGTTCTGAAGTTCTTGAAGAAGTAACTTTGACGTTTCAGTGAATTTATTAAAGAAGAATTGAAATCATCATTGTTGCCTCTGTTAACTCTGTTGGGTGCCAGTTTTATTGAGGACACCAGCTATCGCAAGCCTCTTTGACAAAAAGCAGGATCTCGACTTACCGAGCAATATCTGTGTGGGTTTTCTGGCATCGTGGGTAAACGTGAAAAGGATCCCATCCTTGACAGTGAGAGCGCAATCACCCAGCCTCGTTCAGCGGAAGCGGCAGTTACGTGACATTGCTTACTTTGAGATCCCCTACCTTTATTATGAGCAATTTAACTACTGCACTTGCTCATAGACACTTCGTCGAAACGACGATTTATTATAATTATTACAGCTAGGGACATGCGAATCACAAATTTTCAGACGTAGCCTATCGAATCTCGAATCGAATCGGGAGTAAAAGTTCGAATTCGAATCGAATCTCGAATCGAATCAGCGGGTAGCGTGCTTGCAATATATCAATTATAATGTAGGCCTAATAACTTTTCCGGATTTTAAAATCAATGAGACTAAAAATTAAGTTAATTAAGAAAATTATAATAACACAAAAATAATTCAAAATTAATACCAGTTATAGTCCATACTGTTTTGTTCTGGTCACATGCTTTTTTAAATTTAGTCACGCACTTCAATGCCTAAAATGACACGTTTACTAATTCACGAAGCTTCTTGGGCCTATACAATGTCACAATAACAAATCTTTGTTGTGTCGTGCCCAGCAAAACCTTTCTGCATTTGTTATATAAAGATTGTACTGTAACTTTGTTACCTGTTCTTCAATTGAATTAAATCTATAGAGAACAGTTTCTAACCAGTGCCTGCTCGTTGAAAACGAATTAAACACGTTAGTTGCAAGCAGTACGGGCTCCTCCGACCTCTGTTTAATAGCCTAGGCGTTGTAATCGTAGGCCATACTGTAATTAAGGCATATAATTCGCAAAGTAAAGAAATGCCAGTGCCACAGAAAGTAGACAAAAGGTACAGATTGAATACCAACAGAAACGTGATGTAATGGACACTTTAAACTCACTAGGAATAAACAAAGCTACTTTCCTTAACATAATTTTTATTAGGCTAGTTGAAAATGTAGGTCTTCAGTAATTTGGAAGAACAAAAAGATAATTGATAATCGATAATACAATGTTATTTACCCTTTGTAGTCTTCTTCCAATCTTCATCTGCCCATTCTTTTCCCCTCAGCAAATATTGTACTAATTTTCGCTGAGTTTCCAATTCCTGCCTCATTTTGTCGTTGTCAGCTTGCAGCGTTTTGTTGATCGTTTTCTCACTGTCTACACTCATTTTGAGCTGCTCATTTTCTAACCGAAAAAGCTCTCTTTCTGTTTTCTCCAAGTTGATAGATTCCTTAAGGAGATCAATTTCGTCACTTTGTTTTTTTATTATAGCAACTTTAGACGTAGTTGTTTTCCTTTGACTCGAGTTCCAATCGTCTGAAAGTGTACTAGATAATTTGTAGCTTAAAACTTTTCATTTTCTTCAAAAAAACTATAGTATCACAAACTATTTGTATTACACGCAAACGACCTTTTGCATATTATTGTGTTTGCAGAGAACTAAGTAGTAAGTACTAATTTACAACTGGGGCGCGGTGGTGTAGGGGTATGTTCGGTGCCTTGCAGCGGGAGGGTTGCGGGTTCGAATCCACCTCAAAGCCGCCGCGTATGGACCCTGGGCAAGTCCTTCACTCGCAATTGCTCATGCGCTTCGGCGTGAAACTCCGACTCAGCGTCCGCGCAGTAGTCGGGAGCGCCTCTGAATAGGAATCTGGAAGGGGCGCTATAACAAGTGTTCAAATACAATACAATACAATACAATATAGGCCAATGACAATTTGCGAATTTGCTTTGGTGTTTGAGATTTTCTGGCCGTTCTGGAGTCGGGAGCGCCTCTGAATAGGCCTAGTCCTCTTGAATGGGCGCTATGTAAATGTATGAATGAATGAATGAATATATGAACGACAACTATAAATGAATCAAATCACATTGCTGTCTACACACTAAAAGAATCTTTGCTGCTTATAGGCAGAAGTCACTAACCTTCAATCAACCCTATCAAGTTGTCGTCCTCAAGAAACTCATCGAATTCCGATTTCTTCAAGCAGTACTTAAAGGTTTGAATTTCTCTTTCAATTAGAAACTGAGATTGTTCTTGTAACTCGGTTGCTTTAACAGATAAGTCCGAAACTGCCCGACATATATCGCTATCCGATCCTTTAGCCATCATTTTCTCACAATATGAACTGTAACTCTGTAAGCAGGATAGATGTGCATCAATATCACTTCCCTCCATTTGGATTTCTTTCAGTTTGCTTTGTCTTAATAAAGAGAGACCTCGCAAAAGAGAATTTGCCTGAGAATCCGCTAACTGCTTCACCTCATCTCTTCTGTTTATTACATCCTCTTCCAACCTACCCACTTTCTGCTGCATGTCTTCTTTTACCTTGATGAGTTCTGCTTTTTTCACCAAGGTCTTGGAACTGCACTCATTTATTGTTTCAATATTGCGTTCTATCTGTTTACGAAAGTCATCCACATATTTGCTAACATGAGAACCGTCGTGATGTTTATGGCCGTCAATGAAACAGACAGCGCATTCCACAGTTTTGCATTCGATGCAGTATATATCAAGAAACTTTTGCTCGTGAAGTTCACAAACAGTCAATTCTAGATCCATCATTATGTTATCGCTACTTGCTTGTTGCTCGTTTATTGATATCAATTTATGATTCCTCGTTAACTTTAATTTTCTATGCTGTTTGCAGCATTCTTCACACAACTTCTGCTTGCAATCAATACAATACATATTAGCTTTAGGTATCTCCTTTCCCGTTTCTTCGTTATCCTCGAGACATATGTCGCATATGTCTCTTGATGATTCGGACGGATTTGAAACATTTGCCACTTGTATGAGCTTCGCGATGAAGAAGTTATTAGGGAGTCCAGAAAACCCTTCCTGCGGGATCTTAAACTGTCGCCTGCAGAGTGGACAAGGCATCTCATCGCCTGGTCCTTTCTTTGCGGTAAGCCCAACCTGTTGGAGGCATTTCATGCAAAACGTATGAATGCAAGGTAAGGCTTTAGGGTCGGTGTAGACATTGGTACAGATGCAGCAACTAATTGTGTCGTCGAGTTCTTGATTCTCAAAGGCAAAACGGTTGAAATCTTCGCCAGCCATTTACTGTCTGAATTCTTAGGTCAATAGCTTACTTTCACTATCTAAATCCCTGTCTTAATGTCGCTATAAATAGAAGCACCTCTCACGTAGGGCTTATAATATTATTTTAATAAGCTTTACGTGTCCCTCAAAACAGATGTAAGCTATAATTATACGATCTTAGAAGGAAATCAAAGCGCTAAATCAATTGTTTGTGCTTAATCCACACTACTATTATAGTGAAAGCATTATTTAGGTAAACATTGCCTTGACTTATCTGTATATTCAGACTGTTTCTTTGCCTTTTATGACCTATTAACCTAGATGTCCTCGTAGGCCTATATATCCTGTTCGACGTTGTCCCTATGTGCTGTTTATTTAGAGCAAAGTTGGAGTCAGTAGAGCAATCCACCGTTCTTAATAAATTGTTTCGTATTGTCATCGGTCTTTAGGAGTCGTTGCTTTCTTCTGAAGTGATGAAATATCCATAATATATCCCTTCCTATACTTCTAGCTGTAGATGTCTTTAAAATTATTCTGGTTGCTTCAAGTAGGCCCTATCAGTTTGCAACTGCTGAATCTCCCATTATCACAAATTGGTTACCATCGTTGTTATGTGGCGATCTGGATTTACACTCGTTAACCTTCTTCTGAGACAGTTGTAAAACTGACACTGGATCTTTTTGTCGTCATCATGTAATGACGTTCAAACCGTTTTCTGTTAAGCCAGCTTCCACCGAATCCAGAGTCCGACTTTAGGCGCTTAACTTAATTACTTCTTGACCGGCCACATTGCTCAATAGTCGGATGTCATTTCATAAAAATCTTAAAATGCGGTGATCTATATGTGACATATCTGTTTCTTCTAGTTGCTTCGGTTTAATTTCTTAGCTTATGTGGTCTATTGTGAGTTGGGAGCCTCCAACACAAGCTGTGCTAGACTTATGGACTGACTCAAGTCCTTCCTGGTAGTCGCTAAGCTCTCAAGTCGAAATCAGAGGCAAAGCTAGTGACTGCTAGCACCTTCATTCACTTAATACTTTGATGAAGACATCAGCAACAAGATAGGAGTAAACTTTCTTTTGAGGTGCGAGTCACAGTGCAACAGACTAACACCCTAACAATCAGTCTCTTTACTTACTACCTGTGTGAGATGTGTCTGTAAAGTTGCATGAGGTCACCCTATCGTTTTCATGTATTGATATTGAGCGGAAATATGACAACTCTTGCTACCTATTAAGCTATTTGACTCATTCACCCATGACAATAATTATAATAAACTGTACTCTAATAGCCATCATCAAGTTCTTGTAGCATGTTAAACTCTCTTGGCCCTTTGAAACTGAAATTGGTTTTATTACTGTTTGTTTTTTCGTTTGTCCAGTTACTTGTAGTGAACTTGCTAAATTGTCCAACTGGTTGCTAGGTTGCTGGTTGCTGGTTGCTAGGTATTGTCTCGAGACGGTCTCGAGACAGGTTTTTTGATGTCTCGGTCTCGGTCTCAGACCCCACTGTCTTGGTCTCGGTCTCGGTCTCGGTCTCGGTCTCGAGATCATTTCTTGACTTTTTGGAAACTGTCTCGAAGCGAAAGTCTTGTTCTCTTGTAGAAGCGGTCTCCAAAGTTCTCGTACAAACTGTATTTTGTTCGGAACTTCGTACAGTATTGCGGTATAAAATTGTCTTGTGCCCAACGGATAACTAGTTAATCGGAAGTGCCAAACAGACAGGATGTTTAAAAAAGCGCTGTTTCTGGTATTAAGATTTAAGAGTATTGAAAAAAGCAGTCTTAAGTTTGCACTTTCAGTCCAAAATTTCCAAATATCTTAAAATGTCTCATAAAGAACCTGAAATAGTGAAATTTGCATTCACGCAGTTTGAAATCAATGAAAACAAAATAAATGGCATGCCGTTCGTCGTTTGTGTAAAGCCAACATAAGCGAAACAACATCTAGTTTCTCAAGGTGTGTGACTTATGTCGCTAAATCGCTAATAGGCCTATATGGAATTTTGTTGGTTTAAATTTTAGAATCATTTAGAAGACAATGGCTGAAATATTTAATTTCTTTATAGTTTATACAATTCTCAAGGTGAGTGATGTGACTTATGTCGCTAAATCGCTAATAGGCCTATATGGAATTTTGTTGGTTTAAATTTTAGAATCATTTAGAAGATTTCAGAATGGCTGAAATATTTAATTTCTTTATAGTTTATACAATTCAGGTGATCGGCTGATTTCAGTGACTTGACCCTTGTATTACACTTCAAAAGTTGAGAAAAATTGTTTCGGGACTTGGGACCAATGTGCATTTCACTCGTTTTGAACAGTCTCGAACTGTCTCGGACCTGGTGTCTCGTCTCGGTCTCGGTCTCGGACCCCACTGTCTCGGTCTCGAGTTCTATGTCTCGTATACAAGTCTGTCACAAACTGGGTTACACTGGACGGTAGATCTTCAGAATGCATCAGCTTCACCACGTGCACGTACTCAGCTGGCACGTCCGAATACTGGCTGTGAGCGTGGGTTGACTGTTGTTTTGTGCAGGAGAAACGTCAATGTGTGTATGAAGGATGTTGCGCCCATGCAATGTCGAGACGTCTCTGATTAGAGGTGAGGGTTGAGGGGTGCTGAATGAAAATCAGCTCAGTGCAGGCTAACAGTGTGTTGGTTACTTGGTTTGCATTTGTACATGTAAGTTAAAGAAAAGGAGGCTGTAGCATTGGATTCATTGTTTTATTTAGTAATAACTAGAAAACTGCAAGGATGGCGTGTCGTACGACAGTTTGAGTTGCACTACACTATGTACGGGACAAGTCGATAGGTGGACCGTTCGTGTGACAGATTCTGTGAAAAGTCCTGTAAAGTCATGAATCTGCCGAAGCTCTGTCACATATCGGATATTTGAAGGGTAGGCCTACGCTCCATTGGCTATACAGGATACAAAATTAGGACAATTTTATCTTAAAAGTATTCACAAATTATAGTATAACGAGAATACAAACCTAGCTATATACTAATAAGATCCTGATTTATTGGAATTGTGCATTTATGGCTCGTCATAAGACCTTGTTTAGATACCGTTGCTTCCCTGATTATCATTTATACAGAATAGGCCTACATTATGATTCAATGTACACATTAGGGTGGTTGCATCTCTAATGGAAAATTTTCAACTTCAGTTGTTTACTTTCGCCAACCCGGCATTCCGTGCCAATTGGTTTAGAAGTAATGTAGCCCAAAATTATCAGGATTGAACAATATCTAGGACTGCCACAACGTCTTTGAAATTTTGACTTTTACAAATAATTTTAGTCATTTCGAGTATAAGTAGGCCTATTTGATTCGCATTTTTGGACCTATGTTTAGTTTTCAACAGAAAAGCTGGATGATTTTACTTAAGCACAACTTAAAAATAATTTCCACCATGTTTATGTTCTCGTTGATTGTTTATTACTATTTTTTGGCATTTTAGTGGTATTTGATCCGTGGGTTCCTGAGACCGATAACCATAAATCAACAATTCGAACAAGCATACCGGTACACAAAAGGGTGCAGTGGAAAAAAAGCGAAAATTAGAAATTCGAAAAGTAATTGCAACCAAAAGTTGCCTAATGGCATGGATCAAAACTGTTCAAAATTAAAAAAAATATTAATGTCTTCCGCCCCCACCAGAGGGCCAAAGTTACGAGACAAAGCGTTTTTCGAGAAAATTGTAGGTTTTCTTGTAAAATATTCTAACTGAAAACTAATTAACTGCCATTCAATATACCACTAGAAAGAGCTCTTAAAACTGAATAAAATGATGTGTTAATTTTCAGAATATGCCCATATTTGTAGAAGTTATTAACTTTTTGCCATTTCCTCAATAATAATAATAACTCTAATAAATAATTTTAATCACTAATCAGTGTAATCACTAGTAACCAGGCATGCAATAAATGTAATTGTGCTGTTATCTGGACCTACTACAGGCAGTTGAATTTATTCCTGGTTTAAATGTTCACTTTTCATGGTTGATTACAACTATTATGCTTAATGTTCAAGTGCTCCTATATTTGATAAAGGGTGAAACTTTGATGGTGTTGTGGCAGTCCTAAATATTAAACAAATTTTATACAACTTTTTGTGTGATGTTTCTGGATGGAATGGAACCAAATGGAACCTTGGCGAACATTAGTTTCAAACATTTATTTTTAAGAACCACCCTAGTACACATATACATTTGCGAAACATATATTTAATCAGCAGCAACATCATCATCATCATCGTCGTTATCATCATCTGTGGCGTGCCCACTCTCGTGTGTTGACGGCCCTACAGCACTGCGCCAGCTGGACTCGTCTTCAGTGCATTTTCTTAGCGTGTATTTGCTGAATGTAGCCTACATTTTCCTAACGCATACTTGTCAGACGTACGTTTCCTTCAGCAGCTGTTGGTCGTACATCGAAGACGAGAATGCGTCCATCTCTCCACTTTCCTCGACTGAAGTAATCATATTCATTGTCACGATGAACAGTCGTCCACTGGAATCGTCCAGTTGCATCCTGACGGGACATCTCAGACCACTGTGGCTCCTAGACACTAACAACCTCTTGTAATGCAAATCCTCACTCAACAATAACACTCGGTTCTTGAACGTATCAGCCAGTAACACCGTTCCTCCTCTGTCGACCACAACGTGAACTGAACCCTTAAGATTTGTGTCGCCTTCTCTGATAAACGACCGTACAGTCTGTCCGTCACCGTCCACTAAGGACACTGTGTGCAAGCGGTCATCGTCTTGGCTGACCACGAAATGACCATTGGTCAGTTTAACTGCATGCATGCCATGGACTGGACGCATTCGGAGACAGAACGACTTCTCTGATCAGGTCACCCTCTGGTGAGAATTCCTTCAATATATGTTTGTCAGTAACTGTGAGGATGATGTTCCCGTCGTTTGCAATCGATAGCAATCCTTTGTCTTCGCCAGTAATCCATTTTCCAATGACCTTTCCACTGGAATCTAACCGAACAATCTCCTTCTGCATGAACTTCTCTTTCCAGTCAATCACGTACAGACACCTGTTTCTATTACATGATACATTGTCTCTTGGGTTAACGAAGTCCAGCTATTTCACTTTGCGCTGAAAACATGGTCGCCCTTGGATGTTGTTTACAAGATTATTGATCCTTAGACGTTTTAAATCATTTTTTTTAAATTCGATTTCTGGAACTCAAAAATTTTTTTAGACGCTTTATAAAAGTCATTCTTTTGTAACTTCGAATTGGATCAGTTTTTTCTTACATTTCAATATTTGGAACTTACATTTTCACATTGGTGTAAACCATATTAGGACTGGTAATATGTAGATATTAATTACTAGACATTAATAAATAGGCTTAATCAATACATAGAAGTAGAAGAAGAGCAGTTCCTTAAGCTAACTCTGATGCGGCCATGAGTAATGCTTGGGTATGAAAACATAATTAACAATTAATTCTATTAATCCATGTCCACATCTACCAATGAAAGCACACGACTGTTAATGAAAATATATTTTGAAAATACAATAAAAACTAATGCTATGGCATTAGTGATAGGCCTACCAATAATACATTTATTCAATTAGCGCCCCTATGTGCAGGCGCATAAACAGCGAGAGCCGAAGTTTCTGTGCGCCCAAACGGCCGAGCCCAAACTGGGCGCCGACAGACAAGTACCGCTCCTGATGGCTTTTCTTCTTAAAATTCGGAGTCAAATGAATTTTATTATTTTGGCTTTTAAGTTTTAAGTCTTTGATCAGTATTTTGCTCATAAAGAGACTTAACAATTCATGTTATCATTTTTATGCCTGAATAGCTGAATTGCCTTGAATTTAGTTGATCTGAACTTTATTGTTAGCAATTGATATTTATATATTCTTTATTGTTAGTCAAATTATTTTATCTCCTTTGCTCTGCATTTGGCCGTTTGCAATTTTTAACTGTGCATTTGGCCTGCAGTTGCATTTTAAAGATTTAATCAAACGGAACTCTAGTTTCTCTTATTTTCCGCTGTTCTCCGCCGTTGTCGTATTCTCGTGGTGCCAGTCCTAAGCCTCGATAAAGAAGGAGGACGGTGCTAATCATCTTTGCCTCGACAAAGCGTCGTTAAATAGAGACCACCCGTTTATCGGCATTGAAGTCCGCAATTTCTTTCGGCAACTCCGATGCCAGTTCAGGTAATAGAAAATATAAATTTCAATTGCAAATTCTTTTGGTTGCTTTTTACATGATCTCCCAATCGCCAATCGGATTGCTCTGACAGATTTTAACCGCTTGCCTTTTAATTTCACTTAGCAGTCAGCGAGGGCTTTCTACTCTAACTGTGGCGCTGCAGAAGTTCTATGAGTAAATTGATTAATATTTAAAATAAATCTGGCTCATTTGACTGAAAAATAGTCCGACCATTACCGTGAAAACAGGACAAGCAAGTCATTCGTTCAATAAGCATTAAAATAGTGCAATCGTCGGATAAATATGCCTTCAACACATCACTATTATTGTATAGTTATAATTACGGGCAAATTTTATTCTTTTAATTTCAGAAAGAAGGAGCGTTAGAGCTGTTTTTGGAAGTTTTAAGATTTTTTAAATTTTGATCTGCTTTATCAATGTAAAGACAAAATCTACAATTTACCCACATTTAAGTTGAATATTATATATTTATGGTAATTACTGGAAATCGAAAATCAAAATTCTTTGATTGTTAGTATCGTTGTCAGCCACAAGCAATCGACTTTTTGACTCATCCAGAAGAATCCTCGTTGGACGACGTGATCCTTGCTTTTGTTCTTTTGAGAGAATTTCTCTCTTGAATTCCAAATCTGAATCCAATAGCAAAATTCGACTGCCATCTCGATCAACGACCATCACGAATCCATTTCCATCGACGGACAAATGGAATGGAACATTCATATGTCCAATGGTTGATGTAAATTTTCCACCGAACGACTTCTTAAGTTTTCCATCTCCATCTACTATACACACTCTATGCAGATTATCCCGATAGATATGGTGCAGAGCTAGAACATGCGCAGGAAATAAATTTGCTGAGCGAAGGCTGACCATGAAATTACCATTGGTCAGTTTTCTTGCATGCCATAATTCGCCAAGATCTAGGCCTGGTAATATATTTAATTCTCTGATCAATTGTCCATCTGGGGAATATTCATTTAATTGCCTTGCATTGTAAACAGGTAAAATGACATTCGATTCATCTGTAACAGAGAGGCTGTATCCAAATTTGTTTCCTGTTGACCATTTCTTTATTAATTTTCCATTGGGATCAACTCTCAAGATTTCATTCGACCAGCTTGAAAGGCCTTTGTAATCGAAGATGTAGAGACATTTATTTCTGTCGCAGGATACTATATCCTGTGGTTGAATTAATTCCTTCAAATTCCATTGACGACTGAAAGTGAATTTCATCGAATCATAAACTTCAACTTCTGAACTTTTTTCACTCACAACAAACAATTCTCTGTCTAAGATCGTTAATCCGTTGATCGATTTCTTTTCTTCTTCTGCGGCCTTTGTTCTGATTGTGTGAACTAAAACTGCATCCAATTTATATTCACTTCGAAGTTTATCTGGAAATAGGGAAAAATTCTTCAAATTATTTAATGCAATTTCTTGTATTACTGTGTGAACTGTTAGACATCGTATTTCAAGAGGTGACGACTACGACAATGGCGATGATGATAACTGCAGAGCCGACACAGACAACAAGGAGCAAAACGACAACATGGGAAACGCACATCCTCATGTTTATATCATCATCATCATCATCATAATCATTGCGGTCCATGGGCTCAGTGCCCGTTGGTGTCAATCGCATGATTCACCATCCATCTCCATTTGTCTCTCTCCAGCGCCATTCTGCTAAGTTTGTGGATTTCCATTCCGCACCAGTTTATATCATCATGTTTATATAGCTCACCGTATGCTAATCACAATTCCGGCTTCAGTCACCTCGGAAAAAGAAGTTGTCTGAATTGAGACTCATTAAATAAATGAAAATACAATACAATGTAATAAAAAACTATCTTCGGTCTACGATGATACAAGAACGTTTGACTGGTCTTTCTACTTGCAGTCGAGAAAGACATTGCTTCTTCTTTGCACTATGATGATATCATAATATCTGATTTTGCGAAGAAAGCGCGCAAAATCAGTTTCAGTCAGATCAGTCGTAATAATGTATGACTTAGAGTAAACTACAAGTCTGCAATGTACCATTATAGACAGTCTAGATAAGGATAAGGTCTTAGAAATAGTTCTGCCAATAATAACTTGCATTTTTTTTGTTTCGTTTCACTCACTCTTTCTATTATTAAATGGAAAAATGAGTCAAGTCTGTGAAGTCAGTATTGGTTAATGGTGACTTGAAGTCCATATTGGTTAATATTGCCTATGAAAACCTATAAAATTCTTTTTAAAACAACTGGCTCTGCCTTAGTAAACCTACTACTAATATCATATTAATATTGGCCATATTGCTCAGTAAAGCTATTTAAACTAGTTCAGGCTAATATATACTTTCTTAGGTATAACGTTGATAACGTATCCCAATTACCAATGGTCTGGTGCCTCAAATAAAATCTGCGTAGGGCTTCAGATATCCTTGGGACGGGCCTGGACGTAAATAAACAGGTGCCCTGAGCTTTCGAGTGGCGATTTACGATTTATAGATCTCCCTATACAGCATAAAACTACAGAGAAAATAAAATCTACCCCTAGAATTACAAGGTTCTATGTCCACATTTTAAATCAACCTAACGCTATATCTGTTATCAGGATGACACGGGCTATGTCCTGAATAGTCAGCTTAACTGGAGACGCTTACTTAAGCTCTATCTGTGAGGATTATATAGTTCTCTGTCCATAAATTTGTCTCAAAGCTACAGAAACTTTAAACAAATACCAGATTTTCAACTTCATTGGTGGCAAACAAAATTTCTAACTTATTAGACTATTTAGAAGCCTTTACATTTACCCATTAATCTGTGATGTTCTTCTATCTGACTGATTAGCTGCTCTTTTTCTTTTGTTGATGTCTTTCTCTCTTCTTCCCGTTTCTGTTCGACGTCCAAAATCTTGGCTCTGAGATCTGGAAGAACAATCAGTCTTAAAGATTCTGATGACAAATTAGCCACCGAGAGTTGAAGGTCAACATTTCATCGAAAGGTTCCATCCACGTGCTTGTGCTCAATATATTTTTTCTACTTCCGTTCTTTGCTACCGAAGCAGTGCGTTACTTACAATAAAAGATCTAGGACCTAACTGAAAAATGGCATAGACAATTGGACATTATATTCCAGATTACATATTATTGAAGGTTAGGCGTGCACGAGAACAATCTCACAATAGCCCGGTACCGTAAAAGAAACGATGAAAGATCAATAGGCCTACGATCTTTATGTGAGGGAAGGTGTTCATCAAGACACACGAAAGGCGGGGCAACTGGCGGGCACCTAACGCGGACGGTCGATATAGTATACTTTTGCTACCGGCGTCAATCTCTGACCGAAATACCTTCTATCTTCTTTCCAAGTTGATACGATGTAACGAACTACGTTACAAACGTTATGCAAATTTACTGCACAACAATAATTTTTGTTGACAGTTTTCACTATAAGCGGCGTGCACGCATAGCCCATAGGCTTGGCAGCGATAGTGCTTCGGGCGTATTAGGCGTGGTCTTCGGCTGTATGCAACGATTTCCCGCCAGCGCCAGGAGTTCCCGCCAAATTGAGAGATCCCGCTATTTATATAGTGATGTCTCAGTCTCAGTCAAGTTACGAGCCGAACAAGACCGCTGCTTGCGTTGAAGAGGGAGGGCTACAGTAACTGGCCTGCGCTTGGCAATAGAAAACAACCACGGCTGCAGTCGTGGCCTGCAGTGAGGCTTCTGAACGCATCGATCAGCTGTCGGCATTGGCCGAAAGTAAGAGCGAATGTTTGGCGCAGTTCTTGGCGCCTTTTATGTATTGACGCGCAGATTGCTAATATAAGTTTTGCATTTAGCTTCCATTGTATTCTTCCCGCGGCATTTAGCCGCGGGAAGAATACAAGGGAAAGAGACCGTGTATCGATAGGTGAGATAATAGATGAAGTTCCGGCATTCGGGAAGTTCACTTAGGTTCTTTAGCGTCGACGTCGATTGATATAAAAGCATCGATGTAACCGGGGGGAGGGGGTAATACAGGATTATTGAGCGAAGATCGATCGAATAGCTTACAGATTATGGCTTTCGCTTAATTTCTGTCGGAAAATTTACCTTGATCTTTGAAATGAAAAAAAAATTGGCACTGGTGACGATTTCAGTGGATTTACTCGGAACTTTCGATTGTCGACCTTTTTTCTCTTTTGGGAACTAGAATTCAAAATTTTCAAGAGATCTATGTTATAGATGAGCATGAATATTCATTGGTTGGGTGGATCTTTCAAATTTCAAGATGAGAATTAATCGGTATTGTCAGGGAGTAAATTCTTTTCAATTTTCATTTAAAAATCTCCAGATTCTTGGATGCGATCGTTAAAGCATCTTGTTGAGCTATATAAAGATTTCAACTGAATATATTTTTCGAATAGATCAACAGGATACAGAGCCGTGTAGAATTAGGCCTATGGTTTGTATTTATTCCTTGCTAATTGAAATATTTAAGTCAGGATAATCCCGTAGTTTAGGTTGGCAAAATATTTTAATGTCTTCAATACCGTAGTTGACGTTGGTAAGTAAGCAGTCTACCTATGTCCATGATAACTGTCATCAATCCAGCTCTTTCATTTCATCATTCGGGGAAAAAAGCATCAATCCAACTTCCATTTAATGAAAAAATGACTGAAATTCTATTTAAGCAAACAATATTTTTTATCAATGGAACTTTTATTTAAGGAAAGAACTAGTCTCGTGGATTCAGCTTCTACTTACGGAAACAATTATTTTCATCAATAAAAACTTCTATTGAATCCAAAACTTAGTAGGGCCTATCATCAATTCAGCTTCTATTTACGGAAAAAATTATTTCGATCAAACTAGCTTCTATATAAACACAGAAATGGTTTCATCAATCCCACTTCCATTTAGGGAACCAATTTTTTCATCAATCCAGCGTCCATTTCAAATTGACCATTTGAAATAATTTACCAACCTAAGCTACGGGTTTAGGCCTACCTTAAGTCAGTTTTATTGGAACTAGAATTGACCCATTTTGGTTGATATTGCCCCCAGTAAACCGCGACATATTAGAAAACTAACAGCGCGTCAGGAAAGCTAGGAAACCAAAGTAGGCGCAAGCTTATTTATGGAGTGCCAGCGTTATCAAGAAAGCCACCTGAACGCAATGGTAATAAGTTAAAAAGGTAATTGATGAAGATCCAGATCAATGCTAAAGCAGTGGTTTTCAAACTTTTGGACCAGGGACCCTTTACTTTTTCTACGAATAGCTCGGATACCAAAGTAATTAAGAAGTAAATTTCCTTACTTAAAATTTAAGCAAAATAAAAGGCATACGATTCCAACAATATTTTCACAACGCTCTCGCGGACCCTCGCCATATCCTTCGCGGATCAATTGGTAAATGAGACGGTCATTTGAGTTTGGTGAGTTTAAGGATACTGCTGAGTCTAAAATGGAAGCCGATGATGTCCACTTGGCCATAGCTGATGTAACGCCTCTGTAGACTTAATAGTAATCAAATTTACAGAAATGTAGACGAAGTTCTGGGCACAAACAGCGCTATTTCAAAGAGGGATCTAAGAAGGCTTTCTCTGTAGTTTCCAAGACGGATTCGAACCAAGTGGAGATTGCGCAATGAAGGGTTATGTCTTCATAATGTTCCAAGACAGCACGTTTATGCGCCAGAAAGCTCCACGGACGCGATGGATATCTTTCTTCATGTGATCAGTTTTTCAATAAGTTTTGTTTTATTTATTAGATCAGCCTATGGCGTATATGTTTTCCTTTCCTTCGAGTTATAGTCTTCCGAAAATGCATTAGATAATATCTCCTACTTTCTTTTTGAAATTATAGGAATAATATGATCCAGTTGTATTACACGCATATCAACGTAGCACTGTCTTGCAAAGAACGACCTCATAGCAATTTCCCATTCATGTTTATGATTGAGATATTCGTCCACAATAATTGCAGACATTAGAAAAGCAAAATACACTGCTCTCTACGCGCTTATAGAATATATATGTGCGTAACAGGAGAAGCCACTTACCTTCAATCTCCCCAACCAAGTTTTCGTCCTCAAGAAACTCCTTAAATTTCAATTTCTCAGAGCAGAACTGAAAGGATTGAATTTCTCTTTCGATTAGAGAATGACATTGTTCTTGTAACTCGGTTGCTTTAACAGTTAAGTCCAAAACTCCCTGACATATATCGCTAGCTGATCCTTTAGCCATCATTTTCTGGCAATAAGAACTGTAACTCCGCAAGCAGGATAGATGTGCATCAATATCAATTCCTTCCATTTGGATTTCTTTCAATTTGCTTTGACTTAATAAAGAAAGACTTTGTAGCAGAGAATTTGCTTGGGTATCCGCAGACTGTTTCACCGCCTCTCTTCTGTTCACGACATCAACTTCCAACCTCTCCATTTCCTGCTGCATATCCGCTTTAACCTTGATGAGATCAGCTTTTTTCTTCAGAGTCTTGGAACTGCACCCATTTATTGTTTCAATATTGCTTTCTATCTGCTTACGAAAGTCGTACTCAAATTTGCTAACATGAGAACCTTCATGATGTTTATGGCCGTCAATGAAGCAGACAGCGCATTCTACTGTTTTGCACTGGATGCAATATATGTCAAGAACCCTTTGGTCATGGAGTTCACAAACACTGGGTGCTAATTAGTCATTACATTATCGTTACTTTCTTGTTGCTCGTTTATTGACATCAATTTGTGATTCTTATTTAACTTAAATTTTCTATGTTGTCTGCAGCATTCTTCACACAACTTCTGCTTGCAGTCAGTGCAATACATATGAGCTTTAGATATCTCCATTGCCGCTTCCTCATTATCCTCCAGACATACGTCGCATATGTCTCTTGATGATTCGGATGAGTTTGGAACATTTGCCGCTTGTATGAGCTTCGCGATGAAGAAGTTATTAGGCAGTCCAGAAAACCCTTCCTGAGGAATCTTAAACTGTCGCCTGCAGATTGGACAAGGCATCTCATCGCCTGGTTTTTTTTGTGGATAGCCCGATCTTATGGAGACATTTCATGCAGAAAGTGTGAATGCAAGGTAAGGCTTTTGGATCGATGTAGAAATTGGTACAGATGCAACAACTTATTGTGTCGTCAAGGTCTTGTTTGTCAAAGGCAACGTGGATGGAATCTTCGGCAGTCATCTTACTGTCTGAATTCGAGGTAGAATACATACAGCGACACAGTGAGAATCTTAGTC
This sequence comes from Aporrectodea caliginosa, assembly GCA_020284085.1. Taxonomy (NCBI): domain Eukaryota; kingdom Metazoa; phylum Annelida; class Clitellata; order Crassiclitellata; family Lumbricidae; genus Aporrectodea; species Aporrectodea caliginosa. Next base: position 1,063,198 of record JACEVL010000036.1, read on the forward strand.
AGCCTTTTTATTGTCCTGAATTGCGAGGTTTAAAACTTACTTGTGATTTCACAATTCGCAACTCTGTGTTGTCTTTATTATAATTGCAATCGCAACCTCAATACCCGAAAAGAGTCTTCGGGAACCAACTTCTTCGCATGCGAGTAGTAAAAATCAAAATTCGTCACTCAGGTGCGGCCATGTTCGGTCCCACGTCAAGATCAAAGGACAAGCACAAAGATAAATAGAAAGATATCGCATGTAGGTTAGGTCTGTGCTATTTTTAGCGATACTTAAATGGGCGACGTTACACTAGAAGTACGTATACATATATATATATATATATATATATATATATATATATATATATATATATATAACCCTTTTAACACAGGTATGAGCAATTGACTTATAGACTGCTTATCACCCACGCTTAATCAAATGACGTCCGCAGAAGTCATGCTTTTGTGTCGGCTTCGGTTCATAGTTACAGTTACAGTTACAGTTACAGTTAATGGGCTAGGTAAGCTGTGTAAGCTTTTATTGCCCATGTCTTTGCATCCAACTGTCCAGTTTCTGTTTGAATGTGGTCAAGCTTGTTGCAGTCACTACTTCCTGTGGTAGCTGGTTCCAGCGATCCACAATTCTTTCGCTAAAAAAGAATTTTCTAACGTCCAAACGCACATGTTCAAGATACAGTTTCATGTTATGGCCTCACAAATTTACACTGGTTGCCTTTCTAAAGAAGGTCTTTTCGTCGATATTTTCCAGACCATGGAGGATTTTGTATGTTTCGATCAGATCCCCCCTCGTTCGTCTTCTTTCCAAGGAGAAAAGACCTAGCATTTGAAGTCTTTCTTCATACGGCATTCTAGCCAAGCACCTGACGAGTTTGGTGGCTCTCTTTTGAACTTTCTCAAGGCATTCTATATCTTTTTTGTAGTAGGGATTCCAAACTTGGACACAATATTCTAGATGTGGTCGAATATATGTGTTGTACAGTATCTTGAAACTGTCAATATCTATCTGCCTGAAACTCCTTTTTATCATGCCAAGAACTGCCATTGCCTTGCTTGCAGATTTTCTACATTGTTGGCTCCACTTCAGATCTTTACTGATCCATACTCCCAAGTCCTTCTCCATTTCAGTTTCCTCCAGGTTGACAATATCCGTTCCATCCCTTAGATGATAGTTCATGGTCTTCTTTCTTCCAATTTGCATAACTTTGCATTTAGAAGCATTAAATTTTAACAGCCATTCCTTTGACCAGTCTTCCAACCTGTCTAGATCCTGCTGCAAGATCTGTTCATCTTCCTCGCTTTGTATTGTTCTCCATAGTTTTGTGTCATCAGCAAACATTTTCACCGAACTTTTTATTATTTCTGGTATTTCATTGACGTAAATTAAAAATAACAGTGGCCCTAACACCGATCCTTGTGGAACTCCGCTGAGAACTGCTGCCCAATCTGTTTCGTGTCCATTTAGTACCACTCTCATTTTCCGATTTGTTAGGAAGTCCTCAATCCATTTCAGCAAAATCCCTCCAATTCCATATCCTTTGAGTTTGCTAATCAATCTCTGATGAGGCACTGTATCAAAGGCCTTCTGATAGTCCAGAAATATTGCATCAACCCCAAGCCCCTCATCCAGTGCCTGCGTCCACTCTTCCAATGTTTCTAGCAGGTTAGTAAGACATGATCTGTTTTTAGTGAATCCATGCTGATTATGTGATAAAAGATCATTTGTATCTAAATGCTTCAACATTTTATCCCTCAGTACGGATTCCATAACCTTGCATGGCACCGATGTCAATGACACTGGACGATAGTTCCCTGCTTCAGTTTTTAGTCCTTTTTTGAATATAGAGATAACATTCGTGCACTTCCAGTCTTCTGGCAACACTCCTTCTTGAATTGACTTGTTGAACAGTATAGCAAGTGGAACACCTAAGACACTTGCTAATTCTTTTAGAGCTTTAGGGTGCAGTCCATCTGGTCCTGGAGCTTTGTCCTCTCTTAAGTTCAATAATTTCGTTTCAACATCCTCCTGGGTTATCTCGAAGTCTCCAATATCTTTTACAGGTGTACCTTCAGGATTCCTCTTAAATATAGGCACAGCTCCTTTGCCTTCGTCAACAAACACTGACTGGAAAAAATTCAGAAGTTCTTCTGCCGCTTCCGTGTCATCCTGTGTCATTGTGTCATCTTGTTTCCGAAGCTGTAGTATTTTTGTTCGCACAACTTGCTTGCTTCTAACGTACCCATAGAATGCCTTTTTGCTCTCTTTAAACTTTGTTACCAGTTTAAGGGTTTCCTTTGCCTTATCTGCTTTGATCATTTTGTTCACCTTGTTTCTTATAGTTTTATATTTCTCATAATACATATTGATATCTGTTTGTTTGAACAAGTTGAACAGATGGTTTCTTTCCTTTATGAGTTTTATGGTCTCTTTTGAGATGAAATGTGACTTTTTCTTCTTTCGTGTTCCTGCATATGGTATGCAAATGTCTTCTGCTTTCAAATATTGTTTCTTGATGCTCTTCCAGGTCTCGTCAACGTTTTTATTCTCCAGTTCCTTTTCCCAATCAGTACTTGAGAGGATATTTCCCATCTTTAGGTAGTTTCCCCTCCAGTATGCTCTCTTTGTATTTCTTAAGTTGGTTATCTCTTTGCACCCATATTTCAGTTTCCATAGAATGCCAACATGATCACTTGATCCAAGTGGTGCTAAATATTCCATTTCTTCCACCATACTGCTGTCTGTGACAAATACATAGTCAAGTTTGGATGGTTGCTGACCTGCCACAATTCGAGTGGGTTGATACACTTTCTGGCTTAAGAAGAAGTCTTGTGTTAGGTCAAAGAATCTGGCTTGCAAGGAATTTTCTCCTCCAGTTACCATATAGGTCTCAAAATCTATATCTGGCATATTAAAATCCCCCATAAGTGTTACATAATCAATATCTTTCATGTTGCATGCTTTAGCCAGTAATTTTAATAAGTTCTCATTGTTGATGTCAGTGCTTGTTGGACTTCTGTAGACTGTTCCCACGAGCAATCTTGCCCCCGTATCCAATTTAATTATGCTCCACACAGAATCTTCAAAATCATTGTGCTCCAGCTCCAAGCAAGGCATTGATATCAATGATTCATGTATATAAAGCATTACTCCTCCTCCTTTTCGTCCCTTCCTGTCTTTTCTGTACATTTCAAAGTGTTCCAAATGGAACTCAGCATCAGTCATGTCCTCTGAAGCCCAGGTTTCTGTAATTCCTATTATTTTCAAGTTTTTCTGTGTAGTATCTATAAGGTTATTAGCACGCTAGAGTCGCTATAGAGTATCAGCCAATATGTCAGAGATTGAAATCTAAATCTACGCCGGGACATAAAGACATTTTAAAATTATCGTTCTACTAGCTCCTCCGAGCCAAATCAGCTTAATAAATTAGTAGGCCTAGGCCTACTCGTTTCTTGAAAGTGACACCAGAGAGGTGTTCCTTGTTATCTCGTTGGGCAAACTGCATTACATTTTACGATACTTTAAGCATAATCTAATTTTTTTTTAATTTCCAAAGATCACAAAACAAATGGGGTGTTGCGTCGCCTGCGTGTGATTCATCAAGAAACAAAACTTGTGAATACCAGGCTCGGACAGATTATAGTGACATGTAAATTTGAGTGGTGGTTTTCACACAGATGTTAGTCTTCTGAACCACCGTAAACCTTGTTATTATTATATATTATTATTAATTACAGAAGAGAGACAAACCACTGGAAATACAGAAAAGTCTGGGAAATGAGGTAGAACAGAGGGTGAAGGCGTCTTTGCAATCCTGAACTTGCCTTACGAGAGGATATCGAAGAAGTAGTTTCAGTTTAACGACACTGTGCGATAACAAAGATCATTAGCGTCGCCCTCCTCCTTCATCCAGGCTTGGGACTGGCACTGCCAGAGTACGAGCTGTGTCGGAGATCATGTTGAAAACGCCTAGGACAACGTGGAAACCACCCTGATAACCTTGGTCTTTGAAGAGTCATCAAATCGACGAAGCATATTTTTTTATTATTATATACATGAAGTCATATAAACAAGTTAAGAGAATTTACTAGAAATGTATTCGTCACATTCTACAAAAGTATATGCTAACCTAACGAGATTACGTGATTAAGTCGAACTATGCGTATAATTATCATGGATGGCCATAAGTTTTTGGACTGTTTTTCTTCCCAAGTTGTAATTAATACTGAACAAGCGCACAAGTACATTTGCTTAGCATACATATTCTCATCATTATCATCATCGTCACCATCATCATCATCAACAACATGAGAAACAACAGCGGCTTAACTGGCTTAATCGAAAACATAAACATCGTTAAATTCAACACACATCACCATCATCGATAGCAACAAAGTCATTGTCATTATCACCATCATCATCATCACCACCCTCATGCCGACCCCCCCCCCTCTATCTCTCTCGTTCTGCCCGTTCCATCAACAACACGTTGTCAGCTGGACTCATCTTTCGTACTTTGCTTTGACGTGTATTGACTGAATTTCCTAACGCATACTTGTCAGACGTTCAATTCCTTCAGCAGCTGTTGGTCCTACATCGAAGACGAGAATGCGTCCATCTCTCCACTTTCCTCGACTGAAGTAATCATATTCATTGTCGACGATGAACAGTCGTCCACTGGAATCGTCCAGTTGCATCCTGACGGGACATCTCAGACCACCGTGGCTCCTAGACACTAACAGCCTCTTGTAATGCAAATCCTCACTCAACAATAACACTCGGTTCTTGAACGTATCAGCCAGTAACACCGTTCCTCCTCTGTCGACTACAACGTGAACTGAACCCTTCAGATTTGTGTCGCCTTCTCTGATAAACGACCGTACATTCTGTCCATCACCGTCCACTACGGACACTGTGTGCAAACGGTCATCGTCTTGGCTGACCACGAAATGACCATTCGTCAGTTTAACTGCATGCCATGGACTGGACGCATTCGGAGACAGAACGAATTCTCTGATCAGTTGGCCCTCTGGTGAGAATTCCTTCAACATATGTTTATCAGTAATTGTGAGGATGATGTTCCCGTCGCTTGCAGTCGATAGCAATCCTTTGTCTTCGCCAGTAAGCCATTTTCCAATGACCTTTCCACTGGGATCTAACCGAACAATCTCCTTCTGCATGAACTTCTCCTTCCAGTCAATCACGTACAGACACCTGTTTCTATTGCATGATACAATGTCTCTTGGGTTTACGAAATCCATCGTAGCGGGAATTCTGCGTGTGAATTTGAAGGTGTTGGTGCTGAAGACGTCAATCTTCGACATCTTTTGTGTTAGGATGAACATCTCGGGGTCGAGGATCGCCACTCCCCAGATCGGTTTATCCTTCAGATCGGACATTGACGTCTTGATTGTCTTGATTAAGAATGGAGTCTGTCGGTAGTTAGTACATTCGGTGATGTCTGAAACACACGCGAAGCACATAGAAGTCTGTGCATCGGCGTCTAGACATGTTATGGTTATAACGAGCAATGAAATAATGAACACTAGTAGTCTATTGTATTTCATTTTAACGTAAACTCGAACATTGTCACAACTCTGTGTATATGTATACCGGTACCATAAGATATGGATAAATGAATATGTCGTTTCGTTAATTATTTTATTACATAGATTACTCAGCAATCATGGGAAGGAGAAATTTAGAAGTGGAGTGTTGGCAATTCTTTGCTAACTGAAGTAGGAATATTACATTACAAGATCATTGTAACAATATAAAACCTAGATGAGTTACATAATTATATGCATCGTCCAAGGTACAAGACCAACGCGTTTGCATTCTTGTATCGGTAGCCGAAAAGGCGAAAACAATATGATTCAAAGAGTGTTGCCTGGCCGCCCTATGCTAACCACGACAACAACGACAACGTGCTTGAATTGTAAGCAATTTTAGCATCGTTGCAACGTTGATGCGATTGCTCAAAATTGAAATCTTAAATTGACGAAACGCGGACATTATCGAAAGCGAATTGGGATGCATTGGTATTACGTAAATGGCATAATCTTCTGTTAATCCCCGCGAGGTTAAAAAATGTAGAATATGCTAATCACGACGGAGTTATTATGGACTTGTGCCATATTTTACAATAATTTAAACCGTTCTAATAATTATGTGTCAAGTATGTGGTATACAAGCCGTATTATTTGCAAGTAATTTAATTCATTGCCCAATATCCTGACCTGTAGCCATTCATACAATATGTAGGTCTAGACAGTGATTTCTTACCTGCAGAGTGCATCTGGACTGAGACTGTCTCAGGCTCAGCTGGGAGCATGGCTTGATTGGAGACAGGCACCTGCGCACATTCACCGGAAGATGACGTCATTTGTTCGTCAGACACGGAATAACGAAAACTGTCGTCATTCACATCCACTGGAAAAGAGAATAAGTCATCTTACTCTATAGGTAATTGAGTAAGCCTTTACATTATATGGTGATACATGGAGAGTGGAGGAGACGAAAGTTTATCATTGTTACCCGATTATTAAATGACACTTCTATGTTATGGTATGTAGAGATGTAGAGCTGTGAAGATTAGAATAAGCTCTACGAAATAAGACTAGAATTGAGACTGTATGAAATAGGGAGACATGTCGAGATAGGCAAATAGTTTTGGTCAAGCAAAGGCAGGATAACCAATTAACCATTATTAAAGCAAAAGTATATGAAGATGGAATAACCTCTATAAGGAAAGAAATAATAAGATTCTATACGACGTAATAGCATAATTATATGGGTATGAGGTATATGGAATGGCGAATGATTATGCAATATGTTGATGATCCCAGTCACTGGTTGGACTTCGGCAATATTAAACCTGCAAAATCAGTCAAGGCAATTGGTGTGCACTATTACATTACTAAATTAATTACATTGATATTGCCATGCAGGCGTAGTATTGTATGTTTACCTGTAGGCCTATACGAAATATTTTACAAGTATGACTGATCTATGTAAACTTAAACTAAGGTAAAAGGCCATGAATCAAAAATGGGAGATATAATATAGGTATATATATATATATATATATCACCTCCTACTAGGCCTAAATCTTCACAACGCATCCACACCTGCGCATAATATGCATATGCTCATATAGCCTAATTATAATATGTAATTTATTCAAGCCTATAGGGGCCTACTGGTTTGTATAACTTCAATACTAGCAGTTAAGGTATTACTGTAAATATGTGATATATTAAACATCGTTGACTGCATGCAGTAGCTCTGGCTTATTATTTTATAATAGAAGACGAGTATATCAATGCATGGTGAAGTGGCAGACTAAACAGATTGCCTGAACAAAGAGAGCGAATATGAAAATATTCACAATTTTCTATAGCGTCCGTATGACCTCGACTCCGTTCACTTTTCAATAGACTCATCGGTTGAGACCCTTCACCAATAGGCCTTATGCCCCTTTTGCAGTCATTCTTTACAGACAGTGCTGCCAATGATCGTACACAGGCAATACGCCTTATAAACGACATTAGTGCTTTCAAAGGCTGTCCAAATGCGAGTGAATGCAAACAGGCAGACGAATTGAAACATAATATTATTATATTCTGTCGTTAAAAGCAACGGTAGAACATAAATCTCGAGGCATTTGTCGGTTTGTCATCGGTCGCGTTTGACAATAGAAAGAAGCTTGAATACAACTTGACTATAAAACGTCAGACTATGCACTGCGGTAAATAGCAGATAGCCCTACACAATACATGTTCTGAGTCACTTAATAAGTATTGCGATGCAAAGGGAGGCAACTTTGAAAGGAATCCGATCTTTCTCATAATACATGTATTTTATTGCAAATAATTATAGGGCCTACATGCCGGTAGAACATAAATCTCGAGGCATTTGTCGGTTTGTCATCGGTCGCGTTTGACAATTGAATAGAAAGAAGCGTGAATACAACTTGACTAAAAAACTTCAGACTATGCACAGCGGTCAATACCATATAGGCTAGCTAGCAGATAGGCCTACATGGGTTCACTAGCAAAAGGGTGCAATCAAAAGGGCGCAGTCAAACGGGCGCATGTTTAAAAGCGCGACTAGCAATAGGGCGCATGATTAAAAGGGTTTAAGAGCGTCTTTATAAGTAAAACCGAAAATTTTACATTAGATGAACAAAAACATAGTTGTTAAAAACGGAAAAAACAAATAAAAAACGGAGAAACGTCGTTTTTCCAAAAAATAAATCACTGAAAAATTTAATAAGCACATAACACAACTTTATTAGTAAACATCAAGTAGACCTAACATTTAATCTACAACAATTATTTTCTTTTTCATAAGTTTGGTTTAATCAGAAACTGAGATACTAAAAACATTGAAATCCTTTCAAATTTAAATTTGAAAATTGTAAACATAAGTCCACACAAGTCCGTGCTGACATAAACAATTAAAAACTAAACTTTGTAAGCATAGAGAGTAGGCCTACCTAGCTAAAAATTGTACTTACAATTTTTACTTATATAAGAACTTGATATGGAGTAGGCCTAGGCCTAGTCAATCGGAGACTGCTGCGTACAAAGACAACATTTAGCATTTTGGTTAACTTAGAAATTCGAATAACTTTACTAAATTTTATTTCCTGTAGGCCTTCATTTAATGAATGAACTCTGCGATGCAATTTTCCGTTCACATCTCATGAACTACGGTTCTGTCCTTTCGACCGTTAAAAGAAATGCGAAGGGCATCAACACAGTCATACTGGCACACCATGCATTAGCAGAGCTTCGGCCCTTCTTTCGTTCTCTCCTAATTGTGTTCCTTGAGATGACGTCGCTGCACTCATTGGGCATTACCATTCCACAATCCTGTAGCCTATCACACCAGATGAGATTTCCACAACTGCCTGATCTGATAGCCTATGGCGAATCGATCTGAAGATTCGCCCACAGTTCAATAAAAAATGCATTACATTGATGTGTTTCCACAGAATTTCCCGTGCAAATATTTAACCGCCGGTAGAGGGCAGAAGACACAAAGCAAAATCAAAAATATTTTGCACACTACTTACTCTAACATAGGCCTACTGGCAACTTTTGATCACTATTGGAAAACGTTTGCTCCAAAAAATATTTTTTCACTCCACCCTATTAAGCATGCGCCCTTTTGGTTGTCGCCAGAGGTGCAAAAAATCAAACTTTTTTCAAAATGAAAAGTTGTTTTTTTTGTTGTTTTTTGTTTTTTGTTTGTTTTTCTTGTTTTTGAGATTTTCCTATTTCAGATCATAACACTCATAAAAAATGGTATAGCCTAATGCCGTTCAAATTAATCAGATGCATATAAATGAAATTAACTAGAACAGTAGAACCGTAAAATGTCATAAAATGAAGTTAACGATCGCGACCATGTAGGCTAGGCCTACAATTGCCAAGAGAGTTGAAGAGACGCCATTTTTGGTATAAAAATTTTGTATAATTTCTAAATTTCTAAAAACCCAAAAACAAAATTTGCGGTTTTTTGTTTTTTTTAAACAAAAACAAACAAAAAACCAAGCCTTTAACAGCCCTGGTTGTCGCCCATTTAAACATGCGCCCGTTTTATTGCGCCCTTTTGATTTCGCCCTCTTGATTTTCGGTCCTTTGATAGGACCAGTTGACTGTGACTGTGATAACTATGAAAACCGTCAATGGGAAAATTTTCTCATTTTTCTTGTAGACAAATAAATCTTACGTAAGCTACAGAAGCTGTAAAGTTCATATTTGAAATGAAAATCTTACCGCATAATTTCCCGTTCAGATTCTGGTCCTTTGAGTCAAGTAGGCCTATCTCACTGAAACTGGACTTCTGGAAGGAGACTACAAGCGAGGGAATCTGCAGTTGCATTAAAGAGCCATGCATAGCAGACAATTCATCTGCTCTGTTGTTTAAATCTCCCAATGCCAAACAGACGTCACTATCCGTTCCTTTGGTCTTGATCTCATCACAGTATCTCCCGAAACTCTCGAATATCGCTAAATGACGCTCAACGCCGTTGCTGGCATTTTCAATGTCCTCCAGTCGCTTCTGCTTTATGGAAGACATTTCCTCCAGCAGCGACTTAGTGTCCTCTTCCAGTCGTGCTTTAAGTTCGTCACGCGTTTGGATAATCTTTGTCTCGATGTTTTGCATCGTCTGAAGAAGTGTGTTCCTGTTATTTTCTAGTTCTTGACGTCTGCGCAAGATGTCGGTGAGACAACCGGACAATTTGCAAAGATTCTGGCCAACCTGTTTACGAATATCTTCTAAGATTTCGTCGACGCTTGACCAGTTGTGAGTCTGATGGTTTTCTATGAAGCACCAGGAACAGACAACTGTTTTGCAGTCCTTGCAATACGAATCAAGGCGGTTCTTCTGGTGTATGCTGCATAGGTTTTGTGCAAAAGTTTCTAGTAGACCGATGTCGTGTGTGGCCTTGCTATTGCCCAGAGTGACAAATCTGTGTGTCTTCAGAAGTTTGTTCATCTTGTGAAGTTTGCAACAATCCTCGCACAATTTCTGACAACATTCTGAGCAGTACATCGTTGCTGAAGCTATCACAGGCTGTGAATCACTGTTCTCAAGACATGCCTCACATGGATGCTGCGTTGTCGGGTTAAGTACTGTTGCCATCTTGACCAGTCTTTCCATGAAGAAGTTCTTCTGGAGTCCTGAAAATCCCTCTGGTGGAATGGTGAACTCCTGCCGACAGATTGGACAAGACATTGTGATTCCTTTCTGAATCTTGCGTGACACCGACTGAGTCTGTTCTAGACACTTCAGGCAAAACGAATGAACGCAAGGCAACATTCGAGGATCGGTGAAGATATCATTGCAAATACAACATTCCGTTATATCTCTGAGCTCCTCCCTGACCTTCAGAATATTCGCCGCGTTCATGTCGATCTTTTGTCTGTTGGCTAGTTAATCTTATAGTTACTTTATACGCCTGCAGAGATAGTCTGATGAAATTATATAATTACACATAAACAGAATAGCATACACAGTTTACTGCAGCGAGTTACCCATATGTAAGCCCAATGTTGCTACAGCTTCTAACACGGTCTATCGAGTCACTGAAGAGAACCCATGAATATCTGTCAGTTGATATATGTCCTTCTAACGGAATGGGTGTGACAATAAATAATAGAGTCCTTTATACAACAGTTATTTTTAGAAAACGTTGTCTCTTAACAAAGCGATATTCAAAAGTGAACAACTGTCAACTGTCTGCGCAACGGTATAGTGTACAGTCATGATTGATGTCTTGTAAAGATGTTTTCACAAATCTATAAAACTGTCATTTTACAACATATAGACCTCTTGTTGGGTTCAACTAGTTCTGCACTGAAAATTGCTATACTATTTACTAGTAATACAGGCCTTACGTAGATACAAATTTGGCAGAAAATGTAGTAGGCCTAATTAGAATTACTTATTCAGATTTATTCTTCATGACGGTTGTATGTTTAGCTGTATTTTTTGCACAGCAAATAAACCTGCATGCTCAATGAGTGATCAACGCTCCGTCTTTTTATTATCATCAAAATATCCTCACGAGTGTCTTAGTCTCACATAGCGCAGAGTGAAAAACAACTGAACTTTTTGTCCCTAAGTGTTTAGTAGTCTTATAAAACCAAAAGAGGAAACCGTTTAAGTGTACTTTGGATATTATGCCCAATAATAAGTTATCAGAACGTTCTTGTGTATAACTAACAATTTAGGTGTTACGCCTACAGTATAGGCCTACATCCTTCATCACAAACGTCACGTCTAAAGAAAGCATCGACGCTGTCTCTTTCTACTTAGTCATCAATCATGTAGTCTACTGACACAAATCGCGTAGGGTGTATACAGTAGGCCTAGCCGTATTTAACGAGTCAGAGGCCTAAAAATTCCATATCTGCACATAAATAAAGAATAGGACATTCTATGCCTACCCATGGATTAGCTATAGCCTAGGCCTATACTGCTGTCTTCATAGACAAAGCACACCTTACGCTGCATTGCTTAACGGTGTCTAAAACCCCTAGAACGGATTGAATAGATGCACATCGTAGGCCCCTTACTCTGCATTGCTTAACGGTGTCTAAAACCCCTAGAACGGATTGAATAGATGCACATCGTAGGCCCCTACATACATAATAACATAATATTATTACATTTTAAAGTGTTCGCAGTTAGCGTAATATTACTGTCATACAATTATACGATTAGACCTACATTAAATGGCTATAATTAATTATTTTACTATAAAGGTTTCGCATTTATAATCAGAGATGAATAAAATATATAACAATATAACCAGGTTATTATTATATAATAATTATTGTAATTAATCAATAACAATATAATTAATTATTATAAAATTATTATGATAGCATAAGGTCATATATATTTTTATAGATTGGGGATATTAATATAATTATATAAATACCTATGTATATGTGTATATATTATATTATATATAAATTTAATAATTATATATTATATAATAATTATATAATTATAATAATTAATATAATATAGATATTATATATTATACATATAATTTTAATTTAATAGCTGGATTAGTGATATTAATTATTATTACATATTATATATTATTTTACGGTAATTATATTACTATAATAATTAATAAATATTATTATAATTAATTATATTATAGTTATAATTGGGGTATTAATTTAATTATATCTCATATAATTTATATGCACAAATATAATTATATAATAATATAAAATATATGTAATTATTTTATAATAATTTTATTATAGGGGAAATCGACTGCTCATCGTAAATAGGAGATTGAAGTAGCCTACCGAGATGAACCATAACTGGGGGAATTGTCCGGAACCCACAAAAAACATGATTTATGACATTTTAAAGTTTTCGCAGTTAGCGTAACGGTACTGTCACAAGTAGGCCTACACAATTAGACCTACATGATGGCTATGAGCACTTTTTTTCTACAAGGGTTCGCATTTCGAATCAGAGATGAATAAAACTATGACACTGAGACCAGATTGAGATGGCACGGTCATGTAATGAGAAGATAGGATGCAAACTGCATGAAAAGAATTATGACAGCAGAGGTCAACGGAGGCCACAGACGGGGACAGCAGGAGAAAAGACACGCTATAGGCCTAACTAGATGTGAAGTCTCTTAAATTGATGAAAGAAGATATTGGTGACAGAAACAAGTGGAAAAGAAGGATCTGTGTGGCTGGTCAATCCTCTAGCCGGGAGGGATTAATTAGAGACTGAAGGAGATTATTGTTTGACGGTAACGGTGGTTAGGCTAACGATCAGGATGACCAGCCAGCCCAGTGCCTGAGGTCCTGGGTTTCCAAATCTCAATCCGCGGGCTTGGACTACCGTGGTAGGCTATGCCACGAGCCAACAAGACACACGATTATTCTAAAACTTTATTAACAGAAATCGACTGCTCATCGTAAATAGGAGAAAGTAGCCTACCGAGATGCACCATAGTTAGGCCTATAGTCCACTCTTTTTTTACCGCCATAGTTGTCGCCGTAACTCCTTTTAGACGCCGTAAGAAGTCACTGTAACGGTCGCATCAACAAGATAGCGCCGTCGCCAAAAGTAATCTGCTGCAGTAATCCGTTTCAGTCATCACAGTGTTTCGCTGCGGTCGCCGTTCTTGTTCTCTGTCTTCTTCGAGTCAGGGGCGGAGGCTTAAGGGGGGGAGAGGGGACGGTCCCCCCGAAACTTGAGGTGGGGGGACGGAGCTGCTTTTATCCTCCTCCAATATTTCTGAAATATTTCATGAACATAATAATAATAGCTACGAGTGACAACTGCATGGTTCTTATCAGCACTCAAATAATAGAGCAATTTTTGTTCAGATGACATCTTAGAATGCTACCATTACAGTGTGGAAATTCAAAAAAAATTAGATAGGGGAGGGGACACATCACTCCCAAACCACTCCCAAACTCAAACACGACTCAAACTACATAGAGCCTATAGATCTAAGCTGACAGCTGGTTCTTATCAGCACTCAAATTATAGAGCAATTTTGTTCATATGACAGCTTAAAATGCTACTACTACAGTGTGGAAATTCAAAAAATTTAAATAGGGGAGGGGCACATCCCCTCCGGCGCTGCGCGCCTCGCCGATCGCTCCATCTTCGGCCGCTCCATCATCGGACCCCCCAAACCCAAGACCAAGTCTCCGCCTATGCTTCGAGTCCAAGTCTTTTCATTTTTGTGTTATTTTGAAATTTACCTATTTAGATTTGTGATCGTTTTAATTCGTGATAGATTCGTCAGTTGTTTCCTGTGTAACTGATTAGCAACTTTAGATTTGACCTGCTTTTGTGTAGGCCTACTTTGGTAATCTGCAAATTTTTCGACCCCCCAGCTCTTTTTTGAAAGCTAAAACACTGAGTAGGATCTGCAAATCTCAAATGTAAATTTTTAAGTGATCCAAATAAATGCCACCGAATGGTTTCAATCGCGCATGATCGACAGCATGATAGGTAGGCCCTACTACCTACTAGTAAATAATTTTACTGAACGATAAAAAGTATTTTGTCCATCGTGTTCGAGATCTGTAAAGATGACAGTCTTCAGACTTGAATTAAGAAATTTCCAGATTGGGCATTAGGAGTTTTTCTCACAGTTAAACTAAGTAACGAACGGTAACTGAAGGTGAACAAGTGTTGCAAAGATCCTCTAAATTTTGTAGAGCCCTATAATTTATGTGTATTTAGTACGTCTATGTGCGACGAATACACTCAGTAGGCCTATAGGCCTGCATTTAATAGATAGGCTATACCTTTTGTTGCTGTCGTTTTATGCGGGTTGCTGTAGGCCTATGCATGGTTCGCTGGTTTGAATTGCACCATCTCTCATACATGTCTATAAATCAGGCGAGAATGCTTGTCACTTCAATCAAAATAAAGTCTTAAGGAACGTCAGCACAAAGGTTTGATTTGTGATAAGGCGTTGGTGTAGCCTATGCTTGACACATAATATTAGAACGGTTTAAATTATTGTAAAATATGGTACAAGTCCATAACAGCCCCGTCTTGAATAGGCCTACCCTATTTTAGGCTACATCATAATTATTAGACCTACCGGGGATTAATGGGAGATGGTGATGAGTCATATCAAGCAATCCTATGTAGGCAAAGAGACAGATCGAGGGATCAGCTTCAGTTATAGCCTATCTACATCAGCACAGTGCCATTTAATTGGATCGGTTCGGAATTGTGAATGGCGAAAACTGAAACGGCTATTCCTATCTTCTTTGTCAAAAATGTATAGGCTACATTCCTCCTTTATTAATTCATCGATGAGCATAATGTTAAGAAGAAAAAATAATTTATATTATTGGTTAATTTAAAACACTTCCGCCTCTGATAATTATTAATTATTCCTAAATTAGCAAATAATCAATAAATAATTAGCAAGTAGGCCTAATTATTTTTAATCCATTTCCAGCAACAACTAGGCCTATGCCTACCACTGAAAACGCATGACCATGAGGCCTACTAAATATTGCATCAAAAATATATAATAAAAAGAAATGCTATGGATGAGTAGGCCTAGTAGGCCTACTAATACATGTAGTAGGCTACATTTACTCAGAGCGCTCAAAAGTCCTGGCGCCTAAACGCAGGCGCCAGGGTCTGTGCTCCCAAACGAGGGCCACTAGTACCACTACCAATCACGAAATTAGCCTGATGGCGTTCCTTCCTAAAATTCAGAGGCAAATGAATTTTTATTATTTTTGCGTTTAAGTCTTTGATCATTTTTCAAATTATTTCCTGTTTATTTCCTTTGCTCTGCAACGGCTATTTGCAATTTTTAACTGCGCATTTAGCCTGCGGTTGCTTGTTTCGAAATTAAATGAATGGAACTAAAAGTGTTTCTTCTTTTCCACTAAACTCTGCTATTGTCGTATTCTTGCGGTGCCAGTACTTTGGATACAGAGGATCATGTTGATGATCTTTGCCTTAACAAATCTTCCTTAAACAGAGACCTCTCGGTTATCGGCATTGAAGTCCGCAAAAGCCAAGTTCTTTGGTCAGCTTCGGTGCCAGTTCAGGTCATACTAAAGGTTGACCTACTTTTAAATTTCAATTCTTTTGGTAGTTATTTTCATGTTCTCTGAGCTGGATTGGTTTGGTGGGTTTCAACCACTTGCATTTTAGTTCACTTAGCATTCAGCGTGGACTTTCTACTGTAACTTTGGCGCTTTAGAAGCTCAATGATTAAAGAGATTCATAGTTTAAAATAAATCGGGCTCATCATGATTATGACAGACAGGACCATAAAACAGGACAAGCAGTCATTTGCTCAAAAGGCATTTATCAATCAATCAATCAATTATATAGCACAATCAGCAGGTAAATAATATTGACTCGACATATGACAATGCTCGTATAGTTATTTATAGAGTTATGATTCTGGGAAAAATTTATTTTTAATATAAAACATTTGGAGCTTTAGAGTCGCTGTTGGAAGTTCTTAAGAGATTTTTAAAATTAAAAAAAATGTTTAATTCTATCAAAAACTGCATTATCAATGTAATGATAAACCTCCAATGCAAATTGACAATAATATATTTAACATAATTACTTGAAATCGAAAATTAAAACTCTTTGCTTGTTTGAATTGTTGTCAGCCAAAAACAATCGATCGTTTGACTTATTCAAATGAATCTTTGTTGGATATCGCAATACTTGTTTTTCTTCATTTGATAGAATTTCTTTCTTGGATCCGAAATCTGAGTCCAGTAAGAAAACTCGACGTTTATCTCGATCAACGACCATAACGAATCCATTTCTATCGACGGACAAATGGAAAGGAACATGGAATGGAACAACGCTTGAAGTAAATTTTTCACTGAATGACTTCTCAAGTTTTCCATCTCCATTCACTATACATACTTTATGCATACTATCACCATAGACATGGTGTACAAACAGCAGATGAGTAGCAGTTGAATCTGCAGAGCGAAGGCTGACCACGAAATGACCATTGGCCAGTTTTACAGCATGCCATAATTCAGAAAATGCTGGGCCTGATTGTGTATTTAATTATCTGAACAATTGTCCATCCGGGGAATATTCATTTAATTTCTTTGCATTATAAACAGGTAAAATGACATTCGATTCATCTGTGACAGAACAAAAAAGGTAAAAGAATCACCCAAATAGAACAGTATTTGGCCGAGTTATGGCCTTTTTCCTTTGATTTTGACCTGAGGACCTTGAATTGACGTTGGGCCGTGTTAGCCTTTAAGTACTATGTAAATGTAACTCTTATCAGCCCGAGCAAAAAAGTAAAAGAATCACCCAAATAGAAAAATATATTTGTCTGAGTTATGTCCATTTCTCCAGACTTTACTCTGAAATTGCCCTTTTTGACCTTAAAATAACCTTGGATCGTCTTACATTTAGTAACATTCTTTCTTACTACAGGTAACCCTCATCAAGTCGAGAAAAAGCAAGAAAGAATTAACCGAACTCAACAATTATTGGCTGAGATATGGCCATTTTTCTCTGATTTTTGCTAGATTTCATTTTTTATAACCTTCAAATGACCTTTCAAATGACCTTCAGACAGACCAAAAATCCAGTTTTCGTAATCAGCAGGGTCGAATTAGTATAGAAAAGTATGTTGCCAAAAATGAACATGATTTGCTTCTTGCACGGGATTTTCCATTTTTTGCGCCTAGGCTAGAATTATTTGCTGAGATCTGGCCATTTTTCTCTGATTTTTGTCAGATTTCAGATTTTCTGACCTTGAAATGACCCTGAATGATCCAGAATTTAGTGTCAATATTTTACCCAGATATAGCTCTCGTCGAGGCAAACAGAACAAGAAAAGTTCATGCAAATCGGAGTCTTCGTTCATTTTTTTTTATAAAAAGTGTAAATTGAGAATGGACCTAAGTTCCAAGACCCGAGACTGAGCGCCTACAGTCTCGCATTTTAAGGGGTCTGTGTCTTAAACACATACCTAAATTTTGAAGCTTTCTATTGACTATTATGGATCTCTCACAAATGTAATCTGCCTTCCGCCACAGTATTCATCTTTCTGTAGTTTTTCCAGATTCTTCGTGATCGGAATGGCCAAAGAGAGATAATAACCTCTGCCATCATCTGTTCTCTCCACAAATTCTCGAAAAAAAAGCATTCCAATAGGATCCACTCTCTCCGGGAATTCTTCAGCAGGCAATGATGTCAAAACAAGTCCGCTTTCGCCAGGCCTGTGAAAAGTTTCTCTGTTGTCCGTGATAACTGAAATACAACCGTAGATGTTGTGCACCAAGGAGTTATAGTCCGTATTTCTTATTGTCGCTCGAGAAGCCATTGGTTGTGGTGGAAAGCGCTGAACGACAGCTCCCTTGACTGGATCCACTGGGGTAGCGGCAAGGTGCAGCTGTCTTCCATCGTAGGCCACAGACTTCGTGTAGTTGATAATATTGACATTGGCCACCGCGGCATCGTAAGACTGGAAGTCTTCTACGCAACACGCAACAGCCCGTGTCGTACCAATTACTTCGTTGATACCGTTGGAAAGAATGTCACCAACATTCTTGTCATGCCCGCAAGAAAGTACATGGTCACCTTTCCCTGCAATGAAATGCGTAGATCAGGAAGCACCATCCGAAAAGAATTTAAGAGAAATTTTACGTAAGTAGAATAAAATATATTAGGTCAAAAATTTTGAAAAATTAGAAGGCAACAAATGACTCAGGTGATAATGACGATGGTGACATCATAATTCAAATTAAGGTCCACGTTTGATTCAAACTACGCGTATCTTAATCAATGGATATAAACTGGCCTGTGACAGAAACAAACGCTCCAAGAGTTGTCGTAGTCTGCCCATTTATATTTGTGATTGGGTTTCCAGGCCCACTGTGGGTTCTTTCTCCAGTGGGCTTGCTCTTAAGCTGAGTAACTTTGATTCTCTCAGCAAATGAGACATCGACGTCTAAAAACGTCACTATCTCATTGACTAAGTGTGACTTTTCGATACTTGAAATGCCTTCCAGCACGAAGTAGAACTCGACAGAATCATCCTCAAAAATGCAGGTTGTGATTGACACATTCGGAAATCTACAGCAAAAATGACAATACATTTGATAAATATATAGACAAAGCCTACATATTCTACATATTATTGTCAAACTGATATCATATAAGTAGAGTCATAATTATATAGGAGGAGGAGGCATTGTCCAGGAAATTTTAAGAAATACTCTAAATCTCTCATTTGCTGAAAGAATCATGGTAACTCAGCGTCTCAGTTTACACAGTCTCCTTGCATAATTATCTTCATCACTATTGTTCACGCCTTCATCTGCAGTCGCATTGATTACTGCAACCCCTTATATGCAGCTCTTCCCAAAGTTCGTCTGTCAACCCACCAATCAGTCCTAAACTCTGCTGCTAGACTGATTGCACGTCTCCCCCGTTTCTCTCAATCTCATATCTCGACTTTCATGACGAATAAATTGCATTGGCTCCCTAATCCCTATTGAGGCTCGCATCCAATTTAAAATACTCCATTTGGTCTCTAGCGCTCATCATGACCAGGCTCCAAAGCCTACCTGTGTGATCTCCTTCGTAAACCGGATTCTGCTCTCACTCAGGTCCCTTCGCTCTAGTGATAGATTTTACCTATTCGTCCCCCGGATCAGGATATCCATTGCTCAACCTTTGCAACTGCGGGTCCTTCTTTGTGGAATAACTTTCCCCCACAAATTCGGGCTGAGACTTTGGTAGGTGGTTAATCCACTTCGGTTCGTTGCTTTAGAACTTTTCTGTTTCCTCGGAGCTCACGCTGGGAGCGCCTCTGAAAGGTCATAACTGTTAGAGGCGCTTTATAAATGCCCAGATACAATAAAATGCAATACAATACTACAACCTAATGTAAAATCTCTGAACACATTGTTTTAAAGTAAATGTGCACCTAAATGACTTAATTTTCTGGAGAATTTCGTTGCGGTGCTTTTTTGTAAGAAACGGTGAAATGGGCGTATGTTGCAGTTTCTTCGGATCTTCATGCCCCAAATCCATACCTTCAAACGATGTTTCACCGTAGATGTCAACTAAAATTAAAGATTCAAAGAATGCTGTAACATAAAAGAGTATGCCTGATATAGCTTAATTTTCGCAGTTTTAATCATGACAATATAAATTCTACTGAAGTGCAAATATTTTGCATAAAATTTAAATTTTAATCATAATTATGATGGCCTTTAGGAGTTAGCAGTTCAGCACATTTCTGAGGTTTAATTTCGTTTGAATGGCTAATACAGTCAGTTAGAGATGTGCGTAATGGGAACAGGTCGATAGTCCGAAGGTTCGATGGTCCGAAGGTTCGATAGTCCGAAGGTTCGATAGTCCGAAGGTTCGATAGTCCGAAGATCCTATGGTCGTAGCAGGTGGATCGATGAAAAGAATTCTTGCTTAAATAGAAGTTGGATTGATGAAAATAATCTCGGCTGAAATGGAAGTTGTAATGATGAAAAAGTCATAGTATAAGTAGGAAGGTAAACCAGGGTGCGTAAGTTTTCTCGTGTCGGTTAGGGTAAGGTTAGGCGTCGTGAGAGTCGGTTAGGTTAAGGGTTAGGGTTAGTGTCGTCAGCAGAAATTGGATTGATGAAAATATTTTATAGTTTAAGTGAAAGCTGGATTGATGAAAAAATGTCCTAGTGTAAGTAGAAGTTGAATCGATGCTCAAACTATATGCTACAATAAATGAGACCGGTTAAACCGTATTTTACGTTGCTAAATTATTTGGTATTATCACTTTAAAATAAAAGCTGAATTGATTAAAAATTGTTTCCCTAACTGGAAGTGGGATTGATGAAAACATTTGTGTGTTTCAGTAGAAGCTGGATTGATCGAAATAATTTTTCCCGTTACTAGAAGCTGGATTGCTGAAAATAATTGTTTCCGTAATTAGCAGCTATATCCATGATAATATTTCTTTGCTTAAATAAAAGTTCCATTAATGAAAAATATTTCTTACGTTAAAGAGAAGTTGGTTGATAAAAGTAATTTTTCCAATTAAGTGGAAGTTGGATTGATGAAAATATTTCTTGATGAAATGGAAGCTGAATTGATGATAGTTATCATGCACAATGCACATAGGTAGACTGCTTACTGAACAACGTCAAGTACGGCATTGAAGACATTAGAATAATTTAGCAACGTAAAATACGGTTTTATCATGAAACCATCGGACTATCGAACCTTCGGACTATCGAACCTTCGGACTATCACCTGCCTGCATTGGTATCTGGACCAGGCACTGATCAGCTGCTTGAAGTTCCATGCCTACCAGATGGGACAGGAGAAATAACGGCCGCTGCAGTAGTCGCAGCTATCGAAGATTGGAATATAAAATCACGCATCTGTGGCATAGCTTTCGACACCACATCCTCGAACACAGTACAAGCACTATACTGGAGGCGAAGTTGAACAAACATCTGCTATCTTTTGCCTGTCGGCATCATATTCTTGAATGTCTGTTCATTGACATTAGCTCCTTCTTCTGGACCAGATATACATATGTTCAAACGTTTCCAATCGTCCTGAGCTGATAATGATCATGCTGCTTTCCGTACCAGGTTAAGAGGATATTGAGGTCACGAGTAAGATCACATCAGGCAAAATACCTGAAGTGTTAAACTTTGTTGAACAGTGACCTCAGGAAACTCAGCCATGAGAAGATGACCAGGAACTGCTCATTCCGGTGATCATAATTCTGGGAGAGATCCCTCCTAATTGAATTCATTTCCGTGCTCCAGCAGGACTTCACTGAGCAAGATAACCGTTTTCAGACTTCGCGACATGTCGCGAACCAGGGGAAATGGTAAAAAGTTAATAACTTCTACAAATATGGGCATATTCTGAAAATTAATATATCGTTTTATTCAGTTTTGAAAGCTCTATCCAGCGGTATATTGAATGAAAATTAATTAGTTTTCAATTAAAAAATATTACAAGGAAACCTGCAATTTTCTCGAAAAAATGCTATTTTTCGTAACTTTGGCCCCTCTGGTGGGGCGGAAGACATTAATATTTAAAAAAACTTTTCAACAGTTTTGACCCATACCATTAGGCAACTTTTGGTTGCTATTTTTTGAATTTCTAATTTTCGGTTTTTTCACTCCACCCTAGTATATATATATATCCTCAATATCCTCTTAACCTGGTACGGAAAGCAGCATGATATATATATATATATATATATATATATACTATATAGGGTGGAGTGAAAAAACCGAAAATTAGAAATTTAAAAAAGTAATAGCAACCAAAAGTTGCCTAATGGTATGGGGTCAAAAAATGTTGAAAAACTTTGCCCGAAACCGGACTTTGATTTTTCACTCGCCGTTAACTGATTTCTCGGTCTCTCCACGCTCTCCGAACTTTGCCCGAACGGTATCACCGAGGTCTCGCCTACCCCGTATATAGACCTATGAGCCTATATATCTCACGATCGGTCTTTCCCACAGTTATTCTCAGCCGTTAAACTCCCGCAATCGGGATTCAAACCGTCTCGCGATCTACGACAGGGTGGGCCCCCAGCCCTGCCGAATCGGCGGCGACGGTCCGGACACCCAAAGAGCGTTTGCCTTGGCTGTAACTCTGGAGCTCCGTGATTAGTCTTGTTTTGGACGCGGTGCGCCCGTAACTTTCCGAACCGTTTTCACTCACTTAGTACCACACTGGTGTGTAGTAGTTTTCGCTAACCGTAGCCGAACGATACTAAAAGAACCGTATCGTATATGCAGCGTAGTAAACTGTCGCTACTCTACATTATAAGCGATGCACGGTGAGGCAGTCTATATTCAAGCCGTGATCAATGTATGCTGTTTATAACGTTTATTTAACGACGCCGTCATAACGACGATGATTGGCGTTGAATGTATGCTGTAGCATCTCAACGCTTATAAATGCGTCCTACCAAAGTTCTTAATATAAGGTAGGTGTCTAAGAGATAGAGCGCCTAAGGATTAATTTAGGCGATGCCTATCTTTAGTCATAAATTACATGACTTTAGAGGGTGTAGTTTTATCAAATAACTAAATTAAAACGTTAAAATTGCAAAAATTAAGCGACCGTATAATTTTCATTATTTTTATTAAAACTCGAATCGAAGCTATAATACGCCACCTAGCGACTCAGAGGCACGACACCGTATAACAGAAAATCAATATTAATTAATGCTATTAGATCATTGATGCTGCCTTGTGGCCTGTCCGCCACAATACGCCGCTAATAAACAGACATACTTGGTTGTAGTCGTTAGTTATTGACATTCTTAGTTTTAAGCTTAACACACCGAACGCAAAATAAGCAGCAATTAGGGGCATTCGTCGTTTTTAGAAAAATACAATCAGTGCCAATCAATAAACTTATTAGGATAATTCCAGACTTATACGTAGGCTATTGTTCGTATTTCGTATTACGTATTTCACAGTAGATGATGCAGTAAATGGTTGTTCATGTTTTTAAAACTTCTGTGTTTTAGCCTTCGATAGCCTTCGATTGTCCCATCGCCGATTGGACCTATAACTGACAGGCCCTATGACCCATGTGACCTATGACCGGTAGGCCCTATGACCAATAGTCCTATGACCAATAGGCCCTATGAACAATCTTCCGTATGACCATTGACCAATCGTCCAATGACCAATCGTCCTGTGACCAATCGTCCTATGACCAATCTTCCGGATACCAATAAGCCGTTGAATAGGCTACACAGTGTTACTGCTTTTGGCTAATAATGTATACACTGCTAGACAATAGATATTGTTAGACAATGAATATAATGTGTTTACTTTTTAGACTTAACCAGTAACACTAAGTTGCGGCATTGTACGAGCAGGACATTCCTATGTAAAACTGCACTTGCCATGAGGTACCCCTAAACATCATCCTAAAAATCACAGACTTAACAGGAAATTTTTTTATTTGGAACATTCTGCTAGTGTGAAAGTTAAAAAAATTAGAAATAATTTTTTAGCCACCTTAATATATATAATTATTAGGGTGGAGTGAAAAAGCAAAAATTCTAGAACCTAAACCTAATAGTGATAACTCGTTGCCTTTTGGTGCATTTAGTTACCAGGCCAAATATTTAATTAAATTCGTTCTCTAAGCTCTCTCCCAACGCGTTTTAAAATTGGACGATTTAAAAAAATTGTCGATTTATAAAAATTAAAATAATTTAAAAAATGTTATACGCTAATAATTGTAATAGCCTAATGTTTAAGCATTTCATATTTAATGACCATGCTAATTAAAATTAATATAATGACTGCTTATCAGCAAAATTAAATAAACAATAAACACTAAACATGATAAACAATCCCAACAGTTGTAGACTATACTATGTCACTAATCATTTAAAAGTGAGCCATCACTCATTAATTTTATTCTGTTGATTGAACTCCTATTGAAATTCTGCTTTGGTATACAAGGAAGGCATTAGTTCCCGTGATTCCAATCTGGCAAGGAAGGAACCATGTCTAGTTGTTTGTCCAACCACAGCAGCAGATGTCTCACCAACAAGTTTCACAGAGTGCTCAACCGATCATGTGGCATGGATATTCGT